>SSNR01000045.1:959606-988626 GCA_006937965.1 Callopanchax toddi | reverse complement strand
TGTCTTCAGGTGGTCCTAATGAGGAGGGACTTGTCTTCAGGTGGTTGTAATGAGGAGAGACTTGTCTTCAGGTGGTCCTAATGAGGAGAGACTTGTCTTCAGGTGGTCCTAATGAGGAGGGACTTGTCTTCAGGTGGTCGTAATGAGGAGAGACTTGTCTTCAGGTGGTCCTAATGAGGAGAGACTTGTCTTCAGGTGGTCCTAATGAGGAGAGACTTGTCTTCAGGTGGTCCTAATGAGGAGGGACTTGTCTTCAGGTGGTCGTAATGAGGAGAGACTCGTCTTCAGGTGGTCCTAATGAGGAGAGACTCGTCTTCAGGTGGTCCAAATGAGAGTTTTCTAAATGAGCACTCAGAACCTTCATGAACGTTTCCTTTCTGGGAACTGATGTAAACGTCTGGTGCATTTTTCAGATTGCCGTGGACAACGGGTTTGGGGGCGTGTACGGCCAGCAGAAAGCGGACTGGATGGTGGATGTTGTCCAGCAGTACTTCCATGACAACGGTAGGTAACCATGGCAACCACAGATTGAGGTTTAGCACTAAAAAATGTCCACTCGTTCAATCGCTCACTACATTTTGTTCACTATATAGAGTAGTCCACTATAGTAACAGTTAGGGGGCCTTATGTTCCGCGTACTGAAAACCACTTCAAAGCCGCGAGCCAATCAAACATTTTTAACACTAAAACCATAAATATGTCAGGAGTCAGGGCTGCAGTTTTAATAGTTTTATTGTAGAAACCTTCTCATCTGGTCACCTGACAATAAAGGATTACATTTAGTTTACAGGTGACCTGATTAACTCTCATTTTTTTTTACAAGTATAAGCTATAAATACCACAAGTATTTATCTGTAATGGATTAAATCTGCCTTCAAATGACTTCATTTCTCTCCTGTTTATTTTATTATCCATGTTACAGGATGCAGGGCTCTTCATCATGTTTTAGTTAAACTACTTGTGGGTCTTTTTAAACATTAGAATTAATGTGAGTCTCTGAAAACAGCTGTAGATGAATCTGATAAAGTCGCTGACAGATCAATGTGTTTTAGTGTTGATGATTGATCTGTTTAATTTTAAGCTGTCAGTCACGCAGCTGGGAAACACGGCGCGCGCTCCTATTCACTTTATGAATGACAGGCGCGCCGTGCGCGAGCACGGCTGAGTTCACCTGACGCGTGACAGGGGACAGATAACGGGACCTTCGTCCTTCAGCCAATGGGTCTCAGACCGGATTTACGCAGACTTTTTTGCCAAATGTGCATCATCACGCAGGAACCAAGCGAAATGATGTTGATCCGACCCAGTGCCAGTGGACCCGCTGATCTACTGGTTTTATGGACCAGGCAGATCAAAGTATGAATTTTAAAAAGTCTGCACTGTCGCTGGTCTACCGGGAAACGATCAGGTCACCAGAGCGTCCAGGTTGACGCGGAGCCTCCTTCTCCTCCTCGCCGAACTCCTCACTCACTGGGAGAACGCGTCCTGTCAGGACTGAAACCTCTAAGCGGACTTTCCGTCTGCTCCTACCCTCACACCGGGAAGAACCGCTGCCAGACCAGCAGTTTTTCCTCAGTTTCCCCGCCACCGCTCCTGGCAGTCTGCGTGTACAGCTGTTCTGACTGAGCAGAGCTAGCGGTTAGGGGCACGGGAGAGGTCCAGGTGGCGGAGCCGGAGCGGGTTACTTTTGGGCCTGATGAGGGCCTGGATGAACGCCCTCCTCCTCCTCCTCCTCTCTGCAGCTGAGAAAATCAGGTGCGGGCGCTCTGACCACTCACAGAACGTGAACAGTCAGTTGATTTCCTTCAGCACGATCACAGATGTGTTTTATTTGGATTCGACTCGGACTCGTCTAAAATGCATTGTCCGTACCGGATACTCGTCTGAAACGAGCATTCGGCTCACCCCTATGCAGCACACAGGGAATATCTGGACCACAGCCAATCAGAGGGAGGACCGGATCCGCCCACGAGCCGCTGGGTTCCGACCCGCGTGTCTCCTGACTCTGAGCTGCAGTTCTTTTAATAAATCCACGTTGTCAGTGCGATATGGTCCTCATCATTATTCTGATGATCTACCGCTGCTGTTTAGTTTCACTTCTGGAGCGTCGCTGGTCTGTGTCTGTTTGCAGNTAATGAGGAGAGACTTGTCTTCAGGTGGTCCTAATGAGGAGAGACTTGTCTTCAGGTGGTCCTAATGAGGAGAGACTTGTCTTCAGGTGGTCCTAATGAGGAGATACTTGTCTTCAGGTGGTCCTAATGAGGAGAGACTCGTCTTCAGGTGGTCCTAATGAGGAAAGACTTGTCTTCAGGTGGTCCTAATGAGGAGATACTTGTCTTCAGGTGGTTCTAATGAGGAGAGACTTGTCTTCAGGTGGTCCTAATGAGGAGAGACTCGTCTTCAGGTGGTCCTAATGAGGAGAGACTTGTCTTCAGGTGGTCGTAATGAGGAGAGACTTGTCTTCAGGTGGTCCAAATGAGGAGGGACTTGTCTTCAGGTGGTCGTAATGAGGAGAGACTTGTCTTCAGGTGGTCGTAATGAGGAGATACTTGTCTTCAGGTGGTCGTAATGAGGAGGGACTTGTCTTCAGGTGGTCCTAATGAGGAGAGACTTGTCTTCAGGTGGTCCTAATGAGGAGAGACTTGTCTTCAGGTGGTCCTAATGAGGAGATACTTGTCTTCAGGTGGACCTAATGAGGAGAGACTCGTCTTCAGGTGGTCCTAATGAGGAAAGACTTGTCTTCAGGTGGTCCTAATGAGGAGATACTTGTCTTCAGGTGGTCCTAATGAGGAGAGACTTGTCTTCAGGTGGTCCTAATGAGGAGAGACTTGTCTTCAGGTGGTCGTAATGAGGAGNGGGGGCGTAACGTGCGATTGTGTCTGTGTGTGACTGTTTATCTGTCGGGTCGGGTCTCTCCCCCCTTCTGGGACATGCTAGGCCCTCCTCCTACACATGCACACATATATATATACCTACAGGCTACAGCCTTACAGGACTTGTTGCTCTGAAGGAGTTCTCAGCGCTCATAAAAGCTGTGGAGCCTTGTTGACGCACACAAGCTGCGCCAGACGCACGAACCAACTCCAAACCCACCACCAGTAAACATCAGCACCAGGTTCTCCTCTGAGTACCTCAATGAAATAAAATATGAACCCCTCATTTCTCCCTCTCTCCTTCTCCCATGATCTCATTTGAATGTTAATATTATAACCGTTGTTGGGCGGAGCGCACAGAGCTGCACCTCCTCACACCCCCTCACCTCTGAGCGCGGTGAGCTGATGATCAGACAGGAAACACCTGTCGGACCGTCAGAAGTGCATAGACGTCTGTCCCGTCCTGTCCCCACCAATGACCAGCACAAATCTATACGCCATTTCTTAATATAGACCCAGATTCCAACCTAACTTTGACATGAGCGCACAAACTCTTGTCGACTCCTTTAATAACCAATTAGAACAATTCTGCAGCTTCCCGACGGGGGGTGTTGCATGGCATGCCTGTCTGCATGCAGCAGATTGTCTTTCTGGAGCTGCGGGAGGGACCGCGGCGAAGGGGTAACAAACTAAGAAGCTGCCGCAGGCGCGCCTCTCGCCTGGTGCTCGGCTTCGCCTCCAGGACCGGGACCGAGTTCAAAAGCCATGCGTGCGGGGGGGGAGGGCGAGTCCCGCGGATTCCGAGGGAGCAACAAACCTGCGGTAGCTCCTCATTAGCGCTTGAGCATCTCCTCGGACACGTCCGCTCCCCGTGGACCAAGAACCGGGTCCTGGATTTGCTGTTCAGTCCAGACAGAACCAGCTCTGGGTCTGGATCCGGACCGCGGTCCACCTGTTGGTGACCTCTGCACTATACAGTGCCCAGTTTAGTGAACGAGTGGACATTTTAAACACAGCCTTAGTGTTTGACACAGGAGTTCGGGACCCTAACGTGTGTGTGTGTGTGTGTGTGTGTGTGTGTGTGTGTACAGCTGACCTGCAGCAGTGTGAGATTGAGGACTTCCTGTCTGAGCTGATGGATCAGGAGTTCAACACCGTGGTGGAGGATGGGAGTTTGCCACAGGTACACACCAGGTAGTCATCATCCAGAGGGGATCTCACCTGGTTACTACAGGTCTGATCTCACCTGGTTACTACAGGTCTGATCTCACCTGGTTACTACAGGTCTGATCTCACCTGTTACTACAGGTCTGATCTCACCTGTTACTACAGGTCTGATCTCACCTGGTTACTGCAGGTCTGATCTCACCTGGTTACTACAGGTCTGATCTCACCTGGTTACTACAGGTCTGATCTCACCTGTTACTGCAGGTCTGATCTCACCTGGTTACTGCAGGTCTGATCTCACCTGTTACTACAGGTCTGATCTCACCTGTTACTACAGGTCTGATCTCACCTGTTACTGCAGGTCTGATCTCACCTGTTACTACAGGTCTGATCTCACCTGTTACTACAGGTCTGATCTCACCTGTTACTACAGGTCTGATCTCACCTGTTACTACAGGTCTGATCTCACCTGGTTACTGCAGGTCTGATCTCACCTGGTTACTACAGGTCTGATCTCACCTGGTTACTACAGGTCTGATCTCACCTGGTTACTACAGGTCTGATCTCACCTGGTTACTACAGGTCTGATCTCACCTGGTTACTACAGGTCTGATCTCACCTGTAATAGTTGGGGGAGATCTCACCTGAACCAACACAAACTTCAAAACCCTGAAAACCCTTTTAACGTCAGCCATTAACGTGTTTAATCCCGAAACCTTTTCATTCACTTGTCCAGATTCACGTCTAAGAGGCCTGGGCAATATGGCTTCAAATGTATATTGTGGTATAATTTGAAGCTTGTGCAGTAATGATATTTATTACAATATGTTCTCTTCTTATGTGTGTGTGTGTGTGTGTGTGTGTGTGTGTGTGTGTGTGTGTGTGTGTGTGTGTGCCAAGGTTTTAATACCGCGCCTCATCTTATTTCAGAACATCAAATCTATTGACATGGATGCTCTTTGTGCCACTATTGACAACATGATAATCCCAGACCACCTCTCAGCCCTGATGACTTTAGGGCTCTGCCTATACCAGTCCCTCCAGGAAGTTGAGGGGATTTTTTGTGATGGTTGCGATCTAAAATGACTGATTTCGCGGCACATTTCTCTAAAAGTTGCGATTTTTTTTCAATCATTTAAAAATTTTGTTTAAGGTTTTATTTAGTTTATATGCACACACAGTTAACCTCTTTACACACACACACTGTATGCGCTGTTTAATCATAAAATAAAGACTACAAGATGATGTAATCTCCATGACAACACAGCTGACAGCCTGTCTCAGCGTCACCAGACGTTACAGCGTGAGCGGCTTTACTTTCAGATTCACCTCAAAGGTTCACTGGTTCATCAGAACGAGTTTAGAAAAGACAAGCGGTTCCTCGTGTTCACTGGATACAAACGTCACGTGGTTAAAAAATAAACAACGTTCAAAGGAATTCACGTTAACGCTGACGGTCTGATTTATTTAAAATATTTCTCACAGAATAGCAAATCCGCTGACTCAGCTCACAGTTTAGGACACAGATCAGTTCTTTATAAATCTAGTTTCTCACATTGTCCAAATACGGACATTAAACAGAACTCACCTCGTCTCTTTTATCACTCCTATCAGACCCCAGCCCGTCTCTGCTCCTCTCTTTTCAGCTAATCTCCTCCATGTTTTGCGGTCAAAAAGTTCTTGTCAAGCGACGATTTTCCTGTCTAATCCACCACGACGTTGTGTTTGGTTCAGAACAGCTTTCCACCACTCTGGTGTCATACTTTAGGAAATTGATTTGCTCGTATTTTAGCTGTAAAATCTGATAGAAACCGACTGGAGTTTAGCGGCTCTGAGCTCAAAAACCGGAAGTAAACACAGCTGGAGGCAACGGGATTGGTCAAAACTTATCTGAGTGGCTCTGATTGGTCAGAGAAGATGACGAAATCCGACAAAAACAAAGATGATTGGTCACATTTGTGGAAAAGTTGCGATGATTGGTGAAAACACCTGCACCTGCTCTGGGTGTGGACCGGACCGGACTGGCACCGGGCATTTTCACGGTCGTAATGGGTCGGCCTGGACCTGGACCAGTGCTACAGGACAAAACGCTTTAATTTAATTTAATAGAGTAACGTGCTTTTGGTAGATCTAAATCAGTACGCGGAGGCAGCCGCCACGCAAATTTGAACGCAGGAAAAACCCTGATCTGTATGTATGAGTCCATCAGAGAGTCCATGTCAGATGTTTAGGAGAGCAGAGCAGAGGAGGGACAGTGAATGCATCAGTAGAAGAATGCTGAGGTGGAAACTGGAGACCTAGAGGAGATTTATGGATGCAGTGAAAGAGGACATGAAGCTGATTGGTGGAGAGTAGAGGATGTAGAAATGTCTTGGATCCATGATTTTCTTCATTTGATCTGTCTGGAGTTTTTACACCTTCTAGGGAAGGTGTCTTTGTACGTGAGGCTCCAGGTGAGACCTCACCTGTAGTAGTAATCAGGTGTGTTGTCATTGTGTGCAGGTGTCGCTCCATCTGCAGCAGGTGTTCGCTCTGTGGCGGAAGGGAGAGCTGCAGCAGCTTCAACACACCGTTAAAATGTTGACGCACAACAAGACGCAGAGGGTAAAGGTCACAGCTCTGCCCACGCCGTCTGATGAGGAAAGCAACAGTGAAGCTCAGGTAGGCCTCACCTGGAAAACACACAGCCTGTAGGGGGCGCAGCTCCAAAACCGACACCATCAGCTGTTTGACTACAGAGTATCCACGAGGTCTTAAAAAGTCTTGAAATTAGAAAATTTGATTTAAGGAAATTTAAGACCCTTAAGTCTATATCTGGTTTGTAAAGTCTTAAATGTGGTTAGTATTGTTGAGTCTGATTTTTGTGATTCGTAAAATGAGAAACAAAATGGAATCCAGTATAAAACGTGGAATCTAACGGAATTTGCTCGTATCGGCGAGTAAGGAAAATACATAGTAGTTTCTGAGGTATTTTGGCCACAGCAGCCGCCGACCTTGTCATTAGGGATGCTCGATATTGGCTGTTTTACCGATATCCAATATTGTCTAACTCTTAATTTCCAATATCGATATAAACCGATACCAATATAAGCGTGGTAGCCCTCATTTAAAAAAGAAAACACAAACACAGTATTTAATGCAAGGTGTGCCAAATAAATAAAAATATCTCAAAAACTAAACATCAGATTTGTTATATTTTGACTAGGGACGCTCCGATCACGTTTTTTGCTGCCGATCACCGATACCGATCACATTGATTGACTATAAAGTTCACATTGTAGTAAAGATGAGGGCTAGAGGCTACTTGATCTGTAGAAAATGAACCATAAATCTCCTTCATTTGGACAAAAACAGGTTTTTATTGACTTTTTCTAGGATGAAAAAATACAAAACCTCGAAGGCTCCATCCATCCATCCATATAGAAATATTAATAATGACAGACTGCTTTAATATTTGCTTATTAACAGGCGTGCACACAACTAGTCCGCTGTACTGATCTCTCTGCCCGACACACCTTTGCTGACAGGAGCTTTCACGGTAGGACTGTGCAGCTCCGCGATCACCAGACTCTGATGAGCCTCACATCCAGTTGTGGAGCTGAGATGGAGTTTTCATGTAGTAGGGGGAAGCTTGTTTACACACACAAACCTGCTGCTGCGCCGTTACGCACAGACACACAAACATGCTGCGTGTGTGTGTGTGTGGTGCATATAAAGAACGGTGAGACGGATCAGGTTCTGAGGGAGAATGCGTGTGTGAATCGAGCGATCGACGCGAGCCCTCACCTGTACAGTCTGCTGGCTGAAAGCACCTGCTGGGTCTGGAAATGAACCTGGCTGCTGCTGGACTGGTCTGGACTCTGGACTCGCCATCTGGCATCTAAATCCTCAGTGGACCTGGAACTTTGAGCTGGACCGGACCTCCGGAACCACTCACAGTCTGAGCTCGGCTGCTTCCTGCCGCTTTGACCAAAAATCCTGCGCCCTCCGCTGGAAAAACTAGGGCGCGATAATAAGACGACCCCGCCTTTTCAAATTATTTTCAATGAAAAAAACCTCGTCTTATATTCCGGCAAATATGGTAGTTCATAAAATTATATTTATTGCTATATTCCTACTAAAAATGATTACACAAAATAGAAACATAGATGAAGCAGATAAACATTAAATAAACATGATGAAGGATGTTATTCAGAGTTTAATTAATCGTCTCAGAAAGACTGAAGTCTGGATTATAATAAAATATTCCACGAAATATGGAGTTATGGAGCAAAATGACCGAAGACGGTCTCTCTCACCTTTTGAAGTAGGAGAACTTGAACTGGTGGCTGACTCGATGCTTTTTGCTCCACTGTACAACATGTCAGCTATCCTGAATGGTAACATATTGATCAGGATGTAAACATGTCTGCTTATGAAACATCGTCCATGACCTGAACTACCTGCTGACATTACAGTCATATTTACCATGTTGACAGTGAACTGATGCTGTCTTAAAGCATGCTTGGTATTCTTTTCACACATTAGAGACACCAGCTTGAACCCGTGGAGCTCCTAAAGTATCAGGTGTGCAAAGTGAGTCCGACCAGACAACCAGCAGAATCACAGCATCTGTTGCTATAGTGATAAGTTGGGTTAAATGTGTGTGTGCAGATGGAGTGTGACGAGTCTGGCCCATCATGCAGCAGGACTCCTCCTCAGGATGACGGCTGGACCGTGGTCCGGAGGAAGAAGTGATGAAGACGAGTATTTCTGGTTCCCATTAAGCATGTTGATCACAGCCAGGTGTGAGAAGCTTAACCAGTCAGCCGGCTGCCGGTTAACCAGTACGTGTTTGAGGCTGCGGGTCGAGGCGCCTGTGGTGAAACGAGTCCAGCTGTTCCGTTTTATTTGACATTTTAAAAACAATAAATTCAACTCAAAAATCAACATCTGTTTCTGTGAGTCTTTGCTCTGATGTGAGGTCAGAGGTCAGAACACGAGTGAGCTTTTATTTTATTTCACAGGAAAAATTCCACACAGGCAGAAAAACAATCATTACATCATCAGTGATGTCAGTTTGGAACAAAGGGCGGGGTTAAGGCACAAACGAGACGAGTGATTCAGGTTCAGCAGATCAATCATCTCCAGGGGACACCAGAGGATCAGTCGGACAGTTTCCTGCAGGTGCACCTGATGACGTGCACAGCCAGGTGTGCTGGAGGCATTGTGCTGCTGTGGCGCGACGCTGCGGCGCCGGCTCCAACATGGTGAGCAGGAAGTCGCTGAACTGCGCCGCCTGGTCCAGAGGCCACTCGTACTTCTCCAGGAGGACCTCAAACAAGCCCCAGGGCCTCAGGTTGGAGATGTGACGCAGGTCACCTGGGACAGATTAACATCACTTAGCCTTAGCTAAAAACAAACACTGGCTGACCTCTGACCTGCAACACCTTATTGGTCCAGTGGGACCTAGATGAGTCCGTTACTGATAAAAGAACGGAGTTACTTTAAACGGCGTTACTACCAACACTGGTTACCACAGATCATTTATCCCCACGGCTGTAAGGCTGAACTACTCCACTGTTTAGCTTAGGGTTGGTTCAACGGTCATATCGATACAGTTTGTTAATTCACTATTACATTCTGTTTTTACGTTGATATTCTAATATCAGCTGATTTCTATACAGCCTGTAAATTCACATCTATTTTATCTCTGTGTCATCATGTGACATTAGTGTGTGCTGCTGTGACAAGTGAATCTCTCCACTGTGGGATCAATAAAGTCATTCTACTCTATTCTTTTTCCTAAATGTGTATTTAATCAAAACTCACTGCTTATAAACTAATAACACCCAAACCAAAACCTATATTAGAATAAATGGAGCTGATAGTTCATCACTGAGGTCAAATAGCATTAGTGTGCTAACATTCTTGCTATAGTATAACATGTTAGCATGTTTGTTTGCTAATGTTAGCATTAGCATGCTAACTTTCTAAAGCTAACTTTGCATGTTAGCATGCTAATGATAAAATATTTTCTTTTTTGGCATGGGGACAGGTCAAGCACAAGGTTAGCATGCTAACACGTTAGCATGAAATTGGGTTTTTGGGCATTTCAGACGCTAACGAGAGGGGGAACCTATACAAATTATATATCATATCGACCGGCTTGCTCATCTGATGCTTGGTTGAAATTCTCGTAGCGTTTCGATTAACTATCGCAAAGTTATTCACAAAAGACTATGGCAGAAATGGCGCAAAAACAGATTAGCCCTTTGATTTTCAGCAAAAAATGACTGATGTTTGAGAGCCTGCCATTTTGACACACTCCCACGTAGAAACGTTATTCTTGGTTTAAAATAGCCATGGGACTTTGGACTCTAAAATATTGAGGAACCATTTTGATTTCACTGATGCCACCGGTAGCACGCCCTCTCAAAGTTTCTTCAGGAACTTTTCTAGTTAATGATAAGATTTAAAATGCATTATTTTAATGACTAATTGAATATTTAATCATGTTTTATTATCAGCCATGTTTTATATTAATATCAAAATATTAATAATGACCTTTATTTAGCTTAAACTATGAGTTTATACCATGATTTCTAAGAAAATACATTCTCCTATGAGTTTCAGGAGGAAGTGAAGAGAGTTTCTTGATAACACTCCTAAAATTCCTGGCTTCTGATTGGTTAATCCTAAATCCTATAGAAACATATAATTTCCGGAATTCTCCAGAGTGTCTCTTCCAGTCTTCTGCCAACCTCCAGGGTGTCTCTGCCTCCAGAGCCTCTGACAAGATGCAGACTGAGACCTCCTGCCTGGAGTCAGGCCCGATCCCAGACCCTGGTTTAAGGCGACTTTGAAACAACACTAAATTCTAATCCAAGAAGAACCATATTTTTGAATCCAGCTGCAAATTTGATCAGAACTGCTAAATTAAATCTTTTGAGACACCAAGGTCAACAGCTTTACCAGAGAACGAGTTACCTGGGACCAGTCTACGTCCAGCTTAAGTGATCCTGACCACCAAGGCCAAGTCCCCCTCCGAGTCTGAAGGACTTCCTCTGAACTCGTTGAGACCGACTTCTCCAGACAGACAGGTTCATTTTATAATTACTCAACTCACTTCCTCTCAGAAACTAAAGTAGATCCTTTAATAACTGATACCCAAAAGAACAGATTTTGAGAGTCAATCTGATATTAATGATCAAACAGTTTTGATGACTCATCATTTATGAGACATTTTACTTTGTCAGACACTTTTAATATTAACAGTATCTACAGTAATTAGAATCATCCTACCTCTCCTGCTGAAGTACTCTCTGGAGTACCTGCCAGACAATGCGAAGGGCAAAGGGATGGGTCCTAGGAGCTCAATGATGTGAGCGATATGATCTGGAAACATGTCCAGAACACATTAGAGGAGTGGAAAGATGAAACCGTGTGTACAGAACCAGGCGAGTACCTTCGTCTCTGGTGTAGTCTTCTCCTGAATGAGGCTCAAACAGATAATCTCCAGTCGCCAGCTCAAAGGCCTGAAACACACAACAGCTCAGATCAGTTCTGGAGGTCCAGACTGGATCCACCAGGTGTTGGAGAACCGCCAGGTCCAGGTATGTTTTCCAGTTGGATTTCATTCAGCAATCAACAAACCTCTCCATCTTTTATTTCCAACAGAAACACATTTATTTAGTTTTCTGGTCCAAAACCTCTAAAAACCAAAAATCATTTTAAAGCTGAACAGAAATGGAGACATAAATGATTTCAGATTAGTAAAGAAGTAAATACAACAACTCTGATGATCTAATGTTCCTTTTTTAAAAAAAGACTCAAGATGACACTAGAGCCAGCAGCCTCGGTTCTTAGCTCACTGGTACTTGTCTTGTTTCTGTGTGTTTATGGTGGCGTGAGTGATGCATCTTTATTTTTTTTGTGGAACAAACTTTTTTGTTGGGTGTGTGTGTGTGTGTGCGTGCACCATGCATGCGGTGCTCCAGATGTCAGCTGGAGGGCCGTACTCAGCTCCGATCAGAACCTCCAGGGCCCGGTACTGCCTGGTCTGGATGTCCTCTGTGAAGTGTTTGTGCTAGTTGAGACAAGAGAGAGGAGCAATCTGATTGGTCAAATGTGAAGGTGATGAGAAACCGAGGAAGAGGAGGGAACCTCACCACCCAGCAGGCGTTTCCCAGGTCGGCGATCTTCACTTGGATCCGCTCAGCGTTCTTAGGATCCAGAGGGTTGATCAGGAAGTCTGAAGCTTCAAACGCTGGAAAGACAACAGAGCTACAGTCAGAACAGATCCAGGCGCCAAAAAACAAAGCATCAATTAAATCAGGCCCCGGAGGATCCGAGTCCCAAGCTCCTCCGAGCGGACGCCGCCACGCCAAGCTGTGGAACAAGTGCGCATGAGAAGCCCGACACACCGCCGAGCCGAATGGCGACCAGGCGGAAACGCCGACTCCCTCAGCCGAGTCCTGAATCTACTGCGCGGTCAGAATCCTGCCCCATTTAAACAGTGCCTCCCAGCGGCCCTCAGGTCCACCACACAACAGCAGGTGGAACCAATCTGCTACATTTATATGCGCCAAGCTAAATCTGCACTTTAAATATTTCCTGTCTCAGCGTGCACTCAAACCCCCCCCCCCCCGCACCATCCTGGTCCCTACCAACGTCAAGAGCAAATCTACAGCATTGAATTAATTTTTGTTACTTTGCCATATTCCTCTGATACTGGAATGTATGGTAGCTCACCTGTTCAAAATAATACATTTATGATTTTATGTGACACAACAATTTATTTCTATTCTTCTTTCAGTCTTATCCCTGATATGTAAGTCATATTACAAAAGACTAAAACTAATACTGAAACTAATAAAAACTAAACTGAAACTAAGCGTTTTCAACAAATTAAAACTAACTAAAAGTAGCAAACAGACGGTAAAAACTAATTCAAACTAACTAGAATTAAAAATTTGAACCAAAAACTAAACTAAAATATAAACTAATGAAAAATGCAAAACTATTAAAACTGTATGTGTGTGCAGTGTTGGGGAGAATACTTTGTAAATGTATTCAGTTACAGCATACTGAATACCTGTTTCAAAATGTATTTTGTACTGTATTCCGTTACTTTGCTTAATCCTGGTACTGTAATCTAAATACTTGGAATACTTAGAATACTTCCCCTATAAAACACGATTTAAGCCTATTGTAATAAGTGATGTTCATTGAACTCCAGATGGAAAGCTCTTAACATGAAACCCACAATTGCAGGAAACAACAACATCAAGCTAACGTCGTTTCAGATCCAACACCGACACTAAATGTGAGAAATGACAGAACTAACAGGATACAGGCTGTTAAATAAAGCACTGAGGAAGCAAAACTAGAAAGATAAAACTAACTTTAAGGTGTTTCTTCAGATTAGATTAGAGTCTTTGGACGCAGCTAGTAGGTTGTTAGCTGGCAGACAAAAATCGCACTGAACCGTCATATTTCGCTCGCCGCGTTCCTTTTTTACAATGAAAATTAGCTTGAATTTCCAGGACATGAATGCACTGATTCCTCCACTGCTGGTAGGTTGATTCAGCTGGTTGTGACTCCAATCACTCCACCTCTGGGTCTGAATCCATACGAGGCTAGCTGCTACCTGCTGCTACCGGCTGGTCGGGAGTGTACCCTCGTGTTTTGGTAAGGTTGTTATGGTAACGGAGGCACGTTGTTTAGGGGCATTATGGGAAAGATAACCTACACAACATGGAGACACACTGCCCAAAATTAATTGATTCATCTTTCGGGAGGAAAGTGGAAAACACAAGTCTTCCAATGGTATTACGAAAGTAACTGTATTCTAAATACCATGTTTAAAAATAGTAACTGTAACGAAATACATTTAGTCAAAATCAGTATTCCAAATACGTAACGTAATGTATTCCGTTACTCCCCAACACTGTGTGTGTGTGTGTGTGTGTGTGTGTGTGTGTGTGTGTGTGTGTGTGTGTGTGTGTGTGTGTGTGTGTGTGTGTGTGTGTGTGTGTGTGTGTGTGTGTGTGTGTGTGTGTGTGGGCTCTGACCGTCTCGTCCACTGGAACATCCTGACTGAGTAGAAAGTGCTGACTCAGATGTCGCTGACGTCACGGAGCTGGACAGCCCTGATAGGCCGGAGGCGGGGCTACAGAACCTTCCCGAGGCACAGCCCAACCAGGAGCAGCTGGACTCTGGGCTGGTCTTGCTGTTGATAGCAGAACAGGAAGTGCTGCCATTGACAACCACAGAACCTGAGAGGAGAAGAGCAGTAATGTCTCCACCAATCAAAACACGTCTTCACAGGTACAACTGGTAAAGACCACGTGGTTCAGTGTCTTCATGGAGATAATGGAACTGCCTCCATCCCTCTCCACCAGGACTAGGGTGACCAGACGTCCCGTCTTACCCGGGACAGTCCCGATGTTTACAAACCCATTATACTGTATTGTCCCGTTTTTACCCAGCCGGTGTCCCGAACGTCCCGATTCTAACCCAAAGTAATGGCTTACAGTGCAATTTTCTTATTAAAATATCAATATTTTAAAGTAAGTTAAGGTAAAAATACGTTTTATCAATGAAGGAAAACAGTATAAAGCAGAGAAACGCAGCCGGTCAGCAGAGCAAAGTCAGTCAGCGAGTCGACTCCTCCCCTCCCGTCTCTGAATGCAGCGCACTTCCTCCTCGCTGCAGCGTTCTCTCCACAGGTGAGATGACACGACTCGGCGCGTGTCTCCTCATTAACGCACCCTTATGTGTATAAACTAGCCTTTAGTGTGTACTCTGTACTTACAGGTGGTATTTGTGTCATCGGGTCTCAGCAGGCCTTCATCTTCTTCCATCCTCTGAGGACAAACAGAAATCAAATACTTGTTTTTCTCTGACCATAAGGTGTTGCAGAAATATTACTGTAGCCGTACAATTCTATCCATCCATCCATTTTAGTCCTCCACTTAGGGTCACGGGGAGCTGATGCCCAACTCCAGCATCACAGGGCAAGGGCGGGGGACACCCTGGACCAGTCCATCATGGGTACAATTCTACCAATTACTTAATTCCTACTTGTATCACTTTGTCTTACTCCTGTATTCATACTGTAGTAACTTTACTGTAGAAGCTGAAATGAACCCAGGAGCTCTACACACTCAGAAGGACAGAATTGTACCTTTTTTGTCACTGGGGTGGTACCCTCAAAAGTACAACTTTGTATCTTTAACTGCAGGGTTGTATTCTAAGGGGTACAAATACCCCTTAGGATACATATTTGTACCCTAAGGTACAGGTTTAACTAGTAAAAGGTACAACCTACAAGGTAAACATGTGTACCCCCAGTTAAGGTACAAAATTGTACCTTTTGAGGGTACAAAGGTTCAAAATGGTACCCTCAAAAGGTAGAATTTTGTACCTTAACTGGGGGTACAAATGTTTACCCTTGTAGTTTGTACCTTTTACTAGTCAAACCTGTACCTTAGGGTACAAATTTACAAGGTACAAAATTGTACTTTTGAGGGTACCACCCCAGTGACAAAAAAAGGTACAATTCTGTCCTTTCATTTCTGAGAGTGTAGCTATTCATAGGCCTCTATCCAACCTAACTTTTACCTGACTCCAGTGGACTGGTGTCTATACTGGTCCAGTTAGTGGACAACAGGACAATCTGACTAATTATGATTTCATAATGAATCTACCGTATTGACCTGAATATAGGAACGACCCCGATTATAAGACGAATACCCCCCATTCCCAAGAATAATTTCAGGAAAAAAAACTAAAATCACTTTTTAAAGAAACTATTTTTATTAGTGGTGGGACTCGATTAAAAACATTAATCAAATTAATTACAGCCTTCGTAATTAAATGCATTTTATACTAACAATACAATTTACCGTAAAAAGTTTTTTTTTTGTTTTTTTTTATAATTTTATTGGGGGACAGAATCAAATAATAGACCTGAACTTCAATATTATAAACTCAAGCTTTTTAAATGTATGACAAAAATGCATTTAAAGTGCATTTCAGTTCAAAACAGTTGAAAAAACAATGAAATCTCCCTGACTAAAACTGGACAGACCCTAAAACAGACTTTATTATTTGATTTGTTCATTTTATGTACAAATTCAGAAGGGTTTAGACCCTTTTCAACATGTAAAAACACCCTGGATGAGAGAATCATTTTTTGCAGTGTTCTAACTGACCCAGGGTCTGGTCTGGAGACTTCTGCCTCGTTTTCAACGAGGGACCCGAGTCAAGTCTCTACTGTTTAAAGACTAGAGTGTGTTTAGCTCGGTACTGGTTTGTCTTTTCAGATAGGGGTAGGGTCTGGGTTTCTCGTAGGCCTACCGAGCCGACACCAATCCTCTCGTAACTCCTCGGTGGTCAGACCGGGAGTGGACCCGTACACCCGCTGAAACAAACCGGACGGCGAGGAAGGAGCAGGAATAAAGCTACAAAGGCGTCCAGTTTCACTTTCGGTTCTCGTGGCGAATGGACGGAGCGGGGGCTGAGTTTTACCGTGACCGGGGCTGGTAGACGGGTGAAGCGTCTGGAGATCCAAAGCGGGTGGGGTGGGCTGGATCTTCCGAGGGAGGATCTTGACACGAGCTGGGTCTGATCTGTGCGTCTGGGCAGCTGGAAATCAGGCTGACAAGAGCTGCGCCTCGCTTCAAACACAAGTTGCGTTATTTATTTTTTTTACGCGTTATTTCTTTCATAATTAATTAATCATAATTAAAGTCCCAGTCCCAATTTTTATTGAAATTTTGAGAAAGTAATTTAAATAATTCCTCTCTCCCTTTCTTTCTTCTCGTGCTCTCTCTCTTCCTGTGTGTGGTGCAAATGAACATACATGAGAATAGTGAAAGTCATGGGTGTAGATTTAGAGTGGACAGAGGTGACGTGTCGGGTAAAGAAATAGCGCTGCACTGATAACGTGCTGTGTGAGGACTACGGACGGAGAGATTCACCGATCTGAACCGGTGGTCCGATCCTAACGTGTACAATCCGACTGCTCCGGCGTGCATCGGACACAACAGACTGCTACATGCGCTGTGTATCTTTCACGCTTATCCCTCATCGGTGAAAACGATGGTTACATCAGTTATGCCCAAGTGGTTTCATCTCACGAGCTACTTTTATACTGAGCAGCTCCACGCGGGTTGTGCTGCAAACAATGTGTGTGTGTGTGTCCGCCACCGAATCAGCGCTCGTTCACGCCGCATTTAACAGAGGTTTTGTGGCACGACAGCTGTCCTTGTAACTCGTTCCCCAGAGGGACGCGGGGGAGAAACTGTCCCGCTGTGACTCGTCGTAGTTTATCTGCTACGTCCTCGTTTTGTTGAGGCACACTGAACGCAGCGTCAGTAAAACTACGGGAGCCTGGTGGTGCTCAGGCCTGGGCCAGTGGGCCTGTCACTTAACTTTGTGCTGGTCCGGACTGGGACAGGTCGCAGTCTGCTCCCTCTACTGGTGTGGTCGTGTAATGACCCCAAAACGACTAGACCTCGATTATGATGACGTCGCATTTTTACATGAAAAAACCTCGTCTTATATTCGGGTCAACACGGTAGTTTTATTCTAACGGATTCACATTTACGGTTACTACTTATAAGTGAAGGATCTGGGTTTGTTGCTTTGAGATGACCTGGTGTGACCTGCAGCTTTAACAGAACTATTACCTGGATGTCCACTAGTCTCTCCTCCACGAGTCTCTGCTGCCGTTTTGCCTTCCTTTTCAACTTTTTCTTCTTGTTTTTAGACAACTTCCCAACCTAGATACTCACACACACACACAAACACAGACACACACACGCACACATACCACCAGGTAAGTTCAAAGGTAAAAATTTTAGTAGAGGTAGAAGTTTTCTTCATGACAAAAACAACCTCTGTTTCATGTTGTAGAAAGGTTAATAACCTATGTGGCGTTTTGGGGAAAGGGGGCGTGGTTATAAGAGTGGTGGTGTTCAGAGGCCTCTGTGTCTGGTCGCTTCACCTCTGTAGCTCCAGCAGCCTGTGAATCACTGGTGCTTTGTAGTCCATGATTTCAAAAAGCGCTATACAAATTTGAGACCTTTAAATAAACTAGTGTTTTGGGGAAGTTCTTGTACAACTTTTTTTGCCGCTTAACAACTATTCAAGGATTGATAAGAGAATCGTTAAGGAATCGGATCAATAAGCAGAATCGACAATGGCACTGATATTGATAAAAACCTATCAATTCCCACCCCTAGTTGGGATGCTGCCCCTGTGACCCGGACCTGGATTCGCACAAGGCGGCGAGGCAAGGCACACTTGGGTTAGTTCTACCACCTGGGGCCGAAATAATGAATTTAAACAGACCTGAACATCTACAGTTCATCTCTATGTGCAAACCTTCCCCTCAAAACAGGAACACGAACATATCAATCTATTTTTTTAGGCCCGAGCAGCGAAAGTGCTGAATGGAGCGCTAAACGGAGGAATCTTGTAATTCCTCCGTTTATTTTTCTTTCTTTCGGCAAAAATAAATTGGCTAGTTAGAGGCCTTAACATATTCAAAAACTCACCAAATTTGGGGGATTTGTAGAACCTGGTGAAAATGTACGTATTTTAAGTGCGTCGCAAAAGTCGCCAAAAAATTGGCCCAACAGCGCCCCCTAGAAAATGAAAAATCACCCTCCCCATTTACCTTTTTTTACAGTAGAGTTATGAAATTTAGTAGACTTGTAGAACCTACCAAGATGCACGAAAAAGTCTCTTACCATCATGGTTTATATCAAACAGGAAGTTGGCCATTTTAGGTCAAACAAGCCATTTTAGGCTCGTTTTGGCTGTTTGGAGGGTCTGCAGCTGGTCATACTCCAGCTAGAGATTTTGATTGATCAACTTGATTTTTGGTGATTTTGCTGATAAGGCATGGGGAAGCTTAAGTTTTGAAAATTGTGAGTTTTCGTTAATGTTTAGGGGGCGGGGCCAGGCCTCAAAGTTGGGCAACTCACCAAAAAAATACAAGTTGCTATAAATTGGTCATTGGACATCATGGAAATTTTTAATTGTATTTGCATCAGGTGACAAGATCTACTTATTGAGGTGGATGAGTAAATCAAATCCATTATTTGTTTAACAAACAATTGTTTAACATAAAAACAGTTGATAATAATAAAGTTGATTGGTTAGGTAACCAATTAGATCACAGCACACCTGAAAACTTACCTGCATATTCCTGGGAGCCGTGCTAACTAGAACACGGAAGGAAGAAACATCAGGAAGCAAAGATGGAGGACAGGAAGAGAGAAAAACGTTAGAACTAAAGCAGAAAGACAGAAAAGCACAGCTCCCAGTAACTGGCGGACCAGTGAAAAAACTGTCAATGCCTCGTCTGAATCTGAACACCTGCAGCCTCTGCTGACCAATCAACTGACTGCTCTGTACCTGATGAGCCAGAAGGGGGAGGAGCTCCCTCTCTTTGCCAGGTTGTAGCTTCAGCTGCCAATCTTCTTATGTAAACATCATCAACAACCAAGAGGATGTTTTCTGGTTTGATGTCCGTGTGGATGATCTTACACTTTGTATGGAGATAGTCGAGTCCCTGCAGCACCTGAAGGAACACAGCCAAGTCCAAGTCAAAATCACAGTCCCCACCATTCTACATGTAACTGACTACTAGTCCACAACTGCAGCTCCACAAGTCAGAGACACTACTCTACAAGTCGGTGACTGCTAGTCAACAAATCAGAAACTATTAAGTCATCCAGCCAGTAACTGTTAGTCAACATAGCAAAGACTTGTAGTCAACAATTCAGTGACCTAAACCCTCGAGTCTCAACAGGTCAACACATCAGAGTCCATAGCCGCTGTCATAAGACACACCGTGCCGGCAAATCAGCATAATACTGCCGCCACGGTGTGTCTTATGAAAGCGCCGTGGCGGCATGGCGATACGGGAATTTTGCGGCATTCGTGCCGCCATGCTTGGTAGTAATATTCCCGCAACGTCTGACTTGTGAATGAGGATTACGCCTTGACGCAACAGAGGGAGGTGTCGCTAATAACGTAGCAAAAGTGATCCGACCCCCGACCAGAGAAAGTATTTAAAAATCAGGTAAACACGGGAAAGCTGTTACGCATTTGTAAACACTCAGCGAAGACGTAAACTGGAGCGACACCGAGATCCAGGAGCTTCTGGCTGAAGCAGAAGTTGCCCGTCTGTTTATACGAGCACTTCCGTCTCACGTCTATGTACCCTGCGCGTCGACAGCACAAAGACCGCCCCCATACCTCCTTTATACCGCCACCCAGAAATCTTTTGTGAAACGCACACGATTGCGCAACATTACCGGCACGGTCTGACCACTTATGAACGACCAAAGGCTCCCAGATGCCGGCTCAGGTTCGCGGCAAATTGCTGGCACCATTTAGAACTTTTAGAGCAGCAGTAGCAGTGCTGTGCTGCTTTCTAAAACCTGACTGAAGAGGGTTTAGGATGTCATTTGATTCTAGGTATTCCTTTAATTGACTGCTGACCAGTTTTTTGAATACTTTCACCAGGATGCATAATTTTGAAATGGGCCTGCAATTATTTACAACTGATGGATCGCCTCCTTTTAGAAGTGGAACGACAAAAGTGGATTTCCAAACTTTGGGAAGTTTATTTGTATTGAGACTTAGATTAAAGTTGCTAGTTAGAGGCTCAGCAATGAAGTCAACAGCCAGCTTTAGAAAAAATGGCTCCAAACTATTTGAACTAGCTGTACAGTCCAACCTTTTTAGTGCTCCACGGACCTCCGGAGATGCTCACAGGTTTAAACTGAAAAGTAAATTAGTTATGCTGGTGAAGGTTCTCAGTCATCCAGGTCATGATAATCCAAAAAAAGGGTTTTAAATAAAGGCAACTGGACTTATTTGGTTCTTTGAAGACGTTTCAATGCTCATCCGAGTAGCTTTGTCAATTCTGTCTGTAGTACAGTGATCAAAGCACGCATCAGCCCCCCTGAAGCACAGGAATCTTGTCAATCGCACCTGTTAGCTCCATTATTTTCAGATACATCTGGTCCATGCAGATTCCAATGAATGCACACGATCATCATTAATTCAAAGTCTCATTTTGATTAATTGTAAAATGATGTATGCTAGTTGCATGAAGTTGTTAAAAGGTTTGGATCTAGAAAAGTGTTTCACTTCAGCCAAACCATTTTCAGTCATTGTTTTTGTTTAAGTTTTAAGTATTGAAGCTGAATTTTCTTGTGCAAAGACATTTGTGTATTGACTGAAATAAACTTATCATTCATTCATTCAAAGTTGTAGACCTCCAGAGACAAACTTCCAAGACCCGCAATTCGATCCATTACGAACCCCACAGCTCTTGTCTCAGTCAGCCAACATTGAGAGGCCAGCAAACAAAAGCCATATCAAGAAAAGTATTTAACCAGAAAGAATGAGGAAGTTGCTCAGAAGACAAAAAACAGCTGCAGGAGTAACACACATGGGAGAGAAGGAACAGAGCGACTGCTCTCAACAGAAGCCGGAAGAGGAAGTCGGAAAAGGACCATGAATAGCAGTTTGGTTACCAAGAACTTTTAGAATCACTGTTTAGAGAATCAAGCTGGTGCCCTGCTTTGATAAAATGTTCATCAGAGTGATTTAGTATGGCACATTTTTCAGTCAGGTTTACAGAATCTTTGACTAGGTAACTGGGTAGTCCGTTTGGAGATGTAGCACCAAAAAGATCTCACACCACTCCAAAATTTCTTGGGATGATTTAGATTTTTGGTGGTTTTGCTTAGACAAAATTCAGATTTAGCTTTCTTAATTGAGGAAGTACATTTATTTCAGAGCTTACGAAAGTTGATCCAGTCTGACTCTATTTTTGTTTTTCGGGCCTTGGCCCAGGCAGCATCTCTTGCTGACCCAGCATATCCTGGGTCAGCCCATGGGCCTCCTGCTAGCACCCTTTTCCAGTCAAGAAACATGGCCTGAGATTTGGAGGTACTGATCTTTATTCCAGCAGCTTCACACTTGGTTGCAAACCTCCCCCCACCAAGAGCTGAAGGTCATGGTTCGGCCAAGAGGACCACATCATACACAAAAAGCAAAGATGATCTCATCGCGCCACCACACTAAACACCCTCCACACCATGACTACTCCTAGAAGCTCTGTCCATGAAAGTTCTAAACAGAACTGAAGACAAACCCTTGGAGGAGCCCAACACTCACCGGAAAAAGGTCAGACTTACTGACGGCTATGAGGACCACTCTTTCCTCTGGTACAGGAACTGAATGGCCCTCAACAAAAGGCCATCTACCACAGTGAGGAGATCTTCCGATCCATAAAACACACGTGGACTGGTTGGACAAACTCCCATGTCACTTCCAGCACCTTATCAAGGGTAAAGAGCTAGTCCACGGTTCAATGAACAGTCCAAAATCCACATTGCTACTCTGAGATTCATCTATCAACCAAATCTCATCTTCTGGCCAAACTGCTACTTGCACAGAAGTCCAAAAACAAAACACTTGGATTCAGATTGGGCCGTTACTCCCAATCACACCCGACCAGGTCATGCCGTCATTGTCCAAATGAGTGTTGAAGACCACCAGCAGGACTATGGAGTCCCCAGTCAGAGTGCCTTCCAGCAACATTTAGGACCAACCCCTAATTGGCTGCATGGTGGTACTGTCAACTCCTGGCCGTTCTGCATGGAGTTAACATGTTCTTTCCATGCATGTGTGGGTTTTCTCCAGGTACTCCGGTTTCCTACCACAGACCACAACATGCCTGATAAGTGGATGCAAGTAAATTTGGTTAAAAGTGTCTGATAAACTAATAAACATAGCCTAAAGTCACAGGGAAGTTGCACTCTCAGCCCCCAGAGCAAAACCCAACATACAGGCAGAGTCTGGAGTCTAACAAAAAGCCCACCACGGCCCTCCACCTCTCACCTGAAGCAAATCCAGGTGACTCAGAAACATCGTGTATCCACCTTATATCCAACTCCACACAGGTCAACATGTCCAAGTCCCTGACAACTGGTGATCCAGGGTCTTTGATTGTTTACAGTGAACAACTCTGAGGTGCTAACTTTGGAATGCTTGGTTCATGTTACCTGTTTGATGATGGTTTTGACACAGGCCAGGGGAAGTCCCATATAGTTTGACTTGATGATCCACTTTAATAACTGATGACCTAAAACCTCCATAACCATACACACATCTAGGATACACTAAGGAGAATACTCACAACCAGGTGGGCAGAAAAACAGGCGAACAGACAGAGGTAACGATAAAGGATACGAACTCCACTGGCTCCAGAAATCTTGAAGTCATCAATGAGCTGGACAATGGTTTCCCTGTAGGAGTCAGAGGGGTCACTGTCCCTCACCTAAAGAGAGAAAGCTAATCAGAGCATACCTGTCAATGTGCCTGGTGGAGAAAACAGAGTTGGGCACTCACACATCGAAGCAGTTTGATTTCATCCAGAGCTGTCTCGGTATAATGTGGAGCGCTCTTCACTACCTTCATTGCCACGAAACGCTTCTTCCTGAATCATCACATATTCAGAACCATGACACACCATCTGTGGAACGTTTGTTAAATGTTTATAACTTGGTGTGTTGCTTACTGCAGGTCCCAGCAGAGCCAGACTGTGGAGAAATGTCCCCAGCCCAGTTTCCTTACAACATGGTACCTCCCATTAAACAGGTCACCAATCGTCACCGGATAATAACCACCTGAAACAGAAAAGAGGGAGACTCATCTGAAGTTGTCAGGTTCCTCTCTGGTTGAACGGGCTTTCAGATTCCATCCATGATGCAGAAACCCCGTCTACTTTTAAGACTTTTCTTTTTGATCAATATTCTAGCAAGCTTGGGTTATCCTGGCTCATCCCTTTAGTTAAGCAGCAATAGATTCAAGATTCAAAATTTATTGTCATTGTCAATGAGCCTCTCGGACCGTCAAAAATCGACTTATGCTGAGGGGTTTTTACACCAACCTTTTTTTTTTTCCAAATGCAGATCACGCAGTGACGCAGGATCAAAGATGATAACCCGACCAAGTGTCTGTGGGCCCACTGATCTGGTTTTATGGACCGGTCAGATGAAAGTATGAGTTTTTAAAAGTCTGGACTGTCGCTGGTCCACCAGGAAACTCTCGGGTTCACCAGAGCCAGACCTGGTTGACGTAGAGCCAAGTTTCCCCCCTCCTCCTCCAACCAACTCCGAACCACACACTAGTTCGGTGCCGAGCTTGTCGCGGGCCGCAGTAGCTTCTCATGGGCACCGCACGTCTGCTCTGATACGCGCACACCACGGTCCAGGTTAGGGTTGTCACGGTATGAAAATGGACCTTCACGGTTATTGTGACCAAAATGATCACGGTTTTCGGTATTATCTCTGTATTTTTTAAAAGGATGTTGAATATGTTCAACCAGACAACTAAATAAACCCTCTAGATCAGGATAATGTTGTCCTCAGCTTGTGTCCTTCCTGTGAGCTTTTCAGATCTGGGGAGATGTCATCAGGCAGTAATCATTGTTAAATTCATAATAATTCATAATCAATCAGCAGTGGCGACTGTAGATCAGTTGACCAACACCCTATTGTACTGCATGGGCCACCGTACTTGACAAAAACAACCTCGTTTCTATGGTTACCCGTCGTACTTTAAGGTGGTCTCTGTACTGCTCCCGCTCCCCGCAGCATGGCTAATAAACCACCAGTTATTTCCTGCTAAGCTGGAGTTCTGGTGAACTTATTCTGACGCTTCATTAAGCAGCGTCAACAGCGATCTGCCTGCTGGGAGCCCCGTAGCCTCATTTCAGTACGGGGGTCCGCGACTCGGTTTATGTTCTGGCAGTGGCGTTCGCTGCTTCTCCCTCAACCCAAAGTCCTCACGTCATGTGTTTCAGCTAAAACGCTAAACGTTACCTTAATACGTTCTCTTGCAGTGACTGTAGAGTTGATGGACACACAGATGAGTCGCGTGTCGCTTCCTTTCGCACTTTTTTCCGGCACGTTCTGCAAACAACTGTCCCTCTGCATTCTTCAAATATCCAAAATATGCCCAGACTTCCGACGTTGTCTCCTTTGACGGCTGATAGATGTCCTCAGCGCTGTTTTCTCCTCTTTTTGCCGTCATTTTAGCTTTAGCTTAAGAAAGTTGTGGATGTAAACACTACAAAGTGCGCAGAAGCTTCACCAGAGGGGACGGTGGCCGGGAAGCTAACCGTATATAGTCCGTCAGCTTAAAGAACTCCCACACTTTAGACCACCTCAGCCTTTGAAAACATTTAGAACTCTGCTCATTTGCAACCACTGAATGGGATTCCACCATGATACATTTTTAAACTGCTGCCTGGGTGGAAGGACTGGTGGTAGAGGACCAGAGCTCCCAGGTCTTTGAACTCCAGAGTAGAGCTGCTGCTCCTCTACACTGACAGGAGTCAGCTGAGGAGCTTGGCTCTGGGGAAGAGAGGCCACCTAACATGTGGGAGACCACGGTTCGAACCCTGACCCGGTCATTTGTTGAATTATCCTTGGGCAAGACACTGAACGCCCAACTACCTCCTGGGTGCCTTTAAAATGGCTGCCCTCTGCTCCTCAGGGATGGGATGTGGAGAAAAAATTCCACTATGTTGTACTAAGGTATATACATACTGTATGTTGTACTAAGGTATATACATATCTATGGATGTGGCCACAAAATTCCCCCTTTCCCAAAAAACTGTGAATAAAAAAACCCTAAAATAAAATTCAGTGGTCTGTATGGAGCGAAAGAACTTATTAGCATTCAACATGTGATTTATTTTAATAACCTCACCTTTGCAATAATCTGATGGGTCTTCCTGTTCTTCATCATCAGAGCCAAGCAGCTGAACAGGTGGTGGGGTTAACCCTATAGGGGGTGGGCTCTGAGCTGAAGGGGGCATGGTTAGGTGTGAGAGTGCTGATGATGGTGATGTGAGAGATACTGGTAGGGATTCAAAGGCAATACTTTGAGGTGGTTTGAAGAGCTCCGATTGGCTGTTTGAGGAAAAAAACTGTAGAGAGCTGTGTTGCAAATTGAAGTCACTTGGAACATGTTGATTAACAGTTGGTGGGGACTGGACAGAGATGTGGGTGGGATTTTTTAATTTGGCTGGAGATGACTGGCTGAGACACTGAGAGGTTTGGAGAGTAGTTTCATAAAAGATGATGGGGGCTACA
Source organism: Callopanchax toddi (assembly GCA_006937965.1). Classification (NCBI taxonomy): domain Eukaryota; kingdom Metazoa; phylum Chordata; class Actinopteri; order Cyprinodontiformes; family Nothobranchiidae; genus Callopanchax; species Callopanchax toddi. Next base: position 962,402 of record SSNR01000045.1, on the reverse strand, counting down.
GAAGAATTTCTGTCATCTAGAGTGGGTGATGTCTGCTGGGGGCTCTGGGGACGTGGTGACTGGGATGTCTGGTGCGGGCTCTGGGGACGTGGTGACTGGGATGTCTGGTGCGGGCTCTGGGGACGTGGTGACTGGGATGTCTGGTGCGGGCTCTGGGGACGTGGTGACTGGGATGTCTGCTGAGGGCTCTGGGGACATGGTGACTGGGATGTCTGCTGGGGGCTATAGGTATGTTGTGAGGGCATCTGGGTTATACTTTCAGAAATGAATGTTGGGGTTTCATGTTGATGTACTGAATCTGTTGTTGCTATGGTATCTGGAGGTATTTGAGGGAATAGATGGTTTTTCTGGGAATCACCCTCCAAAAGCATTGGACAGGGCTGGCCATCAGCCCTCAGACTCTGAAGGTCACAGTGCTCATCAGACCTGAAATAGGAAGAGAAAGAGGAAAACAAACAGCTTTAAACAGACAAACAAGAAGCATGACAGCTTGAGATAATCACCTTATTGTCCCGAATATAAGACAAGGTTTTTTCATTGAAAAAATGTGAAAATGCGGGGGGGGGGGGGGGGGGGGGGTGTCGTCTTATAATCGCGACCTAGTTTTTGGGGTCATTACGCGACTGAACCAGCAGAGGGCGCAGGCAGGAAACGTGAGAGTCGCACCCTAAGGCATTTCAGCCTATCTAACCGTTTATAAAGGTAGCAGCGAAATGTGGCGGTTTAGAACTGGAGTCAGCCAGTCCTCAAAAAGAAAACTAATCAAACTGGAAGAAAAACCACCAGGACCAGTGGGAACAAGAAGTTTAAATGAAAAGTGGCGAACTGGAGATGGTGGTGGAGATGTTCAGGGTTTCTGCAGGTTCAAGGAAGCCAAATTTAAGACTTTTAAAGACCTGTTTTAAGGCCACTTTGATCAAATTTAAGACCTTACATTCACGGAATGAGAAAGGGGATGTGACCACCTTACAAATAGTTCTGGCTAAATCTTTATTGGAAGTGAAAGTGCAGAAAAATAACAAACATCAAGATAATTGATCTGCATTATATCTTACGGAAGTGTATTGCATTCATCTGAAAATAATTTTTAAAAGCTCCTTTTTACTGAATTAACGAGATAATAACAGCCTTAAGTGACCTAGACCTTCTAGACCCCAGAGGTCTGGTGTACTGCTGAGTTTCAGATCTTCGTAACCCAGAAATCATAGGGGTCCTAGAAATTTAAGACCTTTGGACACTGAATTTAAGGATTATTTATCATTTTTAATTATATTTAAGGCCTTAATTTGGAAATGCTAATTTACGACCTTTTAAGAGTTTTTAAGGACCCGCGGATACCCTGATGTTGTTGTTGTTGACGCAGGCAGGTGTTGTGCGAAAATCTGTTCCCCTGAATTTTTCAGTTCCCCAATGTCGAACCGCGGGCTTCACAGCACTTCTAAAAGATTTCTACAACACGTAATCGTGTCAGAGTTGATACTTTATTTAGTTCCTAGTAAATAAATGAATAAAATTGACCTTTTTTATTCTTCTTATTTTGCTTTAATCACTGACAGAATCGCTGAGTGTTTCATCTGCTCCTGACACAGGGGAATATAATATTTCAGGGGAACAGATTTTCGCACAACACCGGAATCTGCCCAAATGAGCTGCACCGTTTTCCACCAGTACGCTAGAGAGAAGAACCGTAACGACTCATTTATCCTAGGAAATAAGACGACGAATCTACAGGGACTTTGACCCACATGAGGCTGTAAGTGGCACAAAGACTGTCAGAAGCAGGAGGCCAGATTTCATGGAGAGAGAAAACAAGGAGTCTGTCTAGATTTCAATAAAAGAGTTCATTAAAAATATTTCTAAAAAATAAAAATCTAAAATGACTAAAAAGTAGTTTTTTTTATTAATGATTATTTAATTAAGTTGTCACTCCTCTCTGTTTAGATCCAACATACATTTTTTTTTTTAGAATAACGTGCTTTGGGTAGATCTAAATCATTTAGAATTTTGGCCAGTAAATTATATCATCTACCAGCCAACTTGGCCGGTGGGTCAAACATTTAATTTCGGACCCTCATATTATTTAAATGATTTTCTCAAAATTTCAATAAAAATAGTTTCTTTAAAAAGTGAATTTAGTCTTATTTCTGAAGACCAGTCTTGAAAAGGGGGGGTTGTCTTATATTCGGGTCAATACGATACATAAAACCATAAACTCAGTTTAATATGCTAGTTTGCAACAGAGGTGATCTCAGTGTGTTGAACAGGAAACAACTGGTTTACTTTGTAAGTCAAAACACACACACACACACACACACACACACCACAACATGACATCATTGGCAATCTCCTTAGCTACACTGAAATAGACTTGTGTGTGTGTGTGTATGCGTGCATGTGTGTGTGTGTGTGTGTGTGTGTTTTGGATAACGATCTGCTCTCTGGTTCTATTCTGGGACCAGTTCAGGTCTGAACCTGTTCCTGTCGTTACAGTTTTATTCCCAATGAGACGCTCACTGGTTTCACCTGGAGACAAACCACAAGACCAGTGAGGGACTGGAGATAGGGACCAGTGAGGGACTGGAGATAGGGACCAGTGAGGGACTGGAGATAGGGACCAGTGTGGGACTGGAGATAGGGACCAGTGAGGGACTGGAGATAGGGACCAGTGAGGGACTGGAGATAGGGACCAGTGAGGGACTGGAGATAGGGACCAGTGAGGGACTGGAGATAGGGACCAGAGAGAGACAGAAGCTGACAATTATACACACCTAAATGAGTAAAAGAAACAGGACATCA
>SSNR01000045.1:887035-959112 GCA_006937965.1 Callopanchax toddi | reverse complement strand
GATAGGGAACAGTGAGGGACTGGAGATAGGGACCAGTGAGGGACTGGAGATAGGGACCAGTGAGGGACTGGAGATAGGGACCAGTGAGGGACTGGAGATAGGGACCAGTGAGGGACTGGAGATAGGGACCAGTGAGGGACTGGAGATAGGGACCAGTGAGGGACTGGAGATAGGGACCAGTGTGGGACTGGAGATAGGGACCAGTGAGGGACTGGAGATAGGGACCAGTGTGGGACTGGAGATAGGGACCAGTGAGGGTATCCAGAGGCAGCAGACAGGTACTGGAGGGCCAAGCGGGGTGCAGCAGTGGCAGTTTCTGAGGCAAAAATCTCGGGCATGGGAGGAGTTTGGTGAGACCATGGAAAAAGACTATCGATCGGCTCCAAAAATGCTCCAATCAAACATTTTTAACACTAAAACAAATTTATCTGTCAGGACTGCAGCTCCAAAACAGGCAGCAACTCGCTCACACTGTTTACAGTGGGGACGGGGAGCTGCTGACATCAACTGGGGCTATAGTCGGGCGGTGGAAGGAATACTTTGAGGAGCTCCTCAATCCCACCAACATGGATTCTGAGGAGGAACCAGAGCTGGGAGACCTGGGGACGGACTGTCCAATCTCTGGGGCAGAAGTCTCTGAGGTAGTCAAACAGCTACACAGTGGCGGAGCCCCGGGGGTGGATGAGATCCGACCTGGGTATCTCAAGACGATGGATGTTGTAGGACTGTTGTGGTTGACACGTCTCTGCAACACTGCGTGGTCATCGGGGACAGTTCCTGTGGAGTGGCAGACCGGGGTGGTGGTTCCCATTTTTAAGAAGGGGGACCAGAGGGTGTGTTCCAACTATAGGGGGATCACACTCCTCAGCCTCCCTGGGAAGGTCTACTCCAGGGTACTGGAGAGGAGGGTCTGGTCGATAGTGGTGGTTTTCGTCCTGGTCCTGGAACTGTGGACCAGCTCTTTACCCTCGCCAGGGTGATGGAGGGGTCATGGGAGTTTGCCCAACCAATCCACATGTGTTTTGTGGATTTGGAGAAGGCTTATGGCCGTGTCCCCAGGGACACCCTGTGGGGGGCGCTCCAGGAGTACGGGGTGGATGGTCTTTTGGTAAGGGTCATTCAGTCCCTGTACCAGAGGAGTGTGAGTCTGGTCCTCATAGCCGGCAGTAAGTCGGACCTGTTCCCAGTGAGGGTTGGACTCCGCCAGGGCTGCCCTTTGTCACCGGAGAAAGTACATCTTCAATCTGGCCTGGGAACACCTTGGGGTCCTGCTGGAGGAGGTGGCTGGGTAGAGGATGGTCTGGGACTCCCTAGTTGGGGTGCTGCCCCCGCGACCCAGATAGGCAGAAGACGACGAGACAAGTATTCATAACAATTTTGTAAATTCTCTTGAGAAACAAACAAAAAAAGAACAGGGTGGAGATGTCAGCTAATCACCAGCTGATGGTGAGGGAGGATGTCACTGACCTGGTAAACCCCAAACCCAAACCAAGGCAGGAAGTGTAATATGAACCCCCGTGTTCAACATCACTTCCTGTAGGCAACAGGAAACAAAGCTGAGCGTGTTTCTGTGTGTGTGTTGCTCACCGGTTGTCATCAGCCCGGACTTTCCGGTGTCTTTTGCCTCTCCTTCGATGCTTCCTGCCAGTGCCGGCAGAATTGCTGTTTGCTGTGGCGACGGCTGCTGAGGAAAATGAACATCACCAAACTTCATTTAGAAAAGTGTTCATTTAAGGAGCTGAATTTCAGCAGGAACATCAGTCAATAGTATAAGGAGCCCGCAGTGTGAGGCCAAGCATGTGACACATCTACTGTTTTTGAGACTGCGCCCTCTAATGGATGAATGTTTAACTGCATTTGTAGACCCAACCAGTTTCTGACCTTACAGACACAAAACTTGACATCAAAAGTTGAACATGTAAATATTTTATTAGTGAAAAACTATTTTATTAGAGCTGTCACTGGCAGATGTGGTGGAGACATGAACACTGAAGATGGTTTGGTGAGACTCCGCAGCCATCAGGTTTAAAATCTTCTGCTGGAGGAGCTGACAGTCATTTTCCATTAAAGTGAATCTTCATTTATCTTTTAAGAACAGAATGTCACTGAACAAAAAGCGCTGTGGACCTCTGAAATGATGAATACACTTGCTTAAAGTAAAACTTTGTTTTAAACCAAACTGATGTTCTGCATTATTATTGTTGTTTACTGGTTGTTTGGATAGTTTTGTTACACTAGTTCGTTTTTCTACTTCTCAAAACTTTTGAAATTCAGGCTCCTGAAAAACTTGAACTATCCAGATCAAACCTGCTAAAACATTTAATGTGAAACGTCTCGTCTGTTGTTCAGTCCTGATGTTTGTTGTGGGAATTTAAAACAAAGACTAGGAGCAGGGTCTGAAATTAACACTCGCCAAATGCGACCAAATTGCTCCATTTGACGAGTAAAATTTGGAGCGCTATCCTGTTTATCAGTTCGCTTCCATGGATTTCTGTGACGCTCCTCTCCTGCCTGCATGCGACGTACGCGAAACGTGAGAGTCGCACCCTAAGGTATTTCCGCCTATCTACTCACTGTTTATCAAAAGCTAGCAGCGAAATGTGGCGGTTTTGAACTGGAGTCAGCCAGTCTTCAAAAAGAAAAGTAATGGAACTGGAAGAAAACCCACCAGGACCAGTGGCAACCAGAAGATCTAATGAAAAGTGGCGAACTGGAGATTTCGGTGGAGATGTTGTTGACGCTGGCTACAGGGCACAACAGGTGTTGTGCGTAAATCTGTTCCCCTGAATTTTTCTGTTCCCCTATGTCAGGGATTCCCAAACTGTGCTGCGAGCTGCCACTAGGGGGTGCGCAAGATGAAAACTATAATGGCGGAAATTTGAAATAATGACACATTTACAGTGTTTTTCCCCCACTCAGTAAAAATGTGTAAATAAACATGTATACCATTATTGTGTGGAGCTGTGGGACAATATTTGGATAAACTCTGAGTCTTTTTTCTGTCAATCATGTGAACTCTTTGGAGCAGACCTTTATTTTGAAGGCGACGATAACTTTTACTATTAGTTCCGGAGCAAAGTTGCAAAGACCTGTTTACCTCATCAAATGGATATTATTTATTCAAAGAATCCTTCTTGACAGCTTGTAACAACTCTACCGATTGATTCCATGTGTGTCCTTATTTAATCAACTCTATGGTGAGTCGTTTTCTTTGTATCTTTTGTTTTTACTAAAGATGCAGCGCTACTTTCTGCCGCCAATGAGCTAATGGCTAACAGAGCAGGGGGTTAATTTAAAAACACTAAGCAGTTAGTTAAGCGAACCGTCAGCTTAATCCAGTGTAGTAACCTCCTGCTCACTTCCAAACATTCGATCAGCACCCCCCATACACACCCGCCGTCTTTACAAGATAAGCGCATCACATGGAAATGCGAGGGGCATTTACTAACCGTAGGACGCGCGACTCTCACAGTAATCCTCGGTTACATATGATTTAATAACACTCAAAAGTATAGAAAAGTTGTAACATTAATGATTCGTAGGTACCAGGAATTTGTTCAAATGTCAAAGGTCTCCATCCGGGGATTGGGGGTGTGCGAACACGGCTGGGACATAGAAGGGGGTGTGCGGCAAAAAAAGTTTGGGAACCGCTGCCCTATGTCAAACCGCGGACTTCACAGCACTTCTAAAAGATTTCTACAACACGTAGTCATGTCAAAGTTGATACTTTATTTAGTTCCTAGTAAATAAATGAATAAAAGTTGACATTTTTTTTAATTCTTCTCATTTTTTTTGTTTTAATCACTGACAGAATCATCCGCTCCCTACACAGGGGAACAAATTATTTCAGGGGAACAGATTTTCGCACAACACCAGAATCTGCGCAAATGAACTGCAGCGTTTTCCACCAGTACAAAACCATCGCGTATAGCGTATATAGGGGCAGTGTAGGTACCACATCTGCTCGGGGCCTGCGCCTGCCAATTACATAACACAAGCTGATTGGCTGAACGTACGACTAACGGGAGTAACGTCACCACGTTCATAAAGGTTACGCAAGCACACCGACACTGAAGCTTTTGATTGGTCCGGACAAATTTGCGGTTGTAGTCCTTCTTTATTGGAGTAAAGACTACAACTTCTTTTGAATGAATCTTTAGATTTCTTTAAATAGGAACTAACGAAATATACAGAAGAATCCTACAATTATACAAACAGCCAGGCCTGCAAATCATGTAAATACATTCAAAACATTCACACTGTTGTGCTTATTTGGCACAGTCTGATGTTGATTTGATGTAGTTTCAGAACAAATACAATATCGTGTTTTTATTAACAAATTACAGTTATAAAGAAAGCATTTAGGCGGTAGGAAACATGTTTTTATTAACAAACCTGCTAAACTCTTTCCAAAACATGTGTGGAAGAACAGTATCGACAGGGATTTACAGCGTATTTTGTCCAAGTGGCGTTGCCATAGTGTGACATCGTCAGCAGGAGGACCCCGAGCCAATCTGGCAGCCCGAGCAGATCGGGAACCTACACTGGCGTTTAGCTCAGTTGGTAGAGTGGCCGGTCTGGTAACCGGAGGGTTGCCGGTTCGATCCCCAGCTCCGGCTGGGTTACATTGTCGTTGTGTCCTTGGGCAAGACAGTTCACCCAACTTGTCTGTGTGTGAATGTTGGTGGTGGTCAGAGGGGCTGATGGCGCAGAACGGTAGCCTGCCCCAGGTCAGCTGTGACTAGACGTCTGTCGTAGTTTACCACCACCAGTGTAAATGAGAATAATGGCGCTTCTGTCAAAGCGCTTTGGGTGTCTTGAAAGGCGCTATATAAATCCAATCCATTATTAAATACAGCGCTGTGAGACAAAAGCCTCCCCCTCCTTCCCTGTTCGACTCAGGAAGCGTCTTTGTTTTTCTGATTTTGGGACGTGACTGACTGACTGACTGATTAATAATCCTGTATTTGAACCAGGGGAAGACAGACAGCCGAACCACACAGGGATCAGCTGTTTTATCATCCTCCATAAAAAATAACAAACTTGGCTTCGGCCTGTTTGAACGTTACGTGTGTCGACTCGGCTCGGGGTTCAAGTCCGGTGTTTGAGCTTCATGTTCTTCAGGTCACTTTGGGTTCAGGTCGTGTTTATCCCGGTTTGGTTGGTGGTAGATGATCCAGAGGATTTCTCCTCCAGACGCGGATCCTTACCGGGGCGACTCAGCTCGTATTCCTGCAGCTTCGAGCAGCTAAATGCTAAAACAGGTTGGTTGTGTTACCAGACGGGTTTAATTGATTCTCTGCTCATTTTGCAAACGACCGTTGTTTGGTTTCTGTCAGATTTATAAAAACTAAAACATTGCGAGCTGGTTAACTAACAAACTAAGCTTTTTTCTTCCGCTCCTCCTTGCACAGACCTGTTGTTTTAGCGACCTGCTCTGTTTTGGACTGAGAGGGAGGGGCTTAGTGACGGAGCTGCCTGAGTCTGTGCTTCTGATTGGTTAGGAGTAAATAATGACTCTAGTATTATGTTACCCGGTTTGATCAAATAAAAAAGACGGGTAACTTTTTTTATCGACCCATTTTCTTCCTATTGAGCCACACGTCTATTGATAGATATATATTGATATTGACCTATCGTCAGGGCTGCACACAAGCAGCACGCTGGTCCTCATGAGAACCAGATTTCATTCATGCGTACCAGAACCCACTGCCCGAATGCGCCTTTGCGGACCAGCGCTGCGCGGTCCCGATGGGCGACCCCTCGATCTGACAAGCTTCACGTCCTGTTGCAGCTCAGTGAATGAGCGCTCACATGACCTCTGAAGCTAGTGGACACACACTGCAGGACCTCTGACACACACACACACACACACAGCATCTCCATTGCACGTGGCACCGCGCCTTTACGGGCAGCTCCTTTGATGCGCGCTTTAACACACACACACAATCACAATACATCTGACCCACGCACGCAACTCACACATGTCCAGGAGGGGTGCAACGGGTCACAGTAGATCCATGATCTGTATGGATCGCCCTCTATGGATCAGGACACGGTTCACGGATCCAGCAGCGCTCGTGCGTTTGCTAAATCCTCCCCGACCCGACAGCTCTGAATCAGCTGATAAATAATTCCCCTCTGAGAAAGGCGTTCATTTAGTCATCACATATCAAGTTCTCTCTATCAGACTCAGTTATTTTAGTTAACCAGAACAAAAGGATCACTGATCGATTTCTGATCCATTCTCTGATGCGCGCGCGCGGACCATCTGATCCTCCATCTGTCAGCTGATCTCCTCTCTGACAGAGAAACAAAACTCATCTATTTCTGTCTAAGATATCGTGTTGTTTTGGACTTTTATACGAGCTAATGAACGTTAATACTAACGGTGTTCAGTCAGGAGCGATTAGAACACCTTGATCGTCACGCCCCCCCTCTCCTCACCTGAGGAGGGCGGGCACAAACTATCAGTCATCAGGACTTTACACCACCGAGCTGAGAACATTCCCACCGGAACTGAAGAGAAACAAAAGGAACAGAAACACGTCAAAGAAGCGCTCCAGACCTGCAGTTACCCAAACTGGGCCTTCACTAAATCAAGAAAGAAATCTGGAAAAGACTCCACAGCAGCTACAAAAGACAAGGACAACAAGCGCTAAAGCTCCGTCATCCCATACGTAGCAGGAGTCTCAGAGACACTGAGAAGAATTGTCTCCAAACACAGCATCCCAGTAAAGTTCCAACCCAACAACACCCTCAGACAGGAACTGGTCCATCCTGAGGACAAGACTCCCAAACAGAAGACCAGTGGTGTTGTTTCTGAGGACTGTTCAGACCTTTACACTGGAGACACTAAACAACAACTACACAAGAACATGTCTCAACACAGGAGAGACACATCATCAGGCCAGGACTCAGCAGTCCACCTCAGAGACAAGGGACACACCTTTGAAAACCACAACGTCCACATTTTGGACAGAGAAGACCGATGGTTTGAGAGAGGAGTTAAAGAAGACATCTATGTCAAACGTGAAGAACCAGCTTTAACCAGAGGAGGACTCAGATTTCATCTCTCCACCTCCTACCAGTCTGCTCTGAACTTCATTCTCTCCTCTGATCAGAACACCTCACCAGGACTCCAGCTGAATACAGTGGAGCGAACACCTCCTCAAGGGGGAGAAGGAGGTGTGTCACAGACAGAGGAAGAGAAGACTCTCTCTCCTTTACTACAGGCAGAACTGACAAAGCTACTGGGATGAGCAGAAACGTCTTCAGAGAACCAAATCAGTCCAGTTGCCTTTATTTAAAACCCTTTTTTGGATTATCATGACCTGATGACTGAGAACCTTCACCAACTTATTTTGGAATGAATCTTTAGAGTTATTTACATCAGAACTAACGAAACATACAGAATACAGGCCTGCTAATTATGTAAATACATTTAAAACATTCACATATAAAAACTGTTGGACTTTTTGGGTACAGTCTGATGTTGGTTTGATGTAACATTCTTTTCAAAACTAAGACAATATCGTGTTTTATTAACAAATTACAGTTATAAAGAAAACGTTTAGGCCATAAGAAACATGTATTTAATAACAAACCTGCTAAACTCTTTGCAAAACAGGTCAACCCGGGGTCCAACCCAGGATATGCATGCATTTTAAGAATATCCTGCTCCCTCATGCGGGAGGCATCCAAGAGCTTTTCTTATATTTACATGTGTATAAATAAATATGTTTATTAATAAACTGTCCCTTTAAAAATTGGTCAATATTTTCTGTCCCTTCATAAATAAAGCTAAACTTCAGCTGAACTTCTTCAGCAGGATTCAGCAGAGTTTAGAGCAAAAAGAACCAGAAGAAATAGTTCTGGAGTCGGGTACCGGTCTGAAACTGCAGTCAAAACTGTCCTCCACTTTGAAAACGACAGTCAACACACTCCATTTTCTTCTGCTCACTAATTAGCGGTACTACGGTATTCGAGCTGCGGAGAGGCTTTCAAAGTAAGAGTTGACTTCCGATTCTTGCTTTCGCACATTTTACAAACGTTTAAGCCTCTTTATATCAATAGCTGAATTTACAAATACAAATGTCCTGATATTACATTAGACATTAGTTCTGTTTGAAACTTTGCAAGTGGCATGCGAGGGGTGTCTTCTATTGGCCTGAAGTTGAGTTTCTTTGAGAAAACTTGCAGTTTTTTTAAATAGTAAATTTTTTGTCGATTTAATTCAATTTTATTATGATCTTTTATTTTGAAATGGAACATCTGCTCTGGCTGAACCGTTTAGGACAGGGGTCCTCAACTAAAAACCTAAAAGGGCCACATACATTTTTACAGGCACTTGCGCGGGCCAGGGGCATGCGTGCACGGGCCTGGGGCGTGCGTGCACGGGCCTGGGGCGTGCGTGCACGGGCCTGGGGCGTGCGTGCACGGGCCTGGGGCGTGCGTGCGCGGTGCACACTGGGTAGGCAGTGCAGAGCTGTCAGTCCTCAAAGTAAAAAGACACAGAGTTTATGATGTTTAAAATGTACAGATACAATCATTTTGCCACTGTGAAAGCAGTAGTTTGTTATATATGAAATATAAATGCAACTTCTCAATGTATCACCTGGAAAAGCTGAAAAAACTTCAGCGCTTTCTTAACAGAGACAGTAGCCTGGTGGTTAGTGACTCCCACAATTGCATTGTGGCAATATCAGACAACACTTATCAGAAATATCTGATGTTGCATTTCAAAATTACAACACATCCTTATATCAACTGGCAGTCCACGACCTGCATGTTTCCGGCCCTCCAGCCTTATATGGACTTTCTGCTTTTATTTTGCATCAGTGTTTGTGCACGTCGGCCTGCACAGTCCCTAAACTATAACTTTTAAACGTGTAAACATGGTTGGTTTGGGCCGGGTTTCAAACCGTTTGAAACCCAGCCCCAATGCAATTTCTATGTGGGAATTTGTAGTTTTATTTTCAATATGTTTTTTTTAATCATAGTCAATATTAGGACATCTTAGGAAGATGTTTTTATCCAATATTAGATCGGGCTTGTAGTTCCATTCCTTATTAGTTATTTTTATGAATTAAGTTATTCTATTATATTGGAATTTAGTCAATCCTGTGATATTTTACCAGGTTTTATTTTGTTTATTTTTATTTTATTAACCTTCCATTCAGCAAATGTCCCATTGAGATTTAAAATCTCTTTTTCAAAGGAGTCCTGGCCAGAACAACAACTAAAAACAGTATACAGTAGAGTGTTATTTATTTAGTTTGATTTCTCCCATCAGACACTTTCTTTGTAAGCTGCTGAATTGTGGAGTTGGATCTATTCCTGTAACCATTGTGTTCTATGGGCAAAGATTTCCATTGGAAAAGAGGTCGAGATCTGAATCCTAAATAGCTGATTTAAGACGAGTGTCTGGGCAGTCAGACTATGATGGAACTGGCAAGAAGAGCTTCTTTTGAGATGTCTAATGTAATATGGGAACATATTTTTACTATGCATATTCAGCTATTAATAGAAAATGACTTCAAAGTTTGTAAAATGTGGGGAAAAAGCAAGAACCGGAAGTCGACTTTTACTTTGAAATATTCTCTTCATCTAGAAAACCGTAATACCACAAGCTAGCGAGCAGAAGAAAATGGACAGGCTTGAATGTCGTTTTCAAGTGGAGGACGGTTTAACTCAAGTTTCAGACCGGTACCGGTACCGGAGAGGTCATATATTTACCTATGAGCATCTGGGATTTCTGTCCTCCAGCCGAACCGAGTCAGAACCGGAGTCCTAACGGCAGCAGGCTCGGAGACGGTTCGGAGGGTCTACCAAAACCCGTGCCTAACCGGGTCGGACCGGGTCACGGCCTGTCCTGTAGCTGACGGCTTTGCTAGCTGTTAACTCTGCGGCTCTCCCGGTTCCGACCCGGTCTCTGGTCCCGTGTACCGGTTCAGCTCCCCATCTGGGCTAGGTACTCCGTTATCCCGGGTTTCCTGCACGTGCCGTCTCGGTACTACCGACCAGAACAGCTGTTCAAACCGACACCGGACACCCAGCTCTGCGCATGCGCAATGATAGGGAACAGACCCCGCATTGACCGATACTGCCTATTGGCGCTGGGGCCGCCATCTTGGACCGGTCGCCTCAGCTCCACAGTGTAAACTTATTGGCAGAGCAATGACGCTTCAGCGCGTTTATTACATCATAACTCGATCAATACTAAACTGAGTTTCATGCGGTTTTTTGTTTGCAAACGCGAAACATTTAGCTATAATACAGGACAGATAGTTCGGACTATTTCATATTAATTGTTGGCTTTGTAGTAATAGAATATTCTGCAAAACACACAAACCTATATGACAGAAGCAGAAAGTACTACTCAGCCATTTTAATAGACTTATACAGTACATTTCATGTGTCATATACATATTTAATTTAATAAATATCGTTATATATATATATATATATATATATATATATATAATCTATTATATCTGTAGTAATTATATATTATATATAATATACATAGTATATAATATATATTATGTATATTATATAATATATATTGTGTATATTATATAATATATATATACTATATACAGATATATTTATATATATATTATATAATATATACATATATACAGATGTTAATATATATTTAAATTCAGATATAAAGTTTAGTAAGTAAAGTTTTTTTCTATAGCAACTTTTACATAAATAAATCAATGTTTCACAAAAAAACCATCAAATCAAAACATGATTAAATGACAAAGAACCAAATCGATTGACTTTATTGACAGACAACAGCTGTATGCCAAAATCATCAATATTAAAACAATAAAAGGCTCCACACTACTTCAGTTGTGTGTAATGAATCCAAAATATATGAAAGTCTAATGTTTATCAGTACATTACAGAAACTAATGAACTTTATCACAATATGCTAATTTTTTTAGAAGAACCTGTATGTGTGTGTGTATATATATATATACATATACATACATATATATATACATATATATATACACACATATATACATATATATATACACATACATATATACACACACACATATATATATATATATATATATATATATATATATATATATATATATATATATACATATATATACATACACATCAAATGATTCTACAATCATGTTTTATTATCAGTTATGTTTTATATTAACATCAGTATATTAATAATTTACTTTACTGAACTTAAAGCATGATTCTAAGTGAAATACATAAACCTAGAGCTGGGCAATACAGCCTCAAATCAATATCACACTTTACTGAGGAGTTCACCTCGATAACGATAAATGAATTGTAACTATCTGTATGTGCAAAAACAAAAGTTGTCCACTAGATGGGGCTGTGGCAGCATAATTGTTCCACAGACTAAAGTTTCCTGCAAATGCAAAGGATTTTAGATACACTCTGTCACGTGAATATTGTCACATTTGAGTTGTTAGCTGGAAAACACTTATTATTAGTTACTAACCAGCAGTTAAACTGGAAGATTGGTTAGGGGTCTGACAGCAGAAATAACCAGACAAGCAGCCAATAAAATTAGAGCCATTTTATTTCACAAACAGTTTGGCCTCCAAGCTCTTCATCGCCCCCATTGTGATATTTGTCACATGTATTTACAGGCACATTTACATGCTGTTAGCAAACTGTACAGTCAGTAGAAAATCACGTTATTCAGTAACAAACAGCTCCACCAATCAGAGCTTAGCATCAAACTACATAGGGAGTAAACTCCGCCTCTCATTAAGAATTAAAGAGGGAAGAAGAGCAGAAGAAGCACCAAAAATCATCATCGCATGCACAATTTACTGGAACCAAAAAACTAGGACTACGGGTCGAAAACGGGCTCACAACACTGAAAAACACCAAGAAGGAAGAGAGTTCAAGAAGACCTGGTCCAGGTCTAGGGTACGGACCTGTTCCGTAGACCTGGTCCAGGTCTAGGGTATGGACCTGTTTCGTAGACCTGGTCCAGGTCTAGGGTACGGACCTGTTTCGTAGACCTGGTCCAGGTCTAGGGTATGGACCTGTTTCGTAGACCTGGTCCAGGTCTAGGGTATGGACCTGTTTCGTAGACCTGGTCCAGGTCTAGGGTATGGACCTGTTTCGTAGACCTGGTCCAGGTCTAGGGTATGGACCTGTTTCGTAGACCTGGTCCAGGTGGTGCAGCAGGATTGGCTAAAGGATGTAGAGTTGAGTTCACCTAAACACTTGATACTGTTTAATTTGGCTTCCCACCATGCACTGGGACACACTGCGCCACCTAAAGGCACATCTGGGATCACACACACGCATGCACACACACACATACACACACACACACCTCTGATTGTTCTTATCATCAACCTGCTCGTCTGATTGGTGGCTGGATGGTTCTAGTTCAGGTCACATTACCTGAATGTAAACAAATGCACCAGGAGAACTGGGTCAGAACTCCAGAACAAGTCAACGTAGCTGGTTTGGGATCAGTTTGCTGGTTTGGGATCAGTCCTGGTAACTAGGTCACCATGATAGCTGGAAGCTGGTGAACATGATGCTGCAAGAAAGTGATGACATGAGTGCTATCCGGGTTGTTTCAGGTTGGAACAGGTCAGAGGTGAGTTTGAGGAACAAAGACCTGAGATTGAGCTCAAGCTTCACCTCACACCTTCCAGGATGTAAAACAAGTTGTTTCTGCAGGTCCTAGACCCATTAAGCTTCATGGTTCAATCCATAAAGACCCATGAACCACAAATGAGAGGAAGTTCTGATTGTGCCTTCAAGGAGCTGAAGGTGCTTCAGGTGGACACGTGTGAGATGAAACCAACAGAACCAGTGAAACTATTGTGGAGCTGGTGTTTCTGTCATACATGATTCCAGAATAATCTCTGGTTCTGGCTCAGAAGATTCTCAAAAGAACTTCTTCAGGGGCTCAGATGTTGAAGAAGAATCTGGTGGATCCTCCTGATGGAAACACCACCAAGCGCCCCGGTTCAGAATCTGTTTCAACCTCCAGGAGAACCGGAACAGATCCCAGAACTGAGGCTGATCTGCTCATCAGACGGCAGAGTTCAACTTGTGCTTTATCATTCACTTACAGCAGAGAACTCTGGGAAATGTAGTGCAAGGCAGCAGGTAACCATGGGTATCCCTGATATGATTGGATAGATTGTCGTCCTGTCATAAATTTGTAGTACTGTGATATACATACGTAGTACTGTAATATATACGTAGTACTGTGATACCATTTCTCCCTTTTGAGTTGTAGTTGTCCAATTAGCTTCACTGCTTCAATTTTGGATTCGTCCTGCTCCTCCTTTTCCTCAGAAGGTCAAAGGTCAGTGACTTTGTTCTCCACAAGGGCAGCAACCTGCTGTAGCCGATAGGCCAACTGCATCTTCTGCCCCGAGGTGTCCTCCTCCAGAGACATGATGATCTGAGGACAGAAAAAACAGTCAGAGACAGACAAGTGGAGACAGACAGGTGGAGACAGACAGCTGGAGACAGACAGGTGGAGACAGACAAGTGGAGACAGACAGCTGGAGACAGACAAGTGGAGACAGACAGGTGAAGACAGACAGGGGGAGACAGATGGGGGAGACAGACAGGTGGAGACAGATGGGAGAGACAGACAGGTGGACACTGCAGGGCTCTGTACGATGTGTCTCACCTCTCCCTGAGGTTCTACCTGCTCAGACGTTCATCACATTACCTGGTCGTAGTACTTGTTGATGTACTTGTAGAGTTCATGAAGAGCCACAAGACTGTTCATCTCTGAGGCAAAACTCTACAGGGAGACAGGTACAGTGAGACAAGTTAGCACAGATGTGTGAGACAGACAGGTAGAGGCAGAGACACGTACAGACAGACAGGTTGGTTACTAACCCCAGACAGTTCAGTTAAAGTCGAGTTCATCTCCTGATAAAATCCTGATGCAGCGCTGTGGATGTCACCGTAATACCTGGACATAAAACCCGAGTTAGTAGAATCAGGACCAGGACTAGTACCAGGACCAGAACTAGTACCAGGACCAGAACTAGTACCAGGACCAGAACTAGTACCAGGACCAGGACTAGTACCAGGACCAGAACTAGTACCAGGACCAGAACTAGTACCAGGACCAGGACTAGTACCAGGACCAGAACTAGTACCAGGACCAGAACTAGTACCAGGACCAGGACTAGTACCAGGACCAGGACCAGAACTAGTACCAGGACCAGAACTAGTACCAGGACCAGGACTAGTACCAGGACCAGGACTAGTACCAGGACCAGAACTAGTACCAGGACCAGGACTAGTACCAGGACCAGAACTAGTACCAGGACCAGAACTAGTACCAGGACCAGGACCAGAACTAGTACCAGGACCAGAACTAGTACCAGGACCAGGACTAGTACCAGGACCAGAACTAGTACCAGGATCAGAACTAGTACCAGGACCAGAACTAGTACCAGGACCAGGACTAGTACCAGGACCAGGACTAGTACCAGGACCAGAACTAGTACCAGGACCAGGACTAGTACCAGGACCAGAACTAGTACCAGGACCAGAACTAGTACCAGGACCAGGACCAGAACTAGTACCAGGACCAGAACTAGTACCAGGACCAGGACCAGAACTAGTACCAGGACCAGAACTAGTACCAGGACCAGAACAAGGGCGAGGACCAGAAGCTGTCTCACCTCTCTACCAGCTGCTTGTATCGAGGGATCTCTCTGGCATACAGCAGCTTGTTGACAGGTGAGTCCTGATTGGAGGGAAAAAAAACACCCATAATGTCACATGACTATAGCACAGAGAGCACACAGACTGGAAAACCGGTCGTACCCGTCCCACTTTGTGTTCCGACGTGGTGCACGAGTCAATGAAGGTCTGGGCAATGACAGACAGGACGGCGTCGAGGCTGTCTGTCACCTGGATGTCCAGAACAAACTGAGGATTCTTCAGGATGTTGACCCAAAATCTGAGAGGAAGACTAGACACAAACACAGCAGGTCAGAGACAGACGAGTCAGAGAGACACGTCAGAGCCAGACAGGTCAGAAACAGATGGGTGAGACAGAGAAGGGTCTGAGCCAGAGGTCAGACAGACCGGCAGATATTCCTCCCCGCTCATGTCATCTAAATGGCTGTTGGTC
This sequence comes from Callopanchax toddi, assembly GCA_006937965.1. Taxonomy (NCBI): domain Eukaryota; kingdom Metazoa; phylum Chordata; class Actinopteri; order Cyprinodontiformes; family Nothobranchiidae; genus Callopanchax; species Callopanchax toddi. The sequence continues at coordinate 943,958 of SSNR01000045.1, read as the reverse complement.
TCAGAACACATCAGTCAACAAGTCCTTGTGGACGCTCAGCTCTCAGGCTCCTCCCTCCCTCATGCTTCACTTTTACAGTTTGGAGGTGGACATTAAAGCTGCGGTCCATAGGTTTACGTCATGAAGGAAGGCCGATAGCCACGCCTCATGACTTAACTTTCTGTGATGTCACTGTCTCTCCCCTCACACACCTCCGGATACAGTAGAGGCTGGAAGCTCGGAGTCAGACTGAACACGGCGCTGCAGTTAATTCCATACGCGATGTGTGGCTTCGACTAATTGCTGGAATTCCTGTTTTTCGCAGCACAACTCTCAAAGCATATGTTACATTTTGCTCTGTTCCCGTTTACCTTTCCAAAATGCAGCCAAACTTTAGTTTTTCGGAATTTTTAACCCAAAACTCGCTATGCTAACTATTTTGAAAGGGAGGGGAGGGGCTCTCTCTGTCTCACCTGTCTCCACCCGTGCAGCAGTGCTGGTGGAGAAATGATGCGGGTTATTTACAGGGGTTTCATAGTAAAAGTATCAAAGTCGGTACCGTGTTTTTTCAGACTAGTACCGTGTTTCGGTACTCAGCCCTACATAGCACCAACTAGCAGGAAAAGCTATTTTTGATCTTTTTCTGCTGTTTTAGAGCTTTCCGGTGCACCGCTGCTGATACAGCGCCCCTATAGTGGCGCAACGCTGCAACTGCAGTTAAAATAACATCCATATAGCTGGGGGCAGAGTGAATCAGGCTGGGGCGGCACGAAATTAGCTGGAGGCGGCCGCCACGCAAATTTGAGAGGAACCAATCAGTCCTAATGTCCCCCCCCCCCAAAAAAACTGTCAAGGTGTAGCTTAAGGGAGGAAGGAGCCTGAGAGTGGAGGTGGTGTCCTACCTGTTAGTCCTGATATCACCTGTGCAGGTCTGTGTCCTCACCTGTTAGTCTTCCAGATGTGGACAGTCTCCATATCATCAATCCCATGTTTCTCAGCCAAGTCGTCCAAGAAGTCAAAGAAAAACCTGACAGCAATTGGTGGAGTACGTTTGGTGCTGAGGATGGCCATGAAGACATCATCAACAAACTTCTGCAGCGTCCCCTAAAAAAACAGAGAGGTAAGAGATGGACAGATTAGACACAGAGAAGTTAGAGACAGGTAGGTTAGAGAAAAACGAGTTAGAAACAGACAGGTTAGAGACAGATTATTAGTGATTTATTAGTGTGTGTATTACTGTGTGTATTAGTGAGTATTAGTGTGTGTTGTAGTGTTACCAAATATGCTATAACCTCTGACCTTTGACCCCTTGACCATCACACAAACAATAATCCTCTTTTCCCAATAACTTGGATTATAATGACTCTTTATTATGTTTTAACCTGAATCAACATTGCTCCAGGTGTCCAGATCGTTTTTCCAGAAGATTTCATATTAGTAATATTAGTAATAATAAACTCAAAAGACTCTGTGGTGTCTTTTTCTAAATGACACTCCTAATCCACTGTTCAGAAATGTCTTAATGTGATTAATGCACTTTCTTCTACAGTGTTATGAATGTTTGATCCAGCTTCAGTATTATTTCATATTTTTACTTAGCGAAAGGTTAAATCAGTATTATTTTATATTTACTCATTAAGGTGAATATGACTTTAAAGACCTGAGTCATGTGACTTGATAGAAACTCTCCCATAGGTCCACATCAGCACACAACTTCATTTTAGCTCTTTCCACGCCCGGAAGTCTTCAGTTCTCTTTCATTCATTGAAGAGACAAGAGCTCGCTGTCCAACTCGCTGCACAGCTGAGCCTGCAGGAGTCGGCCTGTCAGATTAGGGTCTCAGCCCCTAAAAGCTGATCTCCACCTCTCTCCCTGAGAGTCAGACAAAGCCAGTCTCACTCTTCTGTCACAACATGGGGACGTTAGCCGCTAATGCTAACCACCAGCTACACCAGAGATGAAGCTGAAGCTTCATATCCTCGGACGGACCCGGTCGCCTCCTGGTGGCTCCCACTGCCCCCGACGGCTCCAGACGGATCGAGGAGGGCCTGCCACCTCCTCACGGTTCTCAACTCCTGCCCAAACCCGATCCATTCGGAACGCTGCCTCGGTGAGACCCACACTCTGGTAACCAAGGCCTGCTTGATAAGTAACACTTCCACGTAACTTATTCAACCAGTAACTCCTCCAACTAAACTCCCTATAAGTTAACTCCCTAGTCTTAAACATCATAAGACTCAGGTCATTAAACTCAAATTAAGATCAACTTAAGAACACTTACCACCGTGCTAAGAATGCTAAAACCATTGCTACCTCTCTGCTAATCTGTTTGTACTGTTCGTCAGCTTTTATATAATAAATACTGTAAAGTCTTTATTCCTGACTCAGTTTCCATTCGTCAATATAAAGGTACGTAATCTACTCACTGTAATATTTCCTAGAACCTAAAGATTCCTGCATAAAACATTAGTTTTAGTCAAGGTATCCGAGAAAAAACAGCTTAGTGTAAAACCGACAAAAGCTAGCTAATAACCTTGCAGAAGGTGTGGTAAAACTAAAGGGTTTTAAACGCTACAGTGTCTTAGTGAGCATTAGTGTGTGTCTTAGTGTGTGTGTTAGTGTGTCTTAGTGTGTGTCTTAGTGTGTACAGTACCTTCATAGACAGCAGCCTGGTCAGGTAGATCTCAGGTATGACCTTTGCCCTCTCTCTCTCCCTCATGCTGCTCTTCCTGGTTTTGGGGAATTCTGGGTCCTCACTACTCTTCACCAGGTGCCACAGGCGAAGCCCCTCCTCCTCCTCCCCCTCTAGCATTGGTATCTCTATGACAACCACACAGAGTCAATGAGAGATAGGACTCATTGTACGGTCACCACCCTGACCCCGGTTGACCCCTGTGTTCTTACTCTCTCCGGTCTGGAGCACCTGGTGGACTCGTCCTGGGCTGTGGGATCGAGGGATCAGTGCAACTGTGGCTCCATCTGGGACCTGAGGAAAAGGACGTGAAGAATGAAATGATGAAGAGGAGGAGGCGGAGCACTGCTCTGATTGGTCGGTTCCTACCTTGTAGTGCTGCAGAGTGTTGAGACGCTTCCAGCGACCCTGAACCACTGCTGTGACGTCATCGTCTGAAAGAGTCAGGTGACCTGCCTGACCTGAACGCCACTCTGTGGACAGAAACAGGTGAGTACCAGCTGACTGTGAGACCAATGAGAGGCAAGACAGACAGGTGAGACAGACAGGTGCATACCCAGATCAAGGCTGTTAGCCGCCGGTCTCTGAGAGAATGGGGCTCCTCTGTAGACCTGATCCAGAATTTTATCCTTTACCTAAAAACAAGGGAAATATAGAAAGGTTAAGGACGGATAAACAGACAGACAGACAGGCAGGCAGGCAGACAGACAGCTACCTGTGTGATGGTGTCAATGTCCAGCACTCTAACAGGACACGGCTGTACCTCGAGTCCATTCTTCAGCAAGACATTCAGAGTCTGAGAAACAGAAGAATCAAACAGGTCAGCTCGCCTTTTCTAGGTGAGACTGTACTCCTGACTCACACAAGAGGAACAGGTGTTGCTATGGTTACCATGGAGTAGTACTCCATGTCTTCTCGCAGCAGGTGACTGTCGTTCAGTGTCCGTTTGGCTTTCCCTGTCACGGCATCCACTGGGCCCTTGTCCACCTGGTGTTTTATAGCTCTGTAGAGCACGTAGAGTGGCTCCCCCACCACGTCCTGGCAGACAGACAGGTAGAGGTGAGACAGGGGAGCAGACGAACAAGTAGAGGTGAGACAGGTAGCTACCTTTAAGAAGGAGTACAGGCAGATAGACATCCAGTTGGTCAGCATCTTCTCAACCACTGTCTCTGTTCTGAAAGGAGGAGAAATCAGCAGGACAGTGAGACAGGTCCACCCCGATTCGGGACCAGCAGGACTTGGACTTGGTTTCCTCATCAGCAGCAGTAAGTCATTAAGTAGAGTGGATTCTTAGAGCCTTTCACAGATAAAGATACGTCACAAAGCGCAGGTAAGATCTGACCAAAACAATGGAATCAAGGGAAATGTATCACAACAAAAACAGTAGTCAAGACAAAAGTGGAAAAAAAAGAAATTCAAATGCATCCACATATTTAATGAGAGGAAACCTGGCTGAACAGGAAAGTTTTTAAATGCATTTGAAAACTTTCAGTGAGTCAGAAAGACTGGGGCCAGAGCCCCGGACTATCCTTCAGGACAGGACGCCGCATCAGAAAGGCTTCCTGATGGACGCTGCTCACAAACATCCTGTATGGAGACCAGTGAACAAGCAGCTGGTGTCTTTATGGTCTGTGGTCCATGCTCTAGACGCCCTGCTTTGTGCTTAAAGGTATATTCCACCCAAAAGTATTTTTTTTGTCTGTTAATATATTCCTCAAAGTTAGATCAGTGGGCAAAAACAATTAGTAACCAGCCCAGCTGTTATCCTGATCCAGCAGTACTCCTTTAGCTTTAGCTTAGCAGAAAACACTGTAAGTGAATAGTAACTACTAGCATTGTGAGAAAAAAGACTTGTATAGTACTTTCTAAGTTCAAGGTCTCCCAAAGAGATTTACACTACATTCAGTCATTCATTCAGATGTTTTAGTGAGACCTTCTGGGTCTGGGAGGAGGACTCTGGTACCTACCTGCGCAGCATCAGTTTGGGGTTCTTGGCGACATATTGCTGGACCAGGTCCTGAAGCAGACCTTTCATGACCTCGGTGAAGTACTCCAACTTGTCGTGCAGAGCCATAGTGAGCAGGCTGGCCACGTAGCCCCGGTCCCTCTGAGAGAAACCCTGCTGGGCCTCCAGGGTGTGGATGAACTGAGACAGAGAACCACAGAGTCAGAACCAGGTCCAGGATTTACCTGGACCCCTTGCAGTACCCACCTTGGTGAGGAACAATCTGTTGTTGAGCAGGTTGTTGAGCTGCTGAAGGCCCTGCTCAACGGTCTGTCTCCTGGACTCTGGCATGTCCAGCTGCCGGTTCAGCAGCGCCATCTGCTGACCGGGGAAGAACACTCTCTCTGCATACATCTTGTAGTCCAGCAGAGGAAGTCCAGGTCCCCCAACATCACTGCTTAGATCCATCATCTCCGTCATCAGGTCTACGGTGGAAGGAGGAGAACATCATAAAGTCCACACCTCACAGCAGCAGTCAGAACCTGAACCTGAACCTGAACCTGGGGGTGGTAGCGCGTACCGGTGAACTCTTTGCGACACTGATCCCCCACGTTGATCTCCAAAGTTTCCAGCTGCAGCAAAACCTTCTTGTAATCTCTGAGAGCCTGTTTACTCTTCCTCCTGCACAGAACACAAAACACCAATCAGCAAGCAGCAGGTCCCACAGCCACGCCCCAAGGCCCAACCCGTCATCGAGGTTCTGTTCAGACCAGCTTCAGACTCAGGTTAAAAAAATACCAGAGTCCCAAAAAGAAAAACACCTTTTCAACTAGCAGGAAACAAAAAACGTTTGTAGGTAGAAAGAGGAAAAACCTGGGGGGACGTTTCTACAGCTGGAGTTTTGCTCTGTATAGTTACCGTGGTAACCCATGTTCGTGGGAAGGCTGGCCTACGGATTTTACCCGACGGAAGGGGTGAGTGCTCTGAGACGTGTTTGTGACAAATAGCTAGCTAAACCTAGCTTCTTTACCAAATTACCGAGTGCAGCTTTAGTGTAAATACTAACCAGGGCGGTGGGGGGGGGGGGTCTGTTTTCCAGTGTAACCGTGTTTACAGGTCGGTGCTGCTGTAGGAACATTCAGCGAGTCAGAACACGGTCCAGTGTTCATCTGTCTGACACAGTCAGCTCAGACTGAAACAACTAAAACTAAAATAAGAATAAAAATACCTCCTTCAGCCAACATGTGGCTTCTATTAAATAGATCTCTGCTGCAGGTTGAAGTCTTTCTGAGTGATTTGCTGATAGCTGTGTTAGCGTAGCATCCTCAGCAGGAGGGTGAACACTAGATGTTCGAGTCCTTTGCTGATACATCTGTTTAAAGCCAAATAATCCCACATATGAGACTTTGGGTTTTTTGAAAACTAGTTACTCTATTTTTGGACGATTGAGTTCTCACTTGCTCCACCTGTAAATATGTCAACATGTTACCTGTGTGAATAAATCACCCATCATCAGTTTTTGGACTGATGATGGACGATTGGGAAAAAGTGAGGCACTGACCAGCACGACCCTCAGATTCTGTTGTAGGTGACGTTCACCTCATCGACGCTCAAGCAGCTACACACCTGTACATCAGGATGACGACCAACACCGACAGGATGACGACGGCAGCTCCTGCCCCCAAACCAATCTGAGCAGCCAATGGGACGGGAGACAGCAGCGAGTCGCTGTCATACTGAACTGGTCCAAGGTCCACCTGGAGGTTTCCCATGAACACCTGAGAAACAGATGCATAGGCAGAGTGTGAGTCCTGGTTTATGCTTCAAACCCTGCTGGTGAATATTAAGTTGATCTGAGTTGTTATACAAGTTTAAGGTAGTTAATGTTTAGTGTATTTTGTCTCTCAGTGGATGCCGTAGAATGGCGCGTCAAAGGAGCTGTGCGTATGGGCGCGGTGCCACGCGCATTGGAGATGCTGTGAGTGAGTGTGTGTTGGAGGTCCTGCCTGTGTGTCCACTAGCTTCAGAGGTCATGTGAGCACTCATTCACTGAGCTGCAACAGGATGTGAAGCTCATCAGATTGAGGGGTCTCCCATCAGGAAGCAGAAGCGCTGGTCCGCAAAGGCGCGTTCGGGCAGTCGGTTCTGGTACCATGAATGAAATCCAGTTCTGATGCGGACCAACGGACTGCTTATGTGCAGCCCTGAATATATACATACATATATGTATATGTATATATATACATATATATATATATATATACATACATATATATATATGTATATGTATGTATATGTATGTACATATACATATTAATACATACACATATACACATATACATATACACATATACATATACACATACACATATACATATATACATATACATATATACGGTACATATACACATACACATATATATACATATATATACACATATATACACATATATATATTATACATATATATACATATATATATATTATACATATATATACATATATATTATACATATATATATATACATATATATATATATATTATACATATATATTATATATATATATATATATATATATTAGGATTGAGCGGTATCCAAATTTTAATACCGTCAAACTTCCTCCACATTTTACCGGGGTATGCGGTATTACCGTGACCAGGGTTGGACTTGGACCCTAATTCGGCTTGGGCATTTGTGGTCATGGCTTCCACCGTGAGCAGTGACAGCTGATGCGCGGTTCGGACGGCTACCGCTGTTGACTGAAGAGCGGTAAGTGCGCTAACACACCCACGAGCTCGCCTCGCCGCAAGAAGAAAATGCTGAGTGAAACAAGGGAGGGGGGTTGGTCCCGCTTTTGACTGGAGCCCTAAGTGTGCATGAATCCGTGTATTCTCTCCGTGCTTTCGTTTCTAAGATGAAACCGGAACAACTGTCCGGAAATAGCGGTTGCCTTGTCAAAATAAAACCGGGAAAAAAAAACTGAATTGACTGAAGCCCCAAGTGTGCAGAACACACCAGCGGCTTCAGGAGCTCGCGCAACAACAAGGAAGTTCTGATTGAAATGAGTCGCTCGGACAGACCCAGACCGGCCCAAAGTTACCGTCAGCTCACCTGCACTCCGGCTCTGAACGTGCATTTTTTTCATGACAGCATTAAAACGGATACCGCTGCTATTTTTCAATACCGGGTGTATGCGGTATGACCTTAATACCGCCCAAGCCTATGGTCATGTATAGTTCTCTCTCTGCGTGCAGTCCAAACTGAAATGAAGTGGTTGATTGTGACAGATGGGTCAGGTCCAGTACTGTGTACAACAGGTAAATAAGGAATAATAGGAGCCATGACCACATAGTCGTCAGGTCAGATTTTGTGTTCATCCTTGTGTTAGTTGGCAGTATGTTGTGTGTCGTTGAGAGTAGTTTTTGTGTGTTACCTTGAGGCTAGGCAGCTCATTGTTATCTATACTCTTCGGTTGGATCTCCGGTGGTTCACAGTACAGGTGAGTACTGTCCAGAGTCTTGAGTTGACAGTCCTGATCTCCAAGTCGAGCCCGGACTTCCTGCCTGGAAGTGGCTCTGGTGAGGTCATGACCCTGAGGGATGTTGTGACACCAGCGCATCAGATCACAAGGTTCGTTCAGGTGTTGGCAGCATAAGTGTAAGCATTTTAGTTGTTTTATTTTGAAAATACATCAAACAGGAAGTTACGTCCGGTCTCTGTGTATTGTTACATAAATTGACTGTTCAGTGTTTGATGTTTTTTGGTGGAATAAAGAAAGTCTAATGGCGGGCCGACACGGCGTTTCACCGTTTGGGTGGGAAAGCCATGGCACAGTTCAACGCATAAAACCTCGTACAATAAGCTTTACTGTACCTCCACAGCAATCACTCCTCCAGGCTTGAAACGGTACGGAGCTTCTGGAGCATCCCGGTTCAGAGGAAACAGCTGAGGGTTCTGATGATATGTGAAACTTTGACCCTAGGAGTCAACGACAGGTTACAGTTCATGAGGGGTCAAAGGAGAAAACATGGTTGCTCTAAAAACCTCAGTAGTTCTGGGCCCCAAGACTTTCTGTTTCAAAGTGAGACGACAATGGGATAGGGTAGGGTTCTTTTAATTTCCACTACATCCACTGTTCATGTGACCAGCTTAGCATACTCACCTCTCTGACTGCAGCACACAAGGAATATCTGGACCACAGCCAATCAGAGGGGGGGCGGGGGCGGGGGGGGGGGGGGGGGGGGGGGGGCGGAGCTATTTTCTGACCCGCGAGTCACTGATCTCAGTCATAGAGTGTCTCCAGAGCTGTGGTTCTTTCAATAAATCCATGTTGTCACTGGGAATCAGTGCAGTATCCTCCACGCTGCTCCTCATTACAGTATGATGATCTGACGGCTGTTTTTAAGTTTCACTTCAGCAGTAGGTCATTCTGCTGACTGCTCTCATGCTGCAGAGAGTTTAGCAGCGTAAGTAAACCCCTGGACTGCAGAACCGTTCATAGATGTCAATGTGGCCTTTTAAGATCTGAATTTGTGTTTCTCCTGGACCAGACCTGGCGTCTGTTGGTGAACCACAGGGACACGTTCAATGTCACTGAGAGTTTTTCCTCCAAACAGCTGGTCGCACCAATGTGATCATTTTTTTAGCCGCACCAGTGAGAAATGAGGTCACATTTGCAACAAAGTTGGTCACATCTAGCCCTGTTCAGTGCTAAAATATCAAGTACCTTCAAGTCAGCATCAGGTCAACAGATGCAAGTCGAATCAGGTCGCAAGTAATTAGTGTTAAAGTCCAAGTCCAGTCGCAAGTATTTCTGGATTTAACCAAGTCAACTCAGAAGTCATCAAAATTATGACTCAAGTCCAGGTCATGTGACTTGAGTGCACACCTCTGGTTTATATTACCTGTAAGCTAACCACTACAGTTAGAACTCTATATTACCTTTTAGCTAACCTCTACAGTTAGAACTCTATATTACCTGTTAGCTAACCTCTACAGTTAGAACTCTATATTACCTGTTAGCTAACCTCTAAAGTTAGAACTCTATATTACCTGTTAGCTAACCTCTACAGTTAGAACACTATATTACCTGTTAGTTAACCTCTAAAGTTAGAACTCTATATTACCTGTTAGCTAACCTCTAAAGTTAGAACTCTATATTACCTGTTAGCTAACTTCTAAAGTTAGAACTCTATATTACCTGTTAGCTAACCTCTACAGTTAGAACTCTATATTACCTGTTAGCTAACCTCTAAAGTTAGAACTCTATATTATCTGTTAGTTAACCTCTAAAGTTAGAACTCTATATTACCTGTTAGCTAACCTCTACAGTTAGAACTCTATATTACCTGTTAGCTAACCTCTAAAGTTAGAACACTATATTACCTGTTAGCTAACCTCTAAAGTTAGAACACTATATTACCTGTTAGCTAACCTCTACAGTTAGAACACTATATTACCTCTTAGCTAACCTCTACAGTTACAACACTATATTACATCTGCCCAACCATTCCGAGTGGACCTCTCTTTGTGAAGGCAAGAAGCCTGACAGGATAAAAGGTACCTTGATGTTCTCGTAGTATACTCTGACATTGTCCAGCTGAAACCAAAGTCCTTTGACTCTGAGCTGAGGGGACACTGTGGGGGTTGGACAGGTCATCTGAGAAGCTGAGTGGGTGGAGCAGAGCTCTGACACCTGGAGACCAACAAGTGGACATACAGGTGAAAATAGGAAGTCATAGGATCTGGTCTGTAATTGGTCCATTTGTCTCACCGTCATCATGGTGGGGTTAAAGACTAGCTGCTGCCTGGAGGAAAGGACAGCCAATTGTCGACTTCGTTTCACTCTCTGAGCCTCCATGGGTTCCACCCCCGCACATATCTTTGGTTGCTGCACCACGTCTAGGTTCTGGCCGGTTACAGTGATAATGCGTCCACCTCTGAGGACAGGAAGTGGACAGTTTAGGAGGAGGGTTATCAGACAGTAGGTTTCTGGAGCTCAATGATTGGTCCTTACGCGTAGAAGCTGTCAGATGGCATTGCATCTGTGATGACGGGGTCGTCACGGTAGTGGAACAGGATATCAAGAACCATTCGCTCAGCTTTACCAAAGAAAACCCGAACTGAGACCGGACCCGTTTTGTTACCAGAACTGGTCTCACACACCACCTGGGAATCCTTCACCTGGGTCAGACTGGGAAAACAGGGAAAAGGAAACAGGAGATAGAAAACAATAAACAGGAGAAAGGAAACAAGGAGACAAGAAAGAGGGAACAGAAGTCAAAACGTAGGTTAGGAGCTAATGGGCATTCAGCAGAGTTGTGGATCTTAGAAGGTCCAGCTCACATGATACAAGGATGTGGACCCAGGAAGGCTCTCAGGTCCGACGGACGTCCAGTCAGCAGATGCTGTCCTCTGATGGTCAACCTGGTCCCTCCAGAAACCGGACCTTCATCTGGAACCAGGTCCAGGAGTTGAGGGTCCTAGAAAGAGACCAGCAACAAGAACCAGTTGAGAAACCAGGTCAAGTCCACCAGAACCACAGGAACCAGACAGAACTGGGTCCAATCGGGAGGACTGGACCAGTACTGACCCAAAGTCTAGATGAACTCTGACCCTGGATCAACATATGGAGACAGATCCTCACCTGATAGGTGAACACCTGGACCGATCTGCCAATAGAAGTGTTACCCACGGCAACCTCCACAGGCCCCGCCCTCTTTGACCCACTGGACTGCAGCTTACATACAACCCTAACACACACACACACACACACACACACACACACAGATAATGGTAAACAAACGTAAATATCAGAAACAGAAATAGAGCAGAAGAGAAAGCCCTCCCCTCCCCCATCCACCACAGCTCTCTGACCCCCCCCCCCCCCCCCCCACGGCACCAGGGATAGCTGCACCTCATCTGCCCCTTTGTCCCCCAGTAGCAACCCCCCACCAAATCCCACTCATCAGAGGACATACCTCCACCCTACCGATGAAAACTGGGAAGGCCTCGGGTCTGGATGGAGTCCGCTCCAGACTACTGAGGGACGTGCGAGGTCACGGTCCTGAAGACAACGCACCCTAAGGAACCAAACCACTTCAGACCCGTCGCCATGACTTCACACCTGATGAGGACCATGTAGAGGATCATTCTTCCCCCCATAGTCAGGAGGGATCTAGAGCCGCTGCAATCCTGTCATCTACCTGCTGCATCGGGCCTTCTCTCATCTGGAGAGCACCAGGAGCTATGAGCCATGTTTGTTGAGGGAGACAATGGAGGGACCAGTAGTGGACCATCAGTTGTCCACCTGAATTATTGACTACCTCACTAGGAGGCCCCAGTATGTGAGGATCCGGGTAGTCTGTAGGACAGGGGCCCCACATGGAATGGCCTCTTCATCCTATACATTGTGGACTTCAGTTATAAAATGGACACTTGCTGTCTCCAGAAGTTCTGGGATGATACAGCCAATCATGGTCAAGAGTCAGAGGGGGATGAACTGGAATACCATCAATGACTTTGTCAGCCGGTGTGAGAAGAACCTTACAACGGCAGCTGGTGGTTGATTTCAGTCTCTTCATGCGACACCAGTGAACATCCAGGGTCTGGACATTGAAACAGTCACACATACCTGGATATTCAACCTAACAACAATCTGGACTGGTCCATGAATACGGAGGCGCTACAACAAGGGTCTGAGTCGTCAGATCCTTTGTTGTGAACAGGGTTCTGTTCAGGACCTTCTTCCACCCTGGGGGAGCATCTGCTGGTGTGGTGGAACTAAACAGACTGGTTAAGAGATCTAGTTCTGTCCTGGACTGTTGGTCCAGAGTCTGGGGGCCTCAGCTGCAAAAGCTTTGCTCCCTTTGATTTTTAGTCTGGTCCACTGTACAACCAGGAGACTGTGGTCACCAGGCCTCCTGAAGGAGGTAGAATGTAGGAGCTCCCTGATGTAGGCTGGTGCTGGTCCATGTAGGGCCTGATCGACCAGAACCAGGACTTTGAATTGGACTTTGGAGTTAACAGGCAGCCAGTGGAGTTGGGGAAGTATTGGGGTGATGCGGGTTGTATTTAGAGGACTTGGTCAGACATTCTGCCAGGAGAAGAGAGAGTTACAGTAGTCCAGGTGAGAAGAGATGAAAGAAGTTCTGAGAGAACCAGAGAAGTGACATGAGCATCCAGAGTCAGAGCTGGGTCAAAGGTCACAACAAGGTTCCTGATAGGAGGTCTGGTAACTGAAGCAGGTTGACCAAGAGGATCCCTGACTTTAGGGACCAGCTGGTCCAGAGGACAGAGGAGAAGTTCAGGTCTGTAGAAAGTTCCCAGCATCCTGTTTTAATGAAGTCTAAACACGTCTGCAGCAGCTGGACTATGAGACGAGAATTTATCAGTTCAGCACCTGTTGACCTGATACCTGACCTGATACCTGACCTGTTGACCTGATACCTGACCTGTTGACCTGATACCTGACCTGTTGACCTGATACCTGACCTGTTGACCCGATACCTGACCTGTTCACCTGACCTGACACCTGACCTGATACCTGACCTGTTGACCTGATACCTGACCTGTTGACCCGATACCTGACCTGTTCACCTGACCTGACACCTGACCTGTTGACCTGATACCTGACCTGATACCTGACCTGTTGACCTGATACCTGACCTGTTGACCTGATACCTGACCTGTTGACCTGATACCTGACCTGTTGACCTGATACCTGACCTGTTGACCTGATACCTGACCTGTTGACCTGATACCTGCTGAAACAGGATGTGTGGATAATTGAACTGTGTGAAATGTATGACGTCACCTGGTGGAAATCTGGTACTCTTTAGGTTCAGGTATACATGGGACACCTGCCACTGTAACTCCGCCCACCACGTCCTGATACCTGGTGCCCAGGTTTGACCCTGAGATTGTCACCAGAACCCCGCCCTCCAGAGGCCCTGACAGAGGCAGCACCTGCAGACAGACAGGTGATGTTTTCACAGTAACACAAGTCCTGCTGATGAAAAAGTCAGAGAAGTGAACTAACCTGTGTAATTCGAGGAGGTGGACAGGTGTCTGCAGGCGTACTTTGACACGATTGGCTGTAAACACAGCTATGGGAGGGGCTTCCTGGACACCACACACAGCCAAACTCCTCAGGTACAGCTCTGCATTGTGAACAATCTGATTGGCCAGCTGAACAATCATAGAGGTAAACTGAAAGGTGACAAGAAACAAAGAAGTGACCTCAAGGTCCGTCTGACCAATTGTGGTTCTCAATGGACCTGTGAGCCCAACAGTGTCCTCATAGGTCTTAGAGTGGTACTCATTAGGACTCAGGTCAACTTAGGTCAAACATCTAGAATCAAATCAGAGACTCTTTTGACTCTTAAAAAGGTTTTAAGCAAAAACTGGCATTTGATTTATTAGATCATAAAACAGATTAAATAAAAGAAAAAAATAAATCAAATCTGAGTTTCCTTTCTGAACAAGATCTATGCTTCGAGTTTGATTAAGAGACATTCAGGAGCTGATCCACACTTTTAAAATTAAATGTATTATTATTAGTCCAAAAAAGGGTTTTAAATAAAGGCAACTGGACTTATTTGGTCCTTTGAAGACGTTTCGCTGCTCATCCGAGTAGCTTTGTCAATTCTGTCTGAGGTAAAGGAGAGAGAGACTTATAAACTGTGCTTATCTTCCTCTGTCTGTGACACACCTCCTTCTACCACCTTGAGGACATCAGGTTTTAGTGGAAACATCAGGTTTTAGAGTGAACATCAGATTTTGGAAACATCAGGTCTAAGAGGTACAGCAGGTTTTAGGGGCTTACGTCTGAGTCCAGGTGAGGCATCAATCCGTCTCTGTCCTCTTCGCAGGTACACCAGTGCTGGATACTGTAATTTACTGATGGGAAACTGAAACTAGAAAAATGCAGAAACATCCTCAGTAACTAACAATAGTCAGCGGGTGAGTTTTTGAAATGATGGAACAACAGGTGATACCTGGTGTGACCTGCAGGTAAACATATGAGTGTTGTTGATAGTTTTCTGCACAGCAGCTGTCAGGTTAAACTCCAACTCTTCTATTTCAACAACACACACATATGGATCTCCGTCCTGCAAAAATCAAATACACAGATTCAGATACTGAATGAAGAGGCTACATCCAAACTAGATCTGAGGATCATCTGAACTACACCTGAGCTACACCTAAACTACACCTAGACAACATCTAAACTACACCTGATCTACACCTAACCTAAACCTGGACTACATCTAAACTACACCTAACCTAAACTACACCTAACCTAAACTACACCTAGATAACATATAAACTACACCTAACCTAAACTACACCTAACCTAAACTACACCTAGATAACATATAAACTACACCTAAACTACACCTAGACAACATCTAAACTACACCTAACCTAAACTACACCTAGATAACATATAAACTACACCTAAACTACACCTAGACAACATCTAAACTACACCTAACCTAAACTACACCTAGACAACATCTAAACTACACCTAACTTAAACTACACCTAAATAACATCTAAACTACACCTAAACTACACCTGATCTACACCTAACCTAAACCTAGACAACATCTAAACTACACCTAACCTAAACTACACCTAGATAACATATAAACTACACCTAAACTACACCTAGACAACATCTAAACTACACCTGATCTACACCTAACCTAAACCTGGACTACATCTAAACTACACCTAACCTAAACTACACCTAACCTAAACTACACCTAGATAACATATAAACTACACCTAAACTACACCTAGACAACATCTAAACTACACCTAACCTAAACTACACCTAGACAACATCTAAACTACACCTAACTTAAACTACACCTAAATAACATCTAAACTACACCTAAACTACACCTAGATAACATCTAAACTACACCTAAACTACACATAGACAACATCTAAACTACACCTGATCTACACCTAAACTACACCTAACCTAAACTACACCTGATCTACACCTAAACTACACCTAACCTAAACCTGGATTACATCTAAACTACACCAAAACTAGACCTGAGGATCGTCTGAAGTACACCTGAGCTACACCTAAACTACACCTAGACAACATCTAAACTACACCTAACCTAAACTTAAATTACACCTGAGCTACACCTAAACTACACCTAGACAACATCTAAACTACACCTAACCTAAACTTAAATTACACCTGAGCTACACCTAACCTAAACCTGGACTACATCTAAACTACACCAAAACAATACCTGAGGATAATCTGAACTACCCCTGAGCTACACCTAAACTACACCTGAGATACACCTAACTTCACATAAACAACATCTGAGCTACACCTAAACTACACCTAGGCAACATCTAAACTACACCTGATCTACACCTAAACTACACCTAACCTAAACTACACCTGATCTACACCTAGACTACACCTGCGCAGCTCGTGTTTTTCATTTAATTAATAGTTTGACCTGGTGCCTGGGTGTTCCTCCTGACCTAGGTTTTATGGCCTAGGGTTCTATGTAAAAACATGGAAACATTCACATTTGATCCAAACCAGAGTCATCAATAGGCTTGGGCAGTGTCCAGATTTTGATACCGTCAAACATCCTCCACATTTTCCTGGGGTATACGGTATTACCATGACCAGAGTTGGACTGGGACCATAATTCGGCCCGGGCATTTTCCATCATGGCTTCCACCATTTGCACTTACAGCTGATTTTGGTTCGGACAGCGACCGCCGTTGATTGAAGCGCTGCAAGCTCGCGAATACACCTGCAGGCAGCTATACGAGCACCCGCCGCAACAAGGAAATGCTGATTAAAACAGAGGAGGGAGGAATCTTTGTACTCTAAACGGGACAACCAGAAAGATCCGGGTTTTTTTGCCTCGTCAAAATAAAATCGGAAATATGGCCAAACTGGAAAATCCCACTGTTGACTGAAGCCCTAAGCGTACGCAAACACATCTGCGAGGTTGCGCAGCAACAAGAAAATGCTGATTAAAAGGAACTGCTAGGATAGCGAATAAAGCACCCCAGACCAGACCAGTCCAGACCAGACCAGACCAGACCAGACCAGACCAGACCAGTCCAGACCAGTCCAGACCAGTCCAGACCAGACCAGTCCAGACCAGACCAGACCAGACCAGTCCAGACCAGACCAGTCCAGACCAGACCAGACCAGACCAGACCAGACCAGACCAGACCAGTCCAGACCAGACCAGTCCAGACCAGACCAGTCCAGACCAGACCAGTCCAGACCAGACCAGTCCAGACCAGACTGTGCATTTTTTTATGACGGCATTGAAACGGATACCATTGCTGTTTTTCAATACCAGGTGTATACGGTATTACCTTAATACCGCCCAAGCCTAGTCATTAACTTAAGTGTCACCGTGAAAATATCCAGATTTCGTCCCTCCAGCACCACAGCAGTGCTCAGGCTCATGGGCACAATGGCAGAACTCCTCAGGGAGAAGATTACAGGACAGGAAGTGGAACCAGACACGTCCTAGACAGAAAAACAGATTAGCAAACAGACAGACAGTTGGAGGGATGGGCAGGCAGACGTGTGTCTCACTCTGTGGTTTAGAATGATGTGCTGGTTGGGGCAGCTCAGTTTGTGGGTGCAGAGTTGATCCAGAGGACACCAGTTACACTTCCAGACCGCAGTGACACACGACAAACACCTGAAAGACACAAATCAGCACATTCTCATTACGTCTACCGATTCAGGGCCTGATCTACAGAGTCAGGAACTGATCCACATAGTCAGGATATGATCTATAGGAATTCCTGTAAAACCAGTTTAAAGTGACAAGTTTTAACAGAGACCAGTGAGTCTCAGGCTCAGGGGGACAGAGAAAATCAAATGTGCAGTCCTAGAGGGCCACACTACTTCTAGTGGTCCCCACATCCTCTAGTGGTCCCCATGTCCTCTAGTGGTCCCCACATCCTCTAGTGGTCCCCACGTCCTCTAGTGGGCCCCACATCCTCTAGTGGTCCCCACATCCTCTAGTGGTCCCCACGTCCTCTACTGGTCCCCACGTCCTTTAGTGGTCCCCATATCCTCTACTGGTCCCCACATCCTCTAGTGGTCCCCATATCCTCTACTGATCCCCACATCCTCTACTGATCCCCACATCCTCTAGTGGGCCCCACATCCTCTAGTGGGCCCCACATCCTCTAGTGGTCCCCACGTCCTCTAGTGGTCCCCACATCCTCTAGTGGTCCCCACGTCCTCTAGTGGTCCCCACATCCTCTAGTAAACAGTGTTTACTGTGGTTTTGATGTGTATGTGTGGGTGTATGTGTGCCTGGGAATGGGTTGTGGACTAGGAGGGGAGAGTGTCATAATTGTTCTATGTGTGGGAAAGGGAGGGAATGTGGGTTGTATGGGTCATTTTAATCTGTTAAGCACTTTGTGTTGCTCGCTGGGGCATGAAAGGTGCTATATAAATAAAGTTTGATTTGATTTGATTTGATTTAGTGGTCCCCACGTCCTCTAGTGGTCCCCACATCCTCTAGTGGTCCCCACGTCCTCTAGTGGTCCCCACGTCCTCTAGTGGTCCCCACGTCCTCTAGTGGGCCCCGAGTATTCTAGTGGGCCCTGGGTCTGCTAGTGGGCCCCACATCCTTCACTCTACCGTGGAGAAAATCACACCCTGCTCACGTGCCTTTATGACCACTTTTTTGCCATAAAACGCAATGGGAAGCGAGGATTACAAAACGGCTCAGCTCACTCTGATCACAGGCTGTTGGTTTGATACTGTGACGTAACACAGTGTTGCATGGACCAGATCTTCCAGACACGATCAATACATCAAGTAAATTGTTTTTATTCTGCTGTTCTGATGGCCCGGTACCAACTGACCCATGGACAGGCACAGGTCCGGGGGCCGGTGGTGAATGACATCTGCTCTAGAGAGCCCCACATCCTGTAGTGGGCCCCATGTCCTCCTGAGGGCCCCGCATAATTCTCATAGGTCCCTAACCACTGGTCCATGGGTGATTTGGTACTGTGCCATCAGAACGACTAATTTAAAAAATCAATTAATCACAATTGAAAGATCTGGCCCAGACACCAGTGTGTTACATTGCGGCAGGGGTGGACTGGCCATCGGGTACGCCGAGCATCTGCCCGCTGGGCCTCAGGTGATTTTGGGCCGGCTGCCAGCCTGTCAGGTCCTTTTTCCACAACACATGGTACTCGGGAGTCGGGACAGTATTAGTCATTATACTGGTTTACAAAACTGGTAGATGCACACATTACACATGATTGATATGGGATGGACCAATTACAGCCCAGGGCTGAGTCCCTCTCTCAGCTGTCAATCAGCGAGAGACGAGTTTGGGAAAGTGGAGACCGGAAAAAAAAACGTAAAGGAGGAGCGGAAAAAGTACAACTAAACAAGATGTTGGAAGATAACACAAATGTTTGGTGGTGGCATTGGCAATGGTGGAGCGTCCTCCTTCTCTGCACCAGAAACACCTGCATGACAGCGGAGGTGGTCGGTAGGTAGATGGGGAGGAGGAGCAGAGACCCTCGTCCGGCCGGAGCCGGTTCGAAAGGAGGGGATTCTGACCTTCAGCAGGTAATAAGAAGATATGAATTACAGTCTCAGGGCTGATGTTAATCAAGTTTAGTTCATTATTTAAGTTTATTTTTGTTGTGCTTGCTAACTCTTAAGTTAAGATTCTTAACACAGTTAGTAGTTAGGAAGCCAGATTTTATAGCTCTGTGATGCTAGCGACGGGGAGTTCCTCTTTTTATTTAAACATTTATTTATAAATTTTTGTTAATTACACAAAAAATACAAAACAAGAACAAACACAAGCAAAAAGAACACAACATGCCAGTATTCCTGTAAGGAAATGACAGTAAACAATTTTCACAATCAGTCTAGTTTGCCAATTCACAAAAGTAAAGTAAAAAGAAAGATGATCATATGAGATTAGGCAGGGTAACAGGTATATGTAAAAAAAAATAAAATAAAGATAAAGTGGGTCCAGAAAAGCAGGGAACAGGTCCAGGAGGACATCAGGGTCTGTTAACGACATAATGTTCATGTTACAACAAAATATTGAGAGATGAACAAAGTAGCTATGCTGTTCCCCTGTTTATGTGACTTATAAAGGGGCCCCAAATTTCAGCAAATTTAGAATTGGCGTCTGCCAATCGATAACGGACCTCTTCAACATGTAAACAGCCAATCATTTCGCGCAGCCAGACACTAAAAAGAGGGGGAGTAGTGGCTTTCCAGGTCCTAAGGATGAGTCTCTTAGCCACAATCATGCCAAACATCAAAGCTTTCTGAAGGGGTTGTGGGAGCGCCAAAGAGGCCACAGAGCATCCTAGCACAGCAAGTGCACCGTCTGGGTTTAATTTAATTTTGTAAACCAGATTCAAAAGCTTAAAAATTTCTTCCCAGAAGGTCCTAAGTTTGGGGCAGGACCAGAACAAGTGGTCAAGGGTTCCTTCTCTCATTTTGTTTCTATGACACAATGCTGATCATGATCTTAGCGCTTTGGACCGCGGTGCAGTTAGTTTAAAGTTGGATTGTTGACAGACATTCAGCCCGTGGTTCACCACGGTCAACGATGGATTCTCATACTGGCTGATGCCACTGAGACGGCGGGTAGCCCGTCACCACGTACCGGCTCCTGAGGGCCGTGTTTGACTCACGGTCACGGTCTTCGTGTACTCTGCGCTGGCAAGCTGTTTGTTTGTTTTTGCTGCCATCGTCTTCTACCGCTACTGATTTGTTTGTAATCCCATTTCCGCGATCTCATCACTCCCGGAGGAGGAGCGTTCAGCCGGCATTAGCTCAGCTAAGCTGTTTACATGGAGAGGAAGTCGAGCTACAATCTGAGTGCTTTAGCTCGAGTCGACTTCCGCCGGACTAACGTGTTTACATGCAGTTTATAAAAACGACTTCAGTCGATTTAAGGCAATAATTCAGTTTTCTAAAGTCCATGTAAACGAACTGAGTGACACATAGGCGACAGCGGCAGAGTGCTACCCCCCCACCGACTGACTGGTCTGTAGATGTATTGCTTGGCATTCAAGCGCAAGGAACATTGGAGACCACTGATCTAGAGGGCTCCACATCTTCTTGTGGGCCTCACATCCTCTACTAGGCCCCTATGTCATCTAGTGGGCCCTGTGCTCCCTGCCTGGCCCAGTGGCACGCCACATCTTTCCATCCCTCCATAACTGGGGGTCTTACTGGGAGCTCTGGTTCAGTCGGCTCAGGGCTCTGCAGTCAAAGAAGGTAATGTTGGTTGTAGCGATGTTCACGAGGCCAAACATCAGATGCACAGGAAGGGTCATGTGATCTGTGGGCAGAGCAGTAAACCATCAGCAGGTCAGAGACACAAAGAAATCCTGCAGACATGTCCCCTACTCACCACTTCCTGTGGGTGTTTCTGGGAGGAGCTTCAGGGCGGGTGGCTGACAGGAAACGCTTGTTCCCATGACAACAGCAGGCTGAGGCCCAAAGTTCCCAAAGACACAGGAAAAAGACTCCACTCCTTCAAGAGCAGGAAGCTGTGCAACAGACAGCATTACCTTGGAGACAAAGACAGAGAGTCAGAGGATCTGGTTGTGGACTGGTCTGTAGTTCTGAACAGGGGGGGGGGGCACCATGAAAAATATTTTAAATATCATCTGGGTGCTCAAGAAGAGAGACTGCCCAACTTCTTTATTAACCAATTAAAGTTCTGTCAGCTTTGGTCGGTTACAGTGACTCTTTACCATGAAAGTTCTCAGGAAGCGCTTTTGATTTCTGAGCCCCGCTCTCAAATTTCTTTACCGGGATTTTTGCACAACTCACTTGGTGCCCGGCTGCGCTCTCTTCCTCTGGACCCAGAGTTTCCCCCAGTGCTTTTACAAGCATGGTGGCCCGCCAGGCTTTCCTTGGCCCCCCGTCAAGTTAAGCCTCAGAACAGAGTTCCCCATGATTGCCCGAAAGGAAAGCTAACAGCGGCTAACAGCTGCTAACAGCGGCTGCACGCCACGAAACTACAACAAAGTGAGCTAGTTCAGCTCCCTTTGATCATCTCCCTCTCTAGTTGTAGTCCGTATGACAGAAAAAGCAAAGGCAGATTTGATTTTATTACTGGGGCAGCACAGATAGCTCTGTAGGGAGCATGTGTCTGGCAACGGGGTGTTGCTGGTGTCACTTCGTTATGAGTTTCCCCATCAAGATGCGTTCCTCCACTAGTTTGGCAGCGCTCAGCAGAGCACACTTGTAACACCGGTTCGAGACTCACTCCGATTGGGTCACCTGTCGTTGTGTTCTGGGGTCAGTCAGACGTTTTACTCACATCACCTGTTGGTGGAGCTCAGAGGGTCTGGTCTCCTCTGTCCTGTGGCGATAACGTAGCTTCCTGACATCAGCATGTGAGTGATTGTAAAGAGCGTCGTAGTCCATGACTTCAAAACTTGTATACATATACATACATTTACATATTATTTATGTTTTATACAGACTTTGTCAAACCAAAGAAGAGAGGAAGAATTTTTATTTTTTTATACTTTAAGACTGAATACTAAATCAAGTTGTTGCACTAAAAGTTAGTGCAACAACTATAGTTTAGACTGTACCCGTCACCATGGAAACGGGTGAGGATTCAGTCAGAGTTAGATGACCTTTGACCCACATGACTTTGTTGACATTACTATATATATATATATGTACATATATATATATATACATATATATATGTACATATATATACATATATATACACATATATATATACATATGTGTGTACACATATACTGTATATACAGTATATGTATATATATATATATATATATATATATATATATATATATATATATATACTGTATAGTATGAGCCATCTGCTGTGGCCCGCGCCCCGCAAAAAACAATAAGTAAATAAATACAACTGGAAATTACTAATAAGACATAAAAAATTAAAAAGAAAGCTGATTTTCTTTATAAATTCAGTTAGTTTTAGTTACCATACCATACTAACTTTATTTATAAAAGCGCATTTAAACACTGCGTGTCAGCTGACCAAAGCACTGCACAGCACGAATTAAAAAACCCCAATAGATCTTATAAAACAACCAATAAAAGCAATAAAAACACAATAAATACAATTTAAAAACCCTTAAAAACATTAAGATAAGAGCCAACTAAAACAAAAGTTTCCATCTAAAAGCCAGCTTGTAGTGGTGGGTCTTTAGACGTGATGTGAAGGCTGCGACGGACGATGACTGGCGGATAGTAGCGGGCAGCGCATTCCAGAGGACGGGGGCCACGTGTACAAAGCCCTCTCCCCTCTTGCTTTGTAGTTCATAGAACATGTGCAAAGTCTAGTTAGTTTTGTTAACGCTCATTACAGTTTTAGTTAGTTTCAGTTATTTTTCAAATTTTTATTTTTATCTCACTTAATGAAAATGTTCTTTTAATTCTAGCTTGGGTGAGCTGCCCGTAGGCTTCTCCACCACCAGGCTCAGCAGGTTTTCTGGGGGACACCCTGTGGACTGAGATCTGAACCACGCATGGTGCAGTCTCATTTGGGGAAAGATGTGCCGGTTGCCGAGCTTGTCCTAATTTTTAAACTTTTAAAAAAATTCAAACGATACATTTTTTGGGCCCCTGACCGTCGTGGGCCCTTAGAATTGTCTAAACCTTTCTCCCCTTTACAGCGCCAGTGGTTCTGAACATCAAACACACCTGTGCCGGCTCCTCTCTGCTCTGATTGGCTGGATGAAGGCTCTGTACTGTGATGCACTGATTGCTTGGCTCAAAGCTCCACAGCCAATGGTTAGCCAGCAGGTGGCGCTGACACCGATGTTTCCGGGAGCACCTGGATATTAAGAGGGGACAGTCACTGCATCACATGAAGACACCTGGAGACAGGAAGGACGGGGGACACACCTACCGTCCCTCCAGGACACACCAGCCGCAGTAGGGGTCTCTGGACAACAGACAGGTCTGGCAGTCCATCTGTCTCTCACAGGATGACACTGGGACTTTCGACAGCTAAGGCACAAACAGGAAACAGGGTTAAGCTTTCTGATTGGATAACATGATGGAAATACGAGAAGGAGGATGTCTCACCTGGTCATCAGTCAACACGTAGACGTGTTGCTGGCTGTCATCTAAAAGAAGGTCAGAGCTGACTGGGCCGCTACTCACAAACACGCTGCCATACAGGTCACCAGACCCACCTGGACGCACCAGGACCTGAACAAGAACCACACAGGTGAGAGTGGGTGGAGCTACGGGTTCAGGTTAATGTCATAAAGGTTCCATTTAAGTAGAAGTTACAGGACCAGAACCGTTCTAAGTTAACTGTAGCTGATCCAGGACCGTTCCAACCCCAGATAATCTGATGATGGACCTCCACATGCACTCTGGGTAATGATGCATGCTAAAACAGGTGTGTGATTAAATATTAATAAACAGAACCAAGCAGCTGAGTGCTTATTAACGTGCACGCCTTAGGGCCAACCTGCTTCTCGTTACCCAAAATGCACCTGAGACACCCACAGCCAATAAACAGCTAAAGTCTGAGAAAGCTCCCAGAGGAGCTCCTCCCCCAAACTCACAGCCTTAAGACCCCCCAGGCCAAACACACACACACACACACACACACACACACACACACACACACACACACACACACACACACACACACACACACTCACAGTAGCAGCTTATGGCCTGCAGCTCCTCATAACATTACAATGCTGTGAGTGTTTAGCCTACAATGTGGTCGTGTTGTTCTCAAGGCTATGGATGTCGTGGTTGACACGTCTCTGCAACATTGCGTGGTCATCGGGGGCAGTTCCTGTGGAGTGGCAGACCGGGGTGGTGGTTCCCATTTTTAAGAAGGGGGACCAGAGGGTGTGTTCCAACTATAGGGGGATCACACTCCTCAGCCTCCCTGGGAAGGTCTACTCCAGGGTACTGGAGAGGAGGGTCCGGTCGATGGTTGAACCTCAGATAGAAGAGGAGCAATGTGGTTTTCGTCCTGGTCCTGGAACTGTGGACCAGCTCTTTACCCTCGCTAGGGTGATGGAGGGGTCATGGGAGTTTGCCCAACCAATCCACATGTGTTTTGTGGATTTGGAGAAGGCTTATGACCGTGTCCCCAGGGGCACCCTGTGGGGGGCGCTCCAGGAGTACGGGGTGGATGGTCTTTTGTTAAGGGCCATTCAGTCCCTGTACCAGAGGAGTGTGAGTCTGGTCCGCATAGCCGGCAGTAAGTCGGACCTGTTCCTAGTGAGGGTTGGACTCCTCCAGGGCTGCCCTTTGTCACCGGTCCTGTTCAGAACCTTTATGGACAGGATTTCTAGGCGCAGCCGTGGTGTGGAGGGGGTGGAGTTTGGTGACAGGAGAATCTCGTCTCTGCTTTTAGCGGATGATGTGGTCCTCCTAGCTTCATCGAGCTCTGACCTTCAGCTCTTGCTGGGGAGGTTCGCAGCCGAGTGTGAAGCGGCTGGGATGAGGATCAGCACCTCCAAGTCTGAGTCCATGGTTCTCAACTGGAAAAAGGTGACTTGCCAACTCTGGGTCGGGAGAGAGGTCTTGCCAAAAGTGGAGGAGTTTAAGTATCTCGGGGTCTTGTTCACGAGTGAGGGAAGGAGGGATATTGACAGGCGGATTCGGGCAGAGTCTGCAGTGACCGCTGGGCGGTGTCAGGGCCAACTCCAGCCCTCCTGGCTGGGAGGGGGAGAGCAGGGCTGCCTGAGAAGCCCCTGTCGTGAGCAGACCCATCCAGTCCAGCTCATCCTCATTGAAGAAGTCGGTCACCTCGTCCAGCAGGTAGTGTTCCGTGACCGGGAAAAAACTCCTCGTCACCAGGGTGAAGAGTTCCACTTACCGTTTTCTGTCCTCGGCAGGAAGGCGTTCGCAGTAAAGGCAGGAGGCCCAAGGGGTCCTAGCCAGACCGCACGCTCGGCACTGAGACATTGGTGGTGAAGGTCATAGGTCATATGTAGCCGGTCTGGTAGTCTGGACACAGACAAACTCAGCCGCTGGACAGGACAGCCGGTCCGAACAACCGGTCTCAGGGCAATGTATAGACCGGCGTGGGGCCCACACAACAGGTGGGCGTGGACTAAAGTTTCAGTGGCTCTTAAAGGGCGAAGCCTATACGAAACAGAACTAACTGTTAACTGGGTTAAATAGTGGCTTTATTTGTTGTGTTGAACGAAGCCAGGTCCAGACTCTGACCTTGCTGGGGAGGTTCTGCAATGAATACCAGTGTGTTATTGTACTACGGTGAGTAAACGTTTTTATTTAAGATGCAGGAGAAGCCCCTCCCATAAGTAACTTTTACTTTGATTACATTTTGAATTAGCTCAATTTACTGACATTCATTAAACTACAATTTTTTTTGGCCTGTTTGCTCTGTGTGTGTGTGTGTGTGTGTGTGCACGCGCAGAGTACATGCGCGCGTGCGTGTGTGTGTGTGTGTGTGTGTCAGTGGTCAACCACTAGCAGCCCGCGACCTGCATGTTTCCGTCCCTTCAACCTTATATTGAATTTAAGTTTTTTCTTTTCGTGAGTGTTTGTGCACATTGGCCCCTAAACAATAACATTTAAACATTTAATGAAACCCTGGGATTCGAACCCCACTTAACCAGGTGAGAGTTGCTGTCACTACCTCTAGGCCACAGTCTGTTTTAGAACCACTAAAGTTAGAATAGTTATACGTTTTTTTTCCAGCTTTTCCAGATGAATACATTAAGAACCTGATTATGTTCCATTTAAATTTTAAATATGACAAACTACTGCTTTCACAGTACAAAATGATTTTATCTGTAGAGTTTAAACATCATCAGCTCCCTGCCTTTAAAATCAGGTTCTATGTTTCTTTGTGCCCCATTTTTACTTGGAGCACCAACCCCCCCCACCCCACCCCCCAGCCTGTGAATATTTATGTGGCCCTTTACGGTTTTTAGTCGGGGACCCCTGGTGTACATGAGTCTGCATGGGGTCACCTTGTGCAGTCGTCCTTCTTGGTCTCCCAGAAAGGCAACTGTGTGTCCAGCCTCTGTTGCTGTGGTGACGGCAGTCAGCTGAGTGAACATAGTGATAGTGGGCATGGCCTGGAGAGGCACTGCGCTAGCGATGGGGTTGGGGGTGTGTTCCCACCCACAGGGGTACTCTGATAGAGAGTCCTTCAAAAAGAGTGGAGAGAGAGAGGGGGGCAACACAGAGATCATGATTAGGACTGTGAGAAAGTCAGGGGACAATATGACGTCCAAAAAGTTGGAAGAACTGTCCTGATCCTAGGGCTAGCCTGTTAGCTATTAGCCTTCTCAGAGCTACAGCTGAGTATTACTCATTATTTACAAGAACAAAATCAAGTCCAGTTCTGGAACCAGACTGATGAAGAGTCCAGGTTCTGTTGAGCCATCAATCCCTTGAACAGTGATAATTTCATCAACTTCTTTTTAAAGTGATAATATGCAACTTTTTCATATTTTTAAATCTTTTCCTTGATCCAGTCTGTGCTAATCTGACTCTTTACAGAGTTAATGAAAAGTCACTTAGCCCCATCTGGTTATTAGATCCAGAATACCACGATTGCAAGATCTCCGTCGCCGTCACGGTACCCAGGAAGTCACGTGTCTCACGAGGGTTAGGCTAACCCAATGTGGCTAGCTGTTATGCTAGTTCTGGAGTGTTTTTAGCTCATGGTTCCTGATTTTTTTCAACCTCTCCCTGCTTGAACACAGCTGATTTCTTTGAAGGAGTAAATAACCGCTCCTGTAGAAAGCTATGAAGGCTGAGGAGACATTTCAACAGGTAGATTTAGGCGTTTAGAAGCAAGAACTATGGGCTACTTTATTTAATGCAGTGATTTAAAACGGACACCAGAGGGCGCCCAAAACAAGCAAAACTGCATATTATCACTTTAAAGGAAGGTGAAGTTGAGTAATTATAAAATTAATCTGGCTGAAAGGGCTGGGCGATCAGACGAATGTATCGACCGTCGGCGATGGGCTCAGCCAGTCGCCTCCCGTTTTTCAAGAACGATTTATTCGTCCCACTATAAATTAATTTCTTAATTATTAACAACGTTTGGTTGAAGTCAAAGGACGATAATGCTCTTTTTAAACGTTACACGCAAACTCCTCCCAGCTGCAAGCAGCAGCTCCTTTTTCCTCCTCCTCCCCCGAGAGCTGGCGGAGCAGCGGTGTTTCCTCAGTCCGTAGCAGACAGACAGAGAACGGCAGCAGCTTGTGTTCAGAAAATAAATGTATCTAAATAATATCTATGGTGTGGTGGGGAGGAAACCATCAGAGACTGGCTTTGTTCCAGTTAAACCGTGTTTACGCGTCGGCTACCGGTGCGAGGAATATTTAGTGAGTCATAACACCGATCTGGTGTTCAACTGTCTTCAGCTAAGTCTGATAAACGACAAAAACAACATGAAACTAAAACTGAAATACCAATAAAAACCCCTTCAGTGAACGTCGCTTCCATAAAATAAATCTCCGCTGCAGTTTGAAGTCTTTTTGAGCGATTTTGGTGACGGAGCAGCAGCAGCTAGCTGCTAGCTCTGTGTTAGCTTAGTTAGCACACAGCAGAAGGCTAAACACTCGATGTCGGAGCTCTTTGCTGCCACTAGACGTCTGTTTAAAGCCAAAGTAGCCCCAAACAGGCCACGCTGTGTTTTTCACAACTATTTCCTCAATTTTGGGACTTCTGAGTTCTAATTTGGCAAATCCATTAGTGTGTGTTTACATGGCTCCGCCCGCAAATATGTCAACATGTCACCTGCGCCAATAAATCGCCCATCGTCAATTTTTGGACTGACGATGGACGATTGGAAACATGTTACACATCGCCCAACCCTAGAGGTAAGGTGAGAGGGTAAAGGCTACTTCACACCGGATGCGGTTGCGGTGTGGACTCCCCAAGGATTAAAACCATTGATTCCAATCAGAGTCTCCACACCGACTCCGGTGAGATTGCGGAGCAAAGTTAACTTTCTGCAACAAGTCTATTTTTCCTCGGACACTGCAGTGGATTATCATCAAGTTAAAGACATTATGTGTACCAAACAAGAAGTGAAACACTAGCAGGCGAGGTGTATCTGGTATTTTTCAAAATAAAACAATTAGCTACGTTGCTAACGTCAACACGATTTGGATATTTAGACAAAGAAACAACATAAAACTTCATTAAGCATAACATTAAACTATGTAAAAACGAAGTGTGCTTACCCATTGTGGAACAAGCCAAGTGAATACATAATCCTCAACAAATGAGCGAGAAGACGACTCTAGCTTTAGTTTACCAGCTGCTGCTAACCATGTACTTGTTCTCGCGTGAACTTGCGTGAACCACCCAGATTTGGCGCTCCTGCTGAGGCAAAGAGCCGGAGACGTTCGACAGCAAAACCGCAGCTGGTGTGGACTACGTTTCTTGCAGCTGCGGTGTCGCACTGCATCCAGTGTGAAGTAGCAGTAAGGTTACACTGCAGGTCAGAGATCGGGTGTTCTGTGTGTTTTCTTTACCTTTGGCAATCGGAGACACTTCGATGACACAGCGTACTCGATGTATGCCTCCTCCTGCCCCCCACTGCCTCTTCCCCCCTCTGTGTAACACACTTCCTGTGCTCGCCGCATCATTGCATCCAGCTTTGTCATCCCGTAGACACAGAGTGCAGAGTGACTTGTTGCTACTGGTGTGGATGCCTGCCCGGCAGCCATGACAACAAACAGAGATGGTTCACCAGAGTGGTTTCCTAGCCACGCTCCCTGTGCCAGGTTGTAGCCCCCCTTGCACTGCAGGGGTACCTCCACGTACGAGTAGAAGCTGCGGTCAGAGGTGCAGAGCCTGGACACATATGTCCGGTACTCTTTCTTGTGCCACATGTCCCGCCGGGAGAAAAGGAAGTAGATGTGGTTGCCGTGGACAAATGCTTTAACAAAGAGGTTGTTGTACTCAGAGTAACTTCCTACAACAAGTTTCCCAAGCTCCTCCTCCTGAGAGAAGGCTCTGTGGGGTGGAGTCACAGGGTAAAGGCGCCGTGTCGTGATTGGTGGGATGTCTCCAGGACCTTTACTGGTATAGCCTCGACCAACCATCATCAACCTCAGCACTCCACCGCCCCCCACTCCTTCATGTTTGCCTCTGGAGGTAAAGACCACGCCCACTGTGGAGACTCGGGGGTCATTGGCTGCGACGTACTGAGTGTCAACAGGGTTAGTGGTTTGATAGAGGATTTGAGAAATGTTGGAAAGACTCCTAAAAAGGAACAAGAACAGAAACATTCCTACCGTCAGACACCTTCAGCCTGTTAAGTGCATTTTATTTATATAACACCTTTCATAGAAATAAATCACAAAGTGCTTCACAAAACATCAAATTTAAAACATGCTTAAAGACAAACGACCAAAAGCATCAAGATAAAATAAAAGACCATTAAAACAAATACAATAATACGTAAAAGATGGATTAAACTATCGAGATAAAATAAATGACTAAAACAAAAACAAAAAAATAATAAAACAAACTAAAAATATAATTAAAACAAACAGACAGTAAAAACAGTCAATCAGAAACCATCAGAAACCATCAGCCTGTTGACAGACGGTTAATAAAAACAATCAGAAACCATCAGCCTGATGACAGACGGTTAGTAAAAACAATCAGAAACCATCAGCCTGATGACAGACGGTTAGTAAAAACAATCAGAAACCATCAGCCTGTTGACAGACGGTTAATAAAAACAATCAGAAACCATCAGCCTGATGACAGACAGTAAAAACAATCAGAAACCATCAGCCTGATGACAGACGGTTAGTAAAAACAATCAGAAACCATCAGCCTGTTGACAGACGGTTAATAAAAACAATCAGGAACCATCAGCCTGATGACAGACAGTAAAAACAATCAGAAACCATCAGCCTGATGACAGACGGTTAGTAAAAACAATCAGAAACCATCAGCCTGTTGACAGACAGTTAATAAAAACAATCAGAAACCATCAGCCTGTTGACAGACAGTTAATAAAAACAATCAGAAACCATCAGTCTGTTGACAGACAGTTAATAAAAACAATCAGAAACCATCAGCCTGATGACAGATGGTTAATAAAAACAATCAGAAACCATCAGTCTGTTGACAGATGGTTAGTAAAAACAATCAGGAACCATCAGCCTGATGACAGACAGTAAAAACAATCAGAAACCATCAGCCTGTTGACAGACAGTAAAAACAATCAGAAACCATCAGTCTGATGACAGATGGTTAGTAAAAACAATCAGGAACCATCAGCCTGATGACAGACAGTAAAAACAATCAGAAACCATCAGCCTGTTGACAGACAGTAAAAACAATCAGGAACCATCAGCCTGATGACAGACAGTAAAAACAATCAGAAACCATCAGCCTGTTGACAGACAGTAAAAACAATCAGGAACCATCAGCCTGATGACAGACAGTAAAAACAATCAGAAACCATCAGCCTGTTGACAGATGGTTAGTAAAAACAATCAGAAACCATCAGCCTGTTGACAGAACGTTAATAAAAACAATCAGAAACCATCAGCCTGATGACAGACAGTAAAAACAATCAGAAACAATCAGGAACCATCAGCCTGATGACAGACAGTAAAAACAATCAGAAACCATCAGCCTGTTGACAGATGGTTAGTAAAAACAATCAGAAACCATCAGTCTGTTGACAGATGGTTAGTAAAAACAATCAGGAACCATCAGCCTGATGACAGACAGTAAAAACAATCAGAAACCATCAGCCTGTTGACAGACGGTTAATAAAAACAATCAGAAACCATCAGCCTGTTGACAGACGGTTAATAAAAACAATCAGAAACAATCAGAAACCATCAGCCTGTTGACAGAAGGTTAATAAAAACAATCAGAAACCATCAGCCTGTTGACAGACGGTTAATAAAAACAATCAGAAACAATCAGAAACCATCAGCCTGTTGACAGACAGTTAATAAAAACAATCAGAAACCATCAGCCTGTTGACAGACAGTTAATAAAAACAATCAGAAACCATCAGCCTGATGACAGACAGTAAAAACAATCAGAAACCATCAGCCTGTTGACAGACAGTTAATAAAAACAATCAGAAACCATCAGCCTGATGACAGACGGTTAATAAAAACAATCAGAAACCATCAGCCTGTTGACAGACGGTTAATAAAAACAATCAGAAACCATCAGCCTGATGACAGACGGTTAATAAAAACAATCAGAAACCATCAGCCTGTTGACAGACGGTTAATAAAAACAATCAGAAACCATCAGCCTGATGACAGACAGTAAAAACAATCAGAAACCATCAGTCTGATGACAGACGGTTAATAAAAACAATCAGAAACCATCAGCCTGATGACAGACAGTAAAAACAATCAGAAACAATCAGAAACCATCAGCCTGTTGACAGACAGTTAATAAAAACAATCAGAAACAATCAGAAACCATCAGCCTGTTGACAGAAGGTTAATAAAAACAATCAGAAACCATCAGCCTGTTGACAGACAGTTAATAAAAACAATCAGAAACCATCAGCCTGTTGACAGACAGTTAATAAAAACAATCAGAAACAATCAGAAACCATCAGCCTGTTGACAGAAGGTTAATAAAAACAATCAGAAACCATCAGTCTGTTGACAGATGGTTAATAAAAACAATCAGAAACCATCAGTCTGTTGACAGATGGTTAATAAAAACAATCAGAAACCATCAGTCTGTTGACAGAAGGTTAATAAAAACAATCAGAAACCATCAGTCTGTTGACAGATGGTTAATAAAAACAATCAGAAACCATCAGCCTGTTGACAGACAGTTAATAAAAACAATCAGAAACCATCAGCCTGTTGACAGACGGTTAATAAAAACAATCAGAAACCATCAGCCTGTTGACAGATGGTTAGTAAAAACAATCAGAAACCATCAGTCTGTTGACAGATGGTTAGTAAAAACAATCAGAAACCATCAGCCTGATGACAGACAGTAAAAACAATCAGAAACCATCAGTCTGTTGACAGATGGTTAATAAAAACAATCAGAAACCATCAGTCTGTTGACAGATGGTTAATAAAAACAATCAGAAACCATCAGTCTGTTGACAGACGGTTAATAAAAACAATCAGAAACCATCAGTCTGTTGACAGACGGTTAATAAAAACAATCAGAAACCATCAGTCTGTTGACAGACGGTTAATAAAAACAATCAGAAACCATCAGCCTGTTGACAGACGGTTAATAAAAACAATCAGAAACAATCAGAAACCATCAGCCTGTTGACAGACGGTTAATAAAAACAATCAGAAACAATCAGTCTGTTGACAGACGGTTAATAAAAACAATCAGAAACCATCAGTCTGTTGACAGATGGTTAGTAAAAACAATCAGAAACCATCAGCCTGTTGACAGACGGTTAATAAAAACAATCAGAAACCATCAGCCTGATGACAGACGGTTAATAAAAACAATCAGAAACCATCAGTCTGTTGACAGACGGTTAATAAAAACAATCAGAAACCATCAGTCTGTTGACAGATGGTTAGTAAAAACAATCAGAAACCATCAGCCTGTTGACAGACGGTTAGTAAAAACAATCAGAAACCATCAGTCTGTTGACAGACAGTTAATAAAAACAATCAGAAACCATCAGTCTGTTGACAGATGGTTAGTAAAAACAATCAGAAACCATCAGTCTGTTGACAGACGGTTAGTAAAAACAATCAGGAACCATCAGT
The DNA here is from genome assembly GCA_006937965.1 of Callopanchax toddi. Taxonomy (NCBI): domain Eukaryota; kingdom Metazoa; phylum Chordata; class Actinopteri; order Cyprinodontiformes; family Nothobranchiidae; genus Callopanchax; species Callopanchax toddi. Next base: position 910,564 of record SSNR01000045.1, on the reverse strand, counting down.
CTGTTGACAGACAGTAAAAACAATCAGAAACAATCAGAAACCATCAGCCTGTTGACAGGAGGTTAATAAAACCAATCAGAAACCATCAGCCTGTTGACAGACGGTTAATAAAAACAATCAGAAACCATCAGCCTGTTGACAGACGGTTAATAAAAACAATCAGAAACCATCAGCCTGTTGACAGACGGTTAATAAAAACAATCAGAAACCATCAGCCTGTTGACAGACAGTTAATAAAAACAATCAGAAACCATCAGCCTGTTGACAGACGGTTAATAAAAACAATCAGAAACCATCAGCCTGTTGACAGACGGTTAATAAAAACAATCAGAAACCATCAGCCTGTTGACAGACGGTTAATAAAAACAATCAGAAACCATCAGTCTGTTGACAGATGGTTAGTAAAAACAATCAGAAACCATCAGTCTGTTGACAGACAGTTAATAAAAAAATTCAGAAACCATCAGCCTGTTGACAGACAGTTAATAAAAACAATCAGAAACCATCAGCCTGTTGACAGATGGTTAGTGAAAACAATCAGAAACCATCAGCCCGTTGACAGATGGTTAGTAAAAACAATCAGAAACCATCAGCCTGTTGACAGATGGTTAGTGAAAACAATCAGAAACCATCAGCCTGTTGACAGATGGTTAGTGAAAACAATCAGAAACCATCAGCCTGTTGACAGATGGTTAGTGAAAACAATCAGAAACCATCAGCCTGTTGACAGACGGTTAGTGAAAACAATCAGAAACCATCAGCCTGTTGACAGACAGTTAATAAAAACAATCAGAAACCATCAGCCTGATGACAGACGGTAAGTGAAAACAATCAGAAACCATCAGCCATGAAAATTGACTGAATCAAATACAATCAAAGTGATGTTTGAGATGGTTTGTAAGACACTGGGTGTCCCTAAAGATCCATATGTTGGATACTGTGAACAAATCTACACTCTGAAAACCATGGTGTTAATATTCATCCTCTCAAGCTCAGCAGTAAAACCACACCGATACAACCACTGACCTTTTGTCACAGATTCCTTGGAAGAGAGAACCACAGATGATCAGGCTGGCTGGCTCCGCCCCCTGGCCTGCCTCCATCAACAGCAGCTTGTTGTAGTTGTGAGTGGGTGTGGCTGAGTGGCAATCCTGAGAAATGATTGGTGGGAGACAGTCTGGGGAGTCCAGGTGAGGACCAGTTTTAACATGAGACACCACCTCCAGATCAGATGTCAGCTGGTACAAGTGGTCAACTCCACCCACATACAGGTGTCCTGAACCCAGCAAGAGGTGAGAGAGAGGGGAGCCCTCCAGCCTCACCCACTGCACTAAGGGATCAGGTGGGTGGGAGGAGCTGGGGCGGAGCAGGAGGAGGAGGAGGAGGAGTGACAAGGAGGAAGCCAACATGGCAGCTCCTCTTCACCTGCAACAGGAAGAGACAGAAGAACAGTTTGATAAGAGAGGCGGCGTGTAGCTCAGTAGGTAGAGTGGTTGTCTGGCAACCAGAGGAGTCCCCGGTTCATCAGTCAGTGCGTTTACATGCACATCAAGTCGAGCTAGATCGGTCTAGGTCGATCTCATGTTAATAAACTGGGAGCCTTTATCCTAGTTTACACGTCTGTTAGAAAACCGAACTCTTAAATGAAGTTCGCTCCACTCCGCTACGATAGGGGGCGACACGCGCCCTTTCCTGTCGGTCTTCTGCCGGTTGTTTTCTTAGCGTTTAAAAACTCTTGTTCTAAACGCTTCTATCGGTCACGAATTTGATCGGGCGTCTTCGTGTACCCAGCGCTGGCAAGCTGTCCGTTTGTTTTTGCTGCTCTCGTCTTTTACCGCTACTGATTTGTTTGTATTCCCACGTCCGCGGTGTCGTCACCCTCGGAGGAGGAGCTCCCAGACAGCATTAGCTCGACTAAGCTGTTTACATGGAGGAGGAAGTCGAGCTACGACCGCATTACCTGGGAGCTTTAGCTCCAGTAGATCCAGTTCGACTTCAGCCAGACTAACGTGTTTACATGCTGTTTTAAAAGCTGACTTAAGTCAATTTAAGGCAATAATTCGGTTTTCTAGACTGCATGTAAACGCACTGAGTGATTCACTGGACTGATCTGAACGATTCCTCTGAATGATTGATTTGACTGATTTCTTAAATTAATTTTTTTCATATGATTTATCAGAACAACTTTGGGCAGCAGTAGCAGTAAATGGTAGGGGTTGCACAACTTACTATTTTTTAAAGTTGACTACCAAGTAATGAAAGCCGAGTCGACAGACGAAGTAGACAGAACGGCTTTATCAAACTTGACAGGTTCATTGCAAAATCTTATTTCCAATGTTGACAACCAACAGCTCAGAAAACATTCTTAAATGTATAGAGAGCGGTGTTGCTTTAGGCAGCACTTGGTTTTAGTCACAAGTCTTTTAGACTAAAATGCTGATTAGTCAAAAGATTCTGCTTAGGGCCCCAAATTGGCCAGGTGTCTCCACCACAGTAATTTGTAAATGGTAAGTTTACCACAGTAAGGTGGTTAAAGGAGGACTCAGACGAGAGGAGAAACATCCTGACCCCGCTTTTATTTATTAATTATTGGAGGTGATCAGAAATCAGACGAAGCTTCTTGTGGGGTGGGGTGACACCACATGTTGCTGTTCCAGGTCAGCTGATGATTTTAGATGAAAAACGATCAAATAGTCCTGCTGAGGGGTGGAGCTCAGGAGCTGCCTGAGAAAATGTAGGATGGGAAGTGAGCAGGAGGCAGCTGTTCTGAGGCCTGGAGGGCAGAACTGAACCATGACCTCCTCAGATTAAAACCACAAATCAGAAATATGTAAAACACCTGGGCAGGTGAGCCTGCAGGAACATCACCATGACAACAACTCAGTCTCAAAAGCAACATTGCCAAACTGGTTTCAAGACAGGGGAACTAGTCCGCAGTCAGGGGTGGATGTACCTAAACAGCAGCTCCTCTTCCAGGTGATGAAATAATGACAGCTTGACATGGCTCAAGGGTCAGAAATATGGGGCTCATGGGCCGGATCTGATCTGCAGACTTACTCTACTGAGTATTCCTGGTCTAGACAGTAAAGTGTAGTCCCAGCATGAACTGCATGGGGACCAGCAGGGGGCCAGCGTAGTCCTTCAGATGCTTCAACACCAGTCGCTCAAATGACTTCCATCCTGACCACAGACGTCTGACAACACGCCTGTAGTCATCTAACCCTGATAGGTGGTTTCAAGGGGACTAGGATGATGGTGGAATGTTTGAAGCAGGAAGGAAGCTGACACAGCTCCAGAGCCTTACGGAAAACTGAGTGAAGACAGGAGTCAGATGGAGGAAATACCAGTAGGACCTGGAGACTTCCTGGTCTCCTGACTCTGAAAGAGCCGACTCACAGATCTTTAGAGCAGGCAGGGGTCAGAGGGCATAAGTCAGGTCTCTAGAACCACAGAGGAACCAGGTCTCTAGAACCACAGAGGAACCAGGTCTCAAGAACCACAGAGGAACCAGGTCTCTAGAACCACAGAGGAACCAGGTCTCTAGAACCACAGAGGAACCAGGTCTCTAGAACCACAGAGGAACCAGGTCTCTAGAACCACAGAGGAACCAGGTCTCTAGAACCACAGAGGAACCAGGTCTCTAGAACCACAGAGGAACCAGGTCTCTAGAACCACATAGAGGAACCAGGTCTCTAGAACCACAGAGGAACCAGGTCTCTAGAACCACAGAGGAACCAGCTCTCTAGAACCACAGAGGAACCAGGTCTCAAGAACCACAGAGGAACCAGGTCTCTAGAACCACAGAGGAACCAGGTCTCTAGAACCACAGAGGAACCAGGTCTCTAGAACCACAGAGGAACCAGGTCTCTAGAACCACAGAGGAACCAGGTCTCTAGAACCACAGTGCTCATTTATAAAACTTGCTTACGCAAAAAATGAGCCTGAAAGTTGTGCAATAAGCAAACTGTGGACATTGCATGAGCACAGTTTGGAGACGTGAATCGTGGCAGCGCAGCTGGTGAGATGAAAAATGTTGAGTTTCAGACTAGTAGACCTTCGCACTAGGGCTGGGAGATAAATCGAAAATAATCAAATACCAAATTTTAAAACTATAATCGACGTCATTTTTCCCATAATCGTATTTTTGAAATTTTTTAAAAATGAAAAGCGAGTAGGTTGTGGCTGTCCGTGTCTCTTTAAAGCCATACTCAGTATCCAGGTAAACTAACGAGGTCTCCTAGCTAGTTTACAGAAACACGTCTCGGTGAACTCACCCCTCCCGTCGGGTAAAATCCATACGCCGCCTCCCGCCGACATAGGACCACGGTTTGTAAAGGTGACAAAGCAGAGTCTAACTCCAGCCGTAGAAACGTTCCCCCAGCTTTTCCTCTTTTCACCTCCAAACGTTTTTAGTTTCCTGCTAGCTGATAAGGTGTTTTTGGGGGGACTCTGGTATTTTTATCTTAAAATGGAAGGACTAACCACCGGCTCTGTCCTACTTCTTCTTTCACTTTCGGGATGTTCTGCCCCAAAATGTGTCCGGGCGGATAGGGATGTCCCAATGCCGATATTAATATCGGATATTGGCCCCAAAAAAACGTGTATCGGATGATATCGGACTGCATCACAAACCTCCGATATCAGCAGTCTGTCTTATAAGCAGGAATTGTAGTCATCCTTTTAGTTCACCAACTATTATTTGTTTTCTGCTCGTTAAAGTTATGTTTATGTTATTTGTGCTTTTTTTTATGGGATAGAAATATCATTTGATCAAGGCTTGCAAACATTCCACACTATAAAATAGGTAAAAGCCTGTATGATTCATGCTGATATTATATCAGATGGATATCGGTCAATACTGAAGGCTGCAATATTGGTATCGTATCGGAAGTGAAAAAGTTGTATCGGGACATCCCTACGGGCGGATTAATGCCAATCCAAACAGTGAGGAAATGCGGCAGACAGACAGCTGGATTGTCCAATCCTATCGTTCGGTCCGAACGATAACTAAAGACTGCAGAAAGACTAGCAACAAGTCAAGGTAGCATCCTCCACCTGCAGGTCAACCAGACTTTATAGAGAACCTGATTACCTAACTACTCAAATGTGACAATATTCACATGATGCAGCTCTCTGTAGTATCCATCTGTAGAATAGAACAGATGCTTTCTTAAATACTTTGCAGGAAATTTCAATGTGTGGGTAATTATGCTGCTACACCCCCATCTAGTGGACAATTTTTGAGCATACAGGTAGTAATCGTCCATTAATCGAGGAGAACTCCTCAATAAATCATGATAATGATTTGAGGTCATATCGCCCAGCCTTACCTGAGACCCCCCATCCGTCTCTGAACAGAAAACAAATTAAGATCTGAATAAAATATGTCACATTTTAGAATAATATCACATGTTCATACAGACGTCTTCAGATTATGGAGCAACTGCACTTATTGGTGCATTAATTGTGATCACTGAGACTGATGAATCCTGCAGGGACACTTGTGAGCAACACGCTGCTCAGACAGTATGTGACAGACTCCAGATGGATAGGAGAGCTTAGAGACTTCCAGATGATGACTGGCTGATCAGCTGATAGATTCTCTAGATCATCCTATGGATCTATGAGCTGAACTGGACCCAGTGTTAGATCAACCAAACCATCAGAACCAGTAAAACCCGGTGTCACCGGCACCGCTTCTGACCGTTCTCAGGTTCCCTTCAACCAGTGAATTATCAGACAGGTTGACTATTTGTTTGATAGGATGAACATCATGACGTTTCTTCCCCTTTGGATTAAAGTGCTCGGAGCACTTCCGGGTCTTTGTAATCCGTCATCGTTTGACCCCATCCCTCCACCACAAACACCTCGAGTTTCAGCCTCTGTGAAATTACGTTTTCTAAACCTCTCTGTTGTCACGATTTACTGTTAAAGGCCAAAAGTCCACCAGTTTATGCATATGCAATTATTCATGAGGTGCTTTGCATTGACCATATATGGCAGAATGTGGGTGTGTAGGAGGAGGGTTCTGACCCAAAAGCAGCATCTGAGAGCGATTTATAAAGCAGAACTGCGTGGATCTGGAGTTTTATCAATCGGAAATGGATTTTGCATAAGTGAAAATTTTAGCTGAGCTTAAGTTTTTTGTAAGGATTCTACGCAAAGTTGTATAAATTAGGCCCCTGGTCTCTAGAACAACAGAGGAACCAGTATATTTGAGTGTATTTCAGGGTGTGTGTGTGTGTGTGTCTATTCGTCAGAACGAGTCTTTGATCAGCTGACTGCTCTCAGGCTTCAACTGGATCACATGATGCTTTTCATTATGTTGTCATGGTAACAAACAGCAGGAGGAGGGGCATTGCTAGGTTGTGAAGTGATCAGAGAATGAAGAGTCCTGATCTGCTCAGACTTCATCCTGATCATAGAGCTAGCCTGTTAGCCTCCTCAGAGCTACCGCTGAGTATTACAAGAACAAAGTTCTGGAACCAGACTGATGAACAGTCCAGATTCTGTGGACCAGTATAGATCCCAGTCCTCTGGACCAGTATAGTGGATTGGTCCAGAGGACTGGGGTCTGAACTGGTCCAGTTAGATCCAGTTGTCCAGCTGTTCTATCAGCTGATGAACGTTTTCTTTCAGAACAAAACCAGATTTTCTGGTCCGACATAGAACTTGAACCATCAGAAGTTAAGGCCATTTAGTGCAACCACACACACACACACACACACACACACACACACACACACACACACACACACACACACAACCACTCTATCCGCTTTGCCCTTTTAGAAAAAAAGGTTGAAGGAAACTTTTGAGAGAGAGAGAGAGATTCAGTGACTCTTGACCAATCATCTAATTAACGAGGCTTCGTTAACACAGCAGCTGTCAATCAAACCTGAGCAGCGACTGAGAGTCATTCACACAAATAGAGAGAAAGAGGCTCACCTTCGTGTTGCTTTCATTCCAACAACAGACAGAGAAAGAGAGGGCGTGCAAGCAGCTGTCATTGTTCTGAGAGAGAATAGGGGGCGGGGCTAACAGGGACTGGCTGGGGCCTAGCTCATTAATATTTAATCAGCAGTTAAACAAGACCAGTGGAACCACTCCCCCTTCCTCTGCAGCAGCTGCTCCCATAAGCAGGAGAGAGAACCAGTCAAACCAGTTCAGCCAGCAAAACCAGTTAAAACAGCAAACCAGTCCAACCAGTTTAACCATTAAAACCAGTTCAACCAGTAAAACTAATTCAAACTGTAAAACAAGTTCAACCATTAAAACCAATTAAACCAGTCAAACCAGTTTAACCATTAAAACCAGTTCAGCCAGCAAAACCAGTTAAAACAGCAAACCAGTCCAACCAGTTTAACCATTAAAACCAGTTCAACCAGTAAAACTAATTCAAACAGTAAAACAAGTTCAACCATTAAAACCAATTAAACCAGTCAAACCAGTTTAACCACTAAAACCAGTTCAGCCAGCAAAACCAGTTAAAACAGCAAACCAGTCCAACCAGTTTAACCATTAAAACCAGTTCAACCAGTAAAACTAATTCAAACAGTAAAACAAGTTCAACCAGTCAAACCAGTTTAACCACTAAAACCAGTTCAGCCAGCAAAACCAGTTAAAACAGCAAACCAGTCCAACCAGTTTAACCATTAAAACCAGTTCAACCAGTAAAACTAATTCAAACAGTAAAACAAGTTCAACCATTAAAACCAATTAAACCAGTCAAACCAGTTTAACCACTAAAACCAGTTCAGCCAGCAAAACCAGTTAAAACAGCAAACCAGTCCAACCAGTTTAACCATTAAAACCAGTTCAACCAGTAAAACTAATTCAAACAGTAAAACAAGTTCAACCATTAAAACCAATTAAACCAGTAAAACCAGTTTAACCATTAAAACCAGTTCAACCAGTAAAACTAATTCAAACAGTAAAACAAGTTCAACCATTAAAACCAATTAAACCAGTAAAACCAGTTTAACCGGTGGTGGGGGGGGGGTTCGTGTGTATCAATGCAGTAGGATGCGTTTTTCGCTGCTCCGTGCTTTTCTTCAATATTTCAACCATAAGTGCAACACCCTGCTAGCTAACGCAATTACTCATCCATAGCATTGCTTTGAGACGACTGCGGTAAGAACTGGTCAGTTTGCCACCAGACGCCACAAAGCCAGAACGCAATTCCAGCTGATAGCACTGAAGCTATATGCTATATGCTTTTGCTAGCCTTAAAACACCCGTAGAGAGTCGCCTTGATGTGATCGACTCAACTCTGTCTGAGCTTCAGACAGAAATACAGGCGTCTGAGAAGCGTCTGGGTGTTACAGACGAGTCGCTGAATACAATGGATGGTTGTGTTGGCCGGTTCGAAGTCAAATGTAAAGAGCTAATGGCGGCTAACGACAATCTGTGGGACCAGCTCGGACAGATGGAGGCTCGCTCCCGCCGTGCTAACATCAGGGTTGTTGGCGTGAAGGAAGGAGCTGAGAGCGGTAAGCCAACAGACCATCTGATATTAATGAGCAAACTATTTTGATGAGTCATCATTTATGAGACATTATATTCTCTTTGATAATAAAATATTTTATTGACAATTTATTAAGCGTAGCATCACTTCACAACGCTACATAATTCAACCAGTAAAACTAGTTCAATCAGTAACATTACTAAAATCAGTCAAAACCGGAGATCCTTCTGGTTCTCGATGATTGGGGCTGTAGGACCCCTGATCAGGTCTCTGGGTCTAGATCTGGGACTGGTTTAGGCTAGTTCAGGCTGGGTTCAAGCTAGGTTCAAACTGGTTTTGGGCTGGTTGAGAACTTCAGCTCCCTCTACAGTCACATGACCTCAACGTTCAGCAGCATCTGGAAACCTTACAGCAAATAAACAGGCCACGCAAACATTTAATCCCCATTAGAGCTAACAGTGACCCCCCCCCCCCCCACACACACACACACACACACACACACCAGATTAGGCTGCCTCCCTTCATTCACTAATCTTTGCAGTTAATCTGATGGTCATAACACTCCAAACACACCGTACACATGCACTCTTCATGTATGGTGACGTTCCATGTCCCAGTAGCGTTTTTGTGTCTGGGGATCGGACCGCCAAAGCTCCCGCCTCAGCCTGCCACCCGATCCACAATGCACCGGACCCTTCATGTTCCTCCTGCAGGTGGTGGGTCCACAGGTGGGTGAGCCCATGTATCCGGTTCGGGCTGGGCCCGGCCGGGCCCAATGGGCAAAAGCCCGGCCACCAGGCGCTCACCCACAGGCCCCAACCCCAGGCCTGGCTCCAGGGTGGGACCCCGGTAACCCTCTGGGCCGGGTACTCAAACCCTTAGATGTCTCCACGAAAGGTCTTCTGAACCGCACAGAGTGCCCCAGACAACACAGCTCCTAGGATCATTAGGGCACTCGAACTCCTCCACCACGGTAAGGTGACGGTTCAAGGAGAAAGTAAATTCTACTACTGTCACTCCTGTGCGTAATGACGCGCTGTGCTCCAGATCCGGGCCGTCCACTCAGACGAGGAGAGTTCTAGAGATTTTCAGATGATGACGGCTGATAAATTGATTCAGTGTCCTGAGTTCTGTGGCTCTGAGCTGAACTGGACCCGGTGTTGATCCGACAAAACTTCACGATCTTCTACAGCTAAACCCGAGAGGGAGCGACGCTCAGCGGAGGATGAAACGGTTAATGAACAATTAAAATATTTAATATGAATCAATCATGCTGCTGAAAATGTCAATAATATATAATATTTAAAATTAATAAGTGACTGATAAAAATAGATTATAATTTATGACCAGATTTTTTTAACCCTTTCAGTCAAATGACGGAAACCAAAAAAGTCTAGTGCGACCTCTGATATATATATATATATATATATATATATATATATATATATATATATATATATATATATATATATATATATACGGTCATTTGACCGAGAGGGTCCAAAAAAATTTGGTCATAAACTATTTTTTTCCTTCACTTAGACTAATAATTAAAAAACCTATATTTATTACATTTTTAACTGCATTTAATGTTCATTCATTTAAAATAATATAATAATTGTTCATTGGCCGCTTCATCCTCCACTGAGGGTCACAGAGCTGTGAAGCGCTCTGAGTGACAGCGATACAGACTGGATGAAGTGTGTCTGCAGGCTGCTGCTCACTGGGAGGACGCCATGCTGACTTGCTCCTGATGCCAGCAGGGATGTTCAGCCGGAATTCATCACCGTTTTTCGGCTCCTCGTAGGGCGGGTTTGAGCCTCACAGAGCCCCGCGGGCAGAGTGCATTTTTAAGAGGAATATTAAATGAAAACATTCAACCCAAAGAGACATTAGACGGGAGCAGGTCTGGTGGTTCAGCAGATATAAAGCTGATTTAAGACTAAACCAGCTGATCAGCCAGCCATCCAGATTCTGACACATATTGACGTGACGAAGCGCGTCCTTTACGTACAATGATCCAGGATTCCTTGTGCGTAATTCTCGTAGAGAGACAATAATTGATACACAGCTGATCACAAATAAAGCACCAATAATTACCTTTATAATAAATATTTGAAGACGTCTGTATGAACAAACTGTGATCTAACTCCTAAATGTGACATACTGTATGTTCGTTCAGATTTTTACTACATTTTACTAAAACGTCCACATCAGAACCCTCCCAACTTAGAAATATCACTAACTAAGCAGAAGTCCTGCTGCATCTTTTTCCTCATTTACCCTCTCACTGATAACAGTGTGTCTGAACATCTGACATGTAGCCGTCCTACTACATGCCTGCTGGACCCCATTCTGGCTAAGGTAGTCCAATCCATTATTCTCACAGTGGCAATGGAACAGAACCAACTAAACTACAACTAACACTAAATACAAACAAATATGAATAAATACGACATTACAAAATAAACTAACTGCATAAACCTTCTGGACATCTAGAAACAGTCTGAAGTGTGTGTGTGTGTGTGTGTGTGTGTGTGTTACTTTAGGGTTCATATGTGTGTGTGTGTGTGTGTGTGTGTGTGTGTGTGTGTGTTACTTTAGGGTTCATATGTCAGTGTCTCTAAGTTTGGGTGAAACAGAAGCTGTTGTATTGAGGCAGCTGTGGGCTAACATGCTAATTATACACACACACACACACACACACACACACACACACACGTGCACACACACACACACACACACACACACACACACACTGGGCTGAGTACAGATGAGCAGGTATATAAGAAAATAGTCCCGTTTCCACTGTCGGAACTTTGGGGTAATTTTACCGGAACTTTGCGGCGTGCGACCGTTTCCACTATGCGGGCCGTTTCGAGAGGGCCGTCTTCAGGGACCAACAGAGTCCCTGATCAGGGGCAGGTACTCGGATCGGCCCGATAGACTCGCGGAGTGGTAAATGTGGTTAACTCGTGCTGATTGGTTGTGGGATGAAGGAAAATGATGAAAGCAGACCGCGCCGAGATAAATGACCTGTGAGTTGTTGTCGGAGCTTGCAAAATGACCGTGTCTTCGAGGTTGGATTAGTTTGTCATGAAGTCTACTCGTCCTTCTGTTCATCACTCCATCACTATGTATAAAAACAGAGAAATACACCACAACCATCGCTTCTTCGTCCATCGTTGATCTATTTATTATTCTCCACTTCCTTATCTGTTGGCGCCTTTACGCTTGTCAGTGACGTCGATGCTGACGTCTTACAAAAGTTCCAAGAAGGTGGAGCTGTAATGGAGACACAACAGCTGAGAGGACCGAGACACAGGAAAGTATAGATAGGTATCGAAAAAAGTATCGTTAAGGTACTGGTATCGAAAACCAGGTATCGTTAAAGTAGTAGTATCGAAAAATATTTAACGATACCCAGCCCTACTGGTAAGCAGCCTGGATTTAAATTAAAAGAATATTTGAAATAATAGTGTTACAGGAAATAATCTGTTGAGAAAAGTCATACACACGTTGAGTATGATCGCGTACACACACACAAACCCTGCTGCTCCATGATCGCACACACACACACACACACACACACACACATACACCCCCCCCCCGCTGCGTGTGTGTGGGGTGCATATAAAGAACAGTTAACGGTTCTTAAATTAGTTAAGAAAATATGGTAATAAATTCATTTTTATATAAACCTAAATTTTCCTCAGTGTCTAATTACTAATAAGTTTGGTTCACTGTCTACCAAAAGAACAGATTTTGAGTCAATCTGATTTTAATGATCAAATTATTTTGATGACTCATCATTTATGAGACATTATATTCTGTTTGATAATATTCATATTTTATACAGTTAGCCCTTTTCAGCCTCCATCATGGATGTCTTGCAACCTGAAACAGCACAAAAAGTTTCTGTCAGACTGAACAGTTTGTGCTGATGAGACACTGCTTCTTTGTGTTACTGTGTGTGTGTGTGTGTGTGTGTGTGTGTTTAATGAAGGAGGAAGTTCCCTCTGTGAGCTACAATGAGCTGTCTTTACTGTCTCTGTTTCCATTTCCTCTCTCTGATGGACCTTTTCCCCCCGACATGTTCTCGGTCTCAGCCCGTTTACTAGACGTTATTAACTAGTTGATTCTCTAGAGATTACAATTGAATTTGTTTATGTTTGTGGTGACTGTGGCTCAGGGGCAGAGGCCGTCCACTGTCCACCGTCCAGGATTTTTGCCCCGATTCTCCTCCTCCGACAATCTTAAAGCCTGATCGTTAAAGATAATCTTATCAGATCATCCTCTCGTGTGTGGAGGGTTAGGAGCGCTCGGAACGCCGTCAGAACCGCTCTGATCGTAAATCTGTGAAATCGAACATGTTGGATCGTCTAGACCCGACATGGCAGAGTGTGGTGTGTCCCCCGAGAATCTGCCTGTGGAGATTGACGTGTAGCCAATCAGAGAGCGAGTTGACAGACTCCGCTGCGAAATGAATCTCTCATCAAAACAGCTGCTCGGATTATTTAAAACTGTCACAAGTTCATTTTCCTCACCTCGCCTTCTTCCCCTTATCCGGGTCGTGGGGGCAGCCCCGATCCCTCTCCCTGGTCAAGTCCGCCCGCTCCTCAGCTGGGACGCCCAGGCGTTCCCCGGCCGACCTGGAGATGGATTTCCTCCAGATCGTCCTGGGTCGACCCGGGGGTCTCCTGCCGGCAGGAAGTGCCCCAAACACCTCCCGTTCATTGTTTTTAATAAAAATAAACGCTTTCATGTTTGTTTTCTCCAAAGTCACGTTTGATCTCGTGAAGTTCTGCGAGATTTCACGTCTGATCTGGGAATGTTTGTGTGTAAAATCGGTTCGTGTGTGATCCCACCACACACTGTAGGATCAGGACGGTCAGTGTCCGCCATTTTTAAAGGAACATTTCTCGCCACGTGTTGTGGTCTCTTAGGATTTAAAATCAGCCGACAATTTGAAAATCCTGCCGTGTGAACCGGCCTTTACAGCGTGGTGTAAAAATAACAACTTGCTCCTCAACACAGCGAAGCCCAAGGAGCTCATCATAGACTTCAGGAAGAAGGCAGACAACATCCAGGCACTCGTCATCAATGGGGACAGTGTGGAGAGGCTCTCAGACTCCCACTTCCTGGGAGTCACCATCAGCGAGGACCTGACCTGGGGAACGCACACTGCAGAGGGAGTGAAGAAGGCCCAACAGAGACGCTACTTCCTGAGTGTTCTCAGGAAGAACAACATCCCAGAGGTGTCCTTCTACCGCTGCACGGTGGAGAGCACCATGCTCTACTGTCTCTGTGCATGGTTCTCCTGCTGCAGTGTTAGTAAGTCAGTAAAGTTCATTTATTTATATAGCGCCTTTCACAGACATAAATCACAAAGTGCTTCACAAAAAACAGAATTAAACATGATTGAGTGACAAAGAACCAAAAGCATCAAGTTAAAAATAAAAGACTGTTAAAAGAAATGGAAATAATAAAGGACTGATTAAAAATTCATAGACAAAATAAAAGACTATAAAAACAAATAAAAATAATTAAAGGTCCCATGACATTGGTTTCCATGTTTTCCGACTTATCTATCATGTTGCAACGTTGAGTTCTCACCTTCAACCTGCCAGAAAGAGCAACAAACGGCGTCCATCTGTCTCCTAGTCCAGCCAGTGAGACGCTCTTCCAGATTTCAGACCCAGGTTTAAAACCGTTTTTTTCACTCCAGCCCGCTATGAGGTCATAGTGATCCGGACTTCCTTATATGGTCAATTCTCCGCCCACATGCACGTTCACGACACCTGGAGCGAGGAGAACGCCAGTGCTGCCGCCGCCATTGACCATAGACCGTGTAGCACAGACACAGAGTTATCCTCTCGTGTTTCTCTTTTCTTTTAGCGAGCGTTTAGTTTCTCTTTCACGCGACGGCACTGCCCCCTACTGGACACTGCCCCCTACTGGGCACTGCCCCCTCCTGGACACTGCCCCCTACTGGACACTGCCTCCTACTGGGCACTGCCCCCTACTGGACACTGCCCCCTACTGCAGCATTAGTGTCAGGCTGCCAAATAAGGCGAAACCCAGCAGAACCGGAAGGCGGCGCTTTCTTCTGATCTCTGAGTTGCTCCTTAGGAAATAATTACAGCGTATTTTGAGTTCTAATGGTGCAACGCTGATCTAGAGGCATCAAAGATTACACCTGTTTAATATAAAGTGATTTAAATATGGAGCCATGGGCCCTTTAAACAAATTAAAAATATAATTAAAGTGATAATATGCAGTTTTGCTTGTTTTGGGCTCCCTCTGGTGTCCGTTTTAAATCACTGCATTACACAAGTTAGCACATTGTTTCAGCTTCTAAACGCCTAAATCTACCTGTTGAAATGTCTCCTCAGCCTTCATAGCTTTCTACAGGAGCGGTTATTTACTCCTTCAAAGAAATCAGCTGTGTTCAAGCAGGGAGAGATGGGAAAAATCAGGAATCATGAGCTAAAAACACTCCAGAGCTAGCATAACAGCTAGCCACTTTGGGTTAGCCTAACCCTCGTGAGACACGTGACTTCCTGGGTACCGTGACGGCGACGGAGATCTTGCAATCGTGGTATTCTGGATCTAACCACCAGATGGGGCTAAGTGACTTTTCATTAACTCTGTAAAGAGTCAGATTAGCACAGACTGGCTCAAGGAGAAGATTTAAAATATGAAAAAGTTGCTTATTATCAGTTTAAAATACATAATGATTGAGGTACAAATAGTAATCATTAAACACCAATAAAAGAACATTAAAAAATTAATTAATACCAGTTTTAAATAATTGGGTCTTCAGCTGCTTTTTAAAGGAGTCCAGACTGTCTATACAGCGTCAAACTAAAGGAAGGTCATTCCAAAGTCGAGGTGCAACAGACTGGAAGGAGAGATCACCTGGACTTTAAATCTGGTCCTTGGAACTGTTAGTAGATTCTGGTCTGTGGACCTGAGGACTCGGGTTGGAGCTGTTAGTAGATTCTGGTCTGTGGACCTGAGGACTCGGGTTGGAGCTGTTAGTAGATTCTGGTCTGTGGACCTGAGGACTCGGGTTGGAGCTGTTAGTAGATTCTGGTCTGTGGACCTGAGGACTCGGGTTGGAGCGTAGGTCTTTATCAGGTCAGATAAAATGAGAATCACGATTTTTTTTTTGCTTAGACTTGAGATCACGATTCTCTCACGATTTTTTTCCTAACATACGTAAATATTTATCGTACTTGTTGCCTGCACATCAACTTTGTCACAGCTGACACTGAACAGAATGACAATAAAAGTCTCTCTTGTCTTCTCTTACGTACATAACTTTTTAATAATTTTAACAATAATAACAATTTTGAATTTTGTCATTTGAGGGAGAAAAAGGAGCGCTCGTTTTCATGCAGATTATGTCCCGGAGCTAATGCGACACAATCCTCATCACCTTCTTTTTTTTAAGAATTCTTGTCCTTTGGGAATGAGATTGCACACAAGTCTGAATTGAGATCACGATTTTTTAACGATTAATTGTGCAGCTCTAGTCAGGATTTTATTTGTATGTGTGAGTGTGTGTGTGTGTGTATATATGTGAACACAAACCACTTCCCCTTTCCCCCTTAATTACCATTTCCTTTTATTTTATTCCTCGGCAGATACTCGGACAAACACACAGACAGAAACTGTTCCTTTAAATGGGTGTGAGTTAGTGTGTTTGCTCCACAGGGAACGATTGAGAGAAACCAGCTTCTTTATAAATTATTAATATTATTAAAACCACCTCAAGCCACACGTTCAGTGTGTGTGAGAGATCTGACAAAAACAGAGGGGAGGGGTGCGTGTGGGCGTGGGTGAGCGTAGGTGGATGGGCGCTTGAGGATGGGGGTGCTCAGCAGTTGGTGTTATCAAGGACGTTTCATTCACATTCACACTCCACTTGACTGTGTGTGTGTGTGCTTTTATCATGGTGCATACCCCTCTTCAACCTGGAGTCCTTTGTAACCCCCCACCCCCACACCCACACCCTAACCCCACAGGGCCCTCTTTATTCTTCTGTTTTCAGCAGTTCAACAGAAACGTGGAGAATCCTGAATCCATCATGTGTTCAAGTTAGGGCTGTTGATCTATTACAACTTTATTCACACAGTCTTCATCGTTAACTCACAATTATTCAACCAGTGTCCATAGTAACGATTATTCACATGGTGTCCATCGTTAAAGCTGCATTCAGCACGTTGGTAAACAAGCTAGGTAGCTCTAGCTAGCTCTTTCACAGAAACACGTCTCAGAGCTCTCACCCCTCCTGTCAGCTCAACTAATGGAGTTAATTAACAACAAAATAAAGTCAAATCCACTGACCGTTGGTTTAGTTTTACCCCCCCGCTGTGAATGCATCACTACTCCCCCTCCCAACCTGAACATGTTCTACCTGTCCGTGGTGCCGAGCACGCATCAGAGCTCTATGATTTCTCTGATGTGGGGAAAGTGGACAGAGTCGCAGAAATCACCCAACAAAGCAGAAGTCGGTATAAAACACGGAATCTCAAGAAGTTCTCTCGGCGAGTACGGAACTAAACTGTCTTTTCTGAAGTGTTTCGGCCACAGTAGCCCCCGTCGTCACCTGGTTACGCGGGGCTCAGCTCTCCTCTCCACACAGAAAAAAAAAGAACAAAAACAGTCCGCTTTGGAGAAAAGTCTTGCTGACACACCAACTTCCTCCAGAAAATGAAAAACCGTGAAGTTTAGTACAAAGCTCAGAGCAGAATAATGGACCTTCATGGATCGAGAGAACAACTTGTCTACTAGTTTAGTCAGCAGACGATGGACTGATATGGTCAAAGTCAAAAAACAAGCAGAAGCATCAAGCTGGTCAAACCGAATGACGAAACATTCAGCTAAATGGAAACAAATGAGCTGTAAGGTGACTGGATATTAAAACGTGTGAAATCAGATTTTCCTTTAGAAAAGATGAAAAAGCTTCAGTAATGCCATGAGGGGGTGGGGCCCCATGTGGTCTCTGTGAGAGATGGATGGATGGAAAAAGTCCAAATGAACAGAGGTCTGTTTAACAGACAGGAGTCACAAGAGGTTTGATTATTATCTTTTGACAGGTTTGACACATGTTTATGTTGAGTTCAACTCTAAAGCATTTTTATTTTACAAAAAAACTTTTAAAAGTGAGATACACTAGATTTTGTTATGCTCATAAATAGGGATGCACCGATACCAATACTGGTATACCAATACCGGTATCGGGCCGAACCAATACCAGTATCGGTATATCGATACCAGTATCGTATCAGCCCGATACCGGTTAAAGTTACCCGATACCTGTGGCTTCACTGTCTGTGACTTGTGATTTCTGTTGTAGTTTCCTATATTGAACACTAGGGGGAGCTATTGAGCTAAAGAGGAACAGTGTGGGTTGAGAGCTGGAGATGGTGCCAAATAGTTTATTTTATTTGGTTAAAATGTGGTAAACTGCAATAATTTCACTGTGAAATCACAGAAAATTGTTATTTTTCACCTTATATTTTAGTTTTGTGATCATTTTTTAATATATTAAATTTTTTAAAATCTAACTCAGTTATTTGTTGTAAAAAGCAGAGAAGAAAAAATAAAACCTGTATTCCAATTTGTTGCATTTTTTTAAACACTTTATTTTTAATTTTCCATTTGTCAAATATAACTATCATTTTTCCCCCTTTCACATATAACCACGAGACAAAAACAATTTAAAAAAAAAACAAAAACATAATAATAATAATCCACACATTCGACAGTAGCAAAAAATACCACACACAAAAAAATGCAACAATTTGTTGCATTTTTTTTGTGTGTGGTAGAAGTATCAGTATCGGCGAGTACTCAGATTTAAGTATCGGTATCGGATCGGTTTTGAAAAGAGTGGTATCGGTACATCCCTACTCATAAATAATATTTTGTTCTTTATTAAAAGAGAATAAATACCTTAAAAACACTCATTGTTCAGCTGAACCGCAGAACTTGGTTTATTTGCTCAAGTTAAATAAAATTATTAGACTGTGATTTGTTGGATTATTTGTCGTTAACTTTATAATGAACCACTGTTTATCAGTGGCTTAGAGGAGTTAACACCATGGTCATTTATAAAACACTTCTCTGCAACTGATGCAGGGTATCTGCGGAGTCTTGAAAAGTATTAAAAGGTGATAAATCCATTTTGGGAAATTCAAGACCCTTATAAAGTATTAAAAAGTCTTGTCACGGCTTTATAAAGTCTTACATTTTGGAACAGAAAAATCTGAATTTGATGTCCAACAGTTTGAGTCCCAAAAACATCGTAAACGTGTGAATTTAGTCGTTTTTATTTGTCTGGTGTTCCCGGTGAGTATTACGAACGCACCGAAATGTTGACGGAAGAGAATCTCGGTGAACGCTGCCGCATAACCAGAATGGCGGTGAGGTATTACAAATTTTTTGAGACGGTCTTGAAAAAGTCTTGAAAAGGTTTTGAATTTAACTTCAAAATTCCTGCATTTACCCTGTGGTGGTTAAAATAAAAGAATTAAATCAACATTTTTCCCGAAGATAATTTAATGGTTGATGTAAACGAGTACACCAGCGCCTTCGACTGCATTACAGCTAAAATACTGTTTGTTTTGGGAGGTTATTTAAAAACCGAGGTATTAAAGTCGTATTGGGATTATTATTAGATTGTCCTCATGTCTAAACCCTGGTAGTTTCATAAAGACCCACTTCTATACCGGCCCATGCATTCATCATATACAGACCTGATTCCTGCAGGTCTCTCTGGTCAGGATGTCCCATTAGGTCTACGTGGATGCTAACGGGGTTTTCCTGACAGCTGGTCTCTTCAGCTTCAACGGGTCTTAAACACCCAACAGACGGATCAGATTAACGCAGATTTTAAAGTCATCAGGAGGACCACCCAGGGACCAGGTTTCTGGAACAACGCTGAACCTGGACCCGTCCTCCATTAGCACAACCCTAACAGGTTCCACTGAGACATCTGCTTAATCTGGTCCTGCTGGTCTGGTCTGGGTCCAGTTGGGCTAAACCAGCAGATAAGAACACATTAACCCAGTGTGTGTGTGTGTGTGTGTGGATTAACTACAGTAATCTGAATCTGGACTCAGATTAAATCCATCTTCATCTCACTGATGAAGAGGAGTAGGATGATGTCACTGCTCCAATCAGGTCACATGACCTGCAGGACATACATGTCCCTTGGTTACATCATCTCAGTGTCTGGTGAGCTTCATCTCGGCCAGTTCAGATCCTCCACTGGTCCAACTGGGACTGAATGTGAACACAGACAGCTCCTCTTTAAAAGTCACCGGAGGGGTGGAGCCTCCTGAAACTCAGGATCAGGTTCTAGATCTTCTACTGGTCCATGAAAACCAGGTCCGGGGGCCTTGTTCATAAAGCTGCTGACGAAGAAACGGCTCTGAAAAACGAGACCTTCAGGAGACGAGGAGCAGCTGGTGAGATGGTAACGTGGGGAATTTCAGACTGTAGACCCGCGCACACCGTAAAGATACATAAAGAAATGAGAACCTGAATGAGAACGTGTTCTATCAGTCTGTTCAGATCCTAGATCAGCTGCTCATATTGGTGCATTAACTGTGATCAGGTGTGAACCAGGTCTTGTGATCTCTGAGACGATGAGTCCTCAGTGACTCTCTGTGTGATGGATGCTCTACACTCCTTGAAGATCAGCCAATGGGGAGAGGTTTCAGAGACCACGTAGATTTCCAGGTCCGTGATGAGGACTGATCAGCTGATTTAAATTCTCTACAGCATCCTGTGGATCTATGAGCTGAACTGGACCTGCTGTTAGATCGACCGACCCACCAGAACCACCTGCAGCTCCTGACCTCTCAGGTTTCTGTAACAAATAAGTGCTGCTGCTGTAGAATCTGAACACATGAACAGAGTGTGATAGAACTCTAATATGGAATGAGGTGGTGTGTCCAGTGGCGACTCGTCAATAGGGGGCGCTAGGGCACCGCCCCACCAGTCTCACAGGAGGAGGAAGAAGACAAAATCACACATTAGTTTTAAAAGAACCATGAAAAACGGGTGCATGTGCACTGGAACCCCCTTCAACAAACTTCCCAGAAGACCGGAGTCTCGGCTCAGATCAGGACTTGACCCGGAAGCTACACGAAGCTCGCGGAGGGAGAGGGAGTTCTTATCATGGAGGAAGCTAAATGGATATTTTTTCAAAGAATCCTGCTTGACAGTTTTGTGACAACCCTGAGGATTGATTCCACGTGTCCTGATTTAATCAACTCGACAGTCGGTGAGTCATTTGGTTTGTTAGAGTTCAGACCGGGTCCTGGTTTGGGGTGGTTCCAGGTAGGGCTGGGCGATATGGCCTAAAAATAAAATCTTCGATTTTTTTTAAAATTCGATTTACGAATCTTTTCTGACCCCCCCCCCCCCACCCCACCACCACCACCACCCCCACCACCCCCACCCATACAAATGGCAGACAACATAAGGCCCTATGATTTCCACGATGCGGAAAAAACGGAGAGAATCACGGAAATCTCCAAACAAAATGGAATTCAGTATAAAACGTGGAATCTCATAGAATTCTCTCATATCTGCAAATTAGTAAAGAAAATAATATTTTCCGAAGTGTTTTGGCCACCGACGCCACCGTAGCTCTGCTCTCCTCTCCACACAGAGAAAAAAAGGCGGTCCGCTTCGACAAAGTCTCACTGAAACACCTCCAGAAAATTAAAAACCGCGAAGTTTAGTGCAAAGCTCAGGGCAGAGCAATATCCAGATGACCTTTATGAATCTGAAGAATGACTTCTCTTTACGTTTAGTCGACAGACAATGGACTGGCAGCGTAATGTGATGAGCTCCGAGTCAGAGTCACGTCTGAAAACAGGCAGCAGCATGGAGCCGGTCGAACCGTATACGGAACATTCAGCTAAATTAATAGAAACGAGCCGTGAGGTTATTGGAATTTGGGAAAAGATAAAACAGATTTTATAGGGCCCTATATGTGCAAAGCGACTGCTTCGGTGATTGTTTTTGCTGTTGTTGTTGTTGTTGCTAGCCATAATGCTATGTGGAACTAGCTCTACGGAAGCTCCGGGGAGCCAAAAATATGCCATTACACAAAAACTTGATTTACTTATTTTTTAAATCGCCCGCAACCAAAAATTGGAATTAATTAATTCAATCGATTTATCGCCCAGGCCTAGTTCCAGGTCATTTAGACTGGTCCGGTTTGGACCAGATCCGGTACCGAGTTGGTCCGGTACTGGATTCGGTTCAGTACCGGATTCGGAACCGAATCAGTTCAGACCAGGCTGGTTCAGAATCCGTGTACGGTTTGTTCTTTGGTTTTTCCGTTTCAAAATAAAATCAGAAATAACAATAAACCGCATAGTTTTTTGGTTTTTCAGTTTTTGAAAGCCAAAAGTAAAAACGTAATATTTAACAAAGACAAAAATCACAGTGATGGATTTTTACCTTACTTTTTAAACCTAAAATGCAAAATTCGGTCATTGTTTTAATTTGTTGCGACACCGGAAGTCGAATTGTTTTGAGCTAAAGCGCGAAAACTTTGCAACAACGTCCGTCTGCACTGGAGCCCTTCACTAACTTGATATGAGCTCTTTGAAGATGTCAACCCCCCACGCTGACATCAGCGATGCTTCACGCCGCCATGGAGCTCCACATCACTCTGTATGTGTCAGAAGGTTCTGCATGGAGAACAATTTGAGAAGACGCAACTCAACTCCCTCTGAATAACACCAACATGTCCATGTCTTCACTGTTTTCTAAGTGCATGTGTGGTTTTTGTTTGTTTTTTATTGAACAGGTCGTTTCATTACAACCACAAATCTCAACAATCAAAACAAACTGGCATAAAATACATGGTTGGAAATGTACATCCAACTTTTTGTCATGAAAAACAACAAAAGAAAAAAATCAAAGCACACAAAACAAGACAAAGATGAAGGTCTGTCTATTCAGTCAAAGAAAACTTTTGAAAAACTGTTTTATCAATTTTTTGATTAAATAAATGAAGACTTTTAATAGAGACAATATACATTTTAGATCAGATTCTCTAAAGGTGTAAAAGGGAGTTTTCCACCCCGTTTCATTTTGTGAATATAGTATTTTGCTCGAATTAAAAGTAAGTTCATCAGAAACATTTCTTCAGAAGTGAGTTTTTAAAAATAAGAAGTATTTGAAGCTTTAATATTAAATTTTTGCCAATTTTTCTAAAAAGAAAACTTTGTAAATTAGACCAGAATCTAGCTAGGCTACCTTTGAACGATCCACAAACATGTTCAATCCTTTCACATCACACTGACTAAAACCAGTGCATGTGCTGGAGCTGACTGCAGAGTGAGAAGAAGTCAAGTCGCCTCGAGTTCCGACTGTCACTGGATGAGTTCTGGTTCAAGGAAGACGGAACAGAGATTTTTTTGTTTTAACCTGCAAATTGCAAAAAATAAGGCCTTTTTCCTTTGTTTATTCTTCGTTTTTCAAATTTTGTTTTAAAACAAAACAATAAGAAAACAAAATGATTATTTGGTTTTTCTGATTTTATTTTGAAACGGAAAACCCAAAAAAAGAACCGTACACGGACTGATCAGACTGAACATTAGTGTCAGAGTTTATTTCAGTTATGAGGCCCCCAAGGTCTGGACTAACCCCAGGACCAGAACAAGGATCAGGGTTTTTAAAATTTTTTAGTTCATTTTATCAAACTTTTTACAATTATACACAGAAAACATGTACATTCACCCACACACACATAGAAATAAAATAAAATAAAAATAATAAAATTAACGGTCCCACATCTGTACAGAATCACTGAGCAACAATCCAGACCCTCAGACCCAAACCAGACCCTCAGACCTATACCAGACCCTTGGACCCATACCAGACCCTCGGACCCATACCAGACCCTCAGACCCAAACCAGACCCTCAGACCCAAACCAGACCCTCAGACCCATACCAGACCCTCAGGCCCATACCAGACCCTCAGACCCATACCAGACCCTCAGACCTATACCAGACCCTC
>SSNR01000045.1:871243-886718 GCA_006937965.1 Callopanchax toddi | reverse complement strand
GGTTGACATCTTCAAAGAGCCGCCTATCAAGTTAGTGAAGGGCTCCAGTGCAGACGTTGTTGGAAAGTTTTCACGTTTTAGCTCAAAACAATTCAACTTCCGGTGTTCTTCCGGTGTCGCAACAAATTTAAATACCGTATTTGCCCGCATATAAGACGAGGTTTTTTTCATTGAAAATAATTTGAAAAAGGGGGGGTCGTCTTATTATCGCACCCTAGTTTTTCCGGCGGAGGGCGCAGGCTTTTTGGTCAAAGCGGCAGGAAGCAGCTCAGACCGCGAGCGGTTCCAGAGGTCCGGGCCTGGCCTAGTTCAAAGTTACAGGTTTACTAGTACTGAGGATTAAAAGGTCCAGACCCAGCAGGTGCTTTCAGCAGCAGACTGTACAGGTGAGGGCTCGCGTCGCTCGCTCGATTCACACATGCATTCTCCCTCAGAACCTCATCCGTCTCACCGTTCTTTATATGCACCCGACACACACACCTACACACACACACACACACACACTCCCTCACACATACAGCGGGTTTGTGTGTGTGTGTGTCTGCGCAATAATGGCGCAAAAGCGGGTTTGTGTGTGTGTCTGCGCAATAATTGCGCAACAGCGGGTTTGTGTGTGTGCGCCATCATGGCACAGCAGCCGGTTTGTGTGTCTGTTCGTTCATGGCGCAGCTGTGTGTGTGTGTCTGCATTTTGCCTCAGCAGCGTGTGTGTGTAAACAAGCTTCCCCTACATGAAAACTCCATCTCAGCTCCACAACTGGATGTGAAGTTCATCAGTGTCTGATGATCGCGAAGCNCACCCACACACACATAGAAATAAAATAAAATAAAAATAATAAAATTAACGGTCCCACATCTGTACAGAATCACTGAGCAACAATCCAGACCCTCAGACCCAAACCAGACCCTCAGACCTATACCAGACCCTTGGACCCATACCAGACCCTCGGACCCATACCAGACCCTCAGACCCAAACCAGACCCTCAGACCCAAACCAGACCCTCAGACCCATACCAGACCCTCAGACCCAAACCAGACCCTCAGACCCATACCAGACCCTCAGACCCATACCAGACCCTCAGACCCAAACCAGACCCTCAGACCCATACCAGACCCTCAGACCCAAACCAGACCCTCAGACCACCAGCAGACCCTCAGACCACCACCAGACCCTCAGACCTATACCAGACCCTCAGGCCCATACCAGACCCTCAGACCCATACCAGACCCTCAGACCTATACCAGACCCTCGGACCCAAACCAGACCCTCGGACCCATACCAGACCCTCAGACCTATACCAGACCCTCAGACCTATACCAGACCCTCGGACCCATACCAGACCCTCAGACCTATACCAGACCCTCGGACCTATACCAGACCCTCGGACCCATACCAGACCCTCGGACCCATACCAGACCCTCAGACTTATACCAGACCCTCAGACCTAAACCAGACCCTCAGACCACCAGCAGAGCGTCTCACCCAGTACACAACTACAAAGTAACCCAGCTGTAGGATTTGAACCAACATCCTTCTGGCTCTACATGCATATACTGGGCTACTGCCCCACAAGGACCAAACCAGAACCTAGAACAGAACCAGAACCAACCCCAGGACCAGGAACAAGACCAACACCAGAACCGGGACCAGCTAGTCCCTCTGGTTCTACAGTCTAGCTTTTAGTGTGTGTGTGTGTGTGGGGTGCCTCCGTCTCCATGGTGATAAACTCAGAGTTTCTGTCTCGACTTGTTCAGGAATGTTAATTCCACTTCGGGCCGAACCGAACCCAACCGGTTCTCCCGTTCAGACCAGACTTCGGACTGGACCCGGTCACTGTCAGCCCGGTACCCTCAGAGGACCGGCTGAACCCAGACGAACCGGAACCACAACCGGCTCCTGTCACCAGCCCAACCGGTCCCGCCCGACGGTTCCGGTCGGTGTCAGACTACCGATCAGAGAGAAAACCGAACGACGCTGCTGCTCCAGAACGATCCGGTTCCGACTCACCTGGGCGCTGCGTCCTGTCCTGCTCCAGAGTCCAAAACGGTCCGGGGAAGTTCCAGAGTCCCGCAAAGACCCAGACCGGGGAGAGTCGAACCGACAGCCGCACAACAGGTCCGACAGAGACCCCGCCCCACTGCGCTGCGCTCCGGGCGGCGCCGGGACGCTCAGCCAACGCCCCTCCTCTCATCACCATTAACCCTCTGGTCCTGGTCCAGCAGGGCCAGGTCAAGGAGATCTAGGTCCAGAACATCTAGGACCTGGTTCAGGGTCCAGTAGGTTCAGAAAGTCCATGAGGTCTAGGAGGTCCAGGTCCTGGTCCAGAAGCTCCATGTCAAGAAGTGCCAAGTCCAGGAGGTCAGGGTCCTGGTATAGGAGGTCCATGTCCAGGAGGTCCATAATGTCCAAATTCTGGTTCAGGATGTCCAGGAGGTATACTTTCAGGGGGTCCTGGTGAAGTATATGTCCTGATCCAGGAGGATAAGGTTCTGGTCCAGAAGGTCTAGTCCTAGTTCAGGAGGTCTAGGTCCTGGCCCAAGGGGTCCAGGTCCAGTAGATCAAGGAGCTCCAGGAGGTCGAGGCTCTCGAGTTCCTGGACCAGGATGTCCAGGAAATTTTGACGTTCCAGGAGTTCAAGGTCCTGGTCAGGGAGTTCTGGGTCTACATCAATGAGATTCAAGAAGCACAGGTCCTGGTCCAGAGAGTCATGTCAAGAGGGTCCAGGTCCTGATCAGGTTTTAAATTCAGACACGATGGCAGTGAGCTACATTGTAGCCACAGAGTCAGAACAACCAGACTCCAGGTACAGGATCCTCCCGTCTTACCCAGTGACCCATCAGGAGCCGGGATTCAACAGACAACCCTCTGGTTGCCTGGCAACCACTCCACCTCCTGGGCTGCTGCCGCTCCAGGTTTTGAGAACATTTATTTAAGGAAATGGAAAAAAACAACAGTGGTCAGTTTTTATTTGTATGACATCATGTAGCTGACTCTTTACAGTTTCATCAGATTTAATAAACTAAGTTAAAATCAAAACCTGCCGTTGACCTCTGACCTCTGTCGTGAGATCAACCAGCTGTTCTCTGATCAGATTCACCTGTTTCCTCAGAAACCCGAGCTTCTGTGTGTCAAAGACATTTCAGCTTTTCTGATTGGCTCTCAGCTCAGGTATCCAGACTGTGTTGATTTAAAGAGCAGGTTGCAGGTTGAAGACCGCCTTAAACAAATGTTTACAGAAATATAACAGACACTTATTTAGAGTTCTGGAGTCATTTTTGTGAGAATTTTCCCCCAAAACCTGAAGTGGCGTAGTAGCTGAAGGGGGTGGTCTTCTTATCTCAAGATAAAAATATTGATTTTGATGCTGGCTGTGACACAGATACAGCTTTAAATGTTTACCTAATTGGTAATTATCAGATATTAGACAACAAAACTTACAATAATACACAGCTGCTGTTTGCGGAGCCTCTGATCCGGTCTGATTCTGGTCCCTCCTGCGTCTAGCTCCGTCTGCCCCAGTTAGCTTAGCTGCTGCTAACAGCGGTCCCGGGGGAAGTTGAATGAATTAAACCGCCTGTCGCAATGGATGTTTTTCTTCGGCATTCACGTGGAACTCCGTCACATCCAGTCCTGGTTGAGATCAAAGACCGTCCAGGTTCTTCGTTGCCAAAACAGAAGTCACCACGCAGGAAAAAGTAGTCCTGTCGTGAACTCGCCGCCTGACAGACTAGCAATTTAAAGCCTCCACAAACACAATAACTTAGCATTTTTGAGAAAAATGAATACACGCGGACTCGATTAAACAGTCGCTCTAACCTAAAACTACCAACAACGGCTGGGCGATATGGCCTAAAAATAAAATCTCCGATTTTTTTTTTTTAAATTCGATTTACAAATTTTTCCGATTCCCCCCCCCTACAAGTACAAACGGCAGACAACATAGGGCTCTATGATTTCCGCGATGCGAAAAAAATGGACAGAATCGCAGAAAACCCCAAACAAAATGGAATTCTGTATAAAACGTGGAATCTCACGGAATTCTCTCATATCTGCAAATTAGTAAAGAAAATAATATTTTCCGAAGTGTTTTGGCCACCGCCGCCACCGTAGCTCAGCTCTCCTCTCCACACAGAGAAAAAAAGACGGTCCGCTTCGACAAAGTCTCACTGAAACACCTCCAGAAAATTCAACACCGTGAAGTTTGGAGCAAAGCTCAGGGCAGAACAATATCCAGATGACCTTTATGAATCTGAAGAATGACTTCTCTTTAAGTTTAGTCGACAGACAATGGACTGGCAGCGTAATGTGATGAGCTCTGAGTCAGAGTCACGTCTGAAAACAGGCAGCAGCGTGGAGCCGGTCGAACCGTATACGGAACATTCAGCTAAATTAATAGAAACGAGCCGTGAGGTTATTGGAATTTGGGAAAAGATAAAATGGATATTATAGGGCCCTATATGTGCAAAGCGACTGCTTCGGTGATTGTTCTTGCTGTTGTTGTTGTCGCTAGCAATAATGCTATGTGAAACTCTGCGGAAGCTCTGGGGAGCCAAAAATATGCCATTACACAAAAACTCGATTTACTTATTTTTTAAATCGCCCGCAACCAAAAATTCGAATTAATTCATTCAATCGATTTATCGCCCAGGCCTACTACCAACTTATCACGGTGACCAGCAGCAAGCCAGCTGAGAGCGAGCTGGCAGACTCAGCGTTGCCAGGTTGGAGATTTTTAAGTAGTTTTAGCTTTACAGAATCCAACACAATGAATAAAACAAGCATCTATTACACAAATTCCACAAAACAAAGGGCTCAAATTATCGTATTAATGGCATTATTGATCGTACAGGGTGCTAAAATATCCTACAAGGACAATAATTATCAAATATTTTGCAATACTGTTCAGCACCACCTAACTGTAGATGAGTTACGTCACAACTGGAGATTTTAAATAAAGCGTTTTTAGAAGCTTTGCTAATAAGGGGCACTTTTGACTATAAAAATTGTGTTAAAAACTGTATTATAAAACAAAATACCCTCAATAAACGTTTCAGATTGTATTTTTGGACAGCATTTTATCAGAATAATAAAAAAAAGAAACTGCAACTTGCTCTTTAAAAGGGAGCGGAGCCTCTATCAAGTAAACAGATGAGACTGTTCTTATAGAAGGAAGAAGAATGAAATCAATAACTGATCAATGTTCTATGTGAGACCAGGAGCAGCCCCCTGAGTACACTAAACACTGTCCTCTGATTGGATAACAATTTCCAGGGCATTTGATGGAGAGTGACCAGGTGATCAGGATGTTTATAAACAACAGGCTGCTAAGCCTTCTCTGGTTGACTTTATAAACAACATCAACAATTTCCTGTAATCAATGAATCCATGAGACACTAAACTGAAGAAAGCTGTGAAACCTCAGGTGTTCCTGCTGTGTGAAGGTCACCATCAGACTCTGACCAATCAGCACAGGACAGAAAGTGAGATGTGAAAGCCACCCTTTGACATCATCCAAAGCTTCACCTCACACAGCAAAAAGGAAGTTGTTAAAAATCTATAAAATTAGTTTTTTTTAACATGATCAACCTGAACTGAAGGTAAGGACTAACACACACAAGATGACTAATGTGTGTAACATCTAGGATCGTCCCTCCTCCTCACACTCTGGCTCTGCCTCCCCCAGCAAGACTCGCAATTCACTCAGACGCTGCTGCATCTTAGGAATACCCATCAGCTGATTCTCCAGACGTTGTTTCTCCTCCTGAAAACACACAGACTCACAATCAGACAAACAACCAGACTCACAATCAGACAAACAACCAGACTCACAATCGGACAAACAACCAGACTCACAATCAGACAAACAACCAGACTCACAATCAGACAAACAACCAGACTCACAATCAGACAAACAACAAGACTCACAACCAGACTCACAATCAGACACACAACCAGACAAACAACAAGATTCACAATGAGACTCACAACCAGACACACAATCAGACAAACAACCAGACTCACAACCAGACAAACAACCAGACTCACAATCAGACAAACAACAAGATTCACAACAAGACTCACAACCAGACTCACAATCAGACAAACAACCAGACTCACAATCAGACAAACAACCAGACTCACAATCAGACAAACAACCAGACTCACAATCAGACAAACAACCAGACTCACAATCAGACAAACAACCAGACTCACAATCGGACAAACAACCAGACTCACAATCAGACAAACAACCAGACTCACAATCGGACAAACAACCAGACTCACAATCGGACAAACAACCAGACTCACAATCAGACAAACAACCAGACTCACAATCAGACAAACAACCAGACTCACAATCAGACATACAACCAGACTCACAATCAGACACACAATCAGACAAACAACAAGATTCACAACAAGACTCACAACCAGACTCACAATCAGACACACAACCAGACAAACAACAAGATTCACAACGAGACTCACAACCAGACACACAACTAGACAAGCAACCAGACTCACAATCAGACACACAACCAGACTCACACTCAGACATACAAACAGACAAACAACAAGATTCACAACAAGACTCACAACCAGACTCAATCAGACAAACAATCATACTCACAATCAGACAAACAACCAGACTCACAATCAGACAAACAACCAGACTCACAATCAGACATACAACCAGACTCACAATCAGACACACAACCAGACAAACAACAAGATTCACAACAAGACTCACAACCAGACTCACAATCAGACAAACAACAAGATTCACAACCAGACTCACAATCAGATACACAACCAGACTCACAATCAGACAAACAACAAGATTCACAACCAGACTCACAATCAGACACACAACCAGACTCACAATCAGACTCACAACCAGACTCAATCAGACAAACAATCAGACTCAAAATCAGACAACCAGACAAACAGCAAGATTCACAACCAGACTCACAATCACTTGCAACCAGACTATTCTACACACAGCCATACTCACAATCAGATTCACAACAAGACACAGTCAACCTCACAATCGGATCTATCATCCATCCATTCTGTTTTCAATTTTCTCAGTGTTTGCAGAGGATCAGCCAATCGCACACCACCAAGTAAAATGACCTGTAGAGACAAACGAGTGGACGCATCCAGAGGTTCAAACTTCCATCCTCCTTCTCCATCAAACTGCAACAGGTGAGAATGGTACTTCCTGTCAGACACAGAGAAAGAGAATCTGACAGCAGCTCAGAGCTCTGCTTCCTCTCAACACTCCTCCTTCTGTGAGGTTCATCCTTGACCTTCAATAGTTCAAACCTTTTTCATTGATGGCCTGTTAGTTTGTGTATGGTATAATTTGTGTGTGTTCACAGTGAACACACCTTGATACCGTTACTATCCAGTCACACACTGCATGTCTAAGTACCTGATTGTCCAGAATATAGGACGGGGTTTCTTTCATTGAAAATAATGTAAAAATGTGGGTTCGTCTTATAATTGGGGTCTAATCAGTGACACATGCTGACAGTTGTTTGAGGTCATTACACGGCTGCAACAGCAGAGGGCGCCAGCTTTTTTAAAGCTGATGCCGACCGGAGCAGCCTGCATTAAAAGTGGCGAGTTAACAGACAACTGTGGCAGAGTTTCAAGGCTAATTTTAAGATAAATGTGGTCAATGCAGCAGAGGTGTCAAACAGCTGTCAGGCAGCCAGTAAATATGGAGTTATGGAGTGAAATGTCTGAAGTTGGGATTATGGGAGGAGACTGAACGCAGCAGGAGAGTGACTGGGCACAGAGGATCAGAGGATGTCGGTGAGGAAAAGCCTCATGCAGACTTTTGATCTGACATGTCATGAGCAAAGTTCTGACAGTTTGCATTACTATGGTATTTATTTTGCTCAGTTTTTGTTCAGGATCTCAGTGTTTTTCCTGACAGAACCCCACACACTAGAATATGCATTACAGATCTTTGTGATTGCATTGATAGGCAAATATTAAAGGTCTGTAATTAAGGTGTTATTTAAATCACTTTCTGGAAATTTCAAAAAATAGTTTCTTTAAAAATTAAATTTAGCCTTTTTTTGAAGATTAGTCTTGAAAAGGTATGTGTGTGTGTGTGTGTGTGTGTGTGTGTGTGTGTGTGTGTGTGTGTGGGTCGTCTTATAATCGGTCAATACAGTAATCAGTCTAATTTATGATCACCTGTAGCTAATCAGAGTGCATTTACTGACCATAGGGAGGGTCTGTGTGTGATTGACAGCAGTGCAATCCCAGCATCCTTTGCTGCCTGGAAGATGTTCCCCTCTACGTCGATACTGACTGCACTCGTACACTCATCTAGGAGGGCATAGCGTGGGCTGGGCAGGAGACAATCACACAACACAGACTTCAAATCAGCTGAGACACACTACCGACCAATCAGAGCACACCATCCTGAATGATTATTTAACTAGATGAGTCCATTGAGAACCCATTCTCATTTACAATGACGACCTGACCAAGAAGCAGCAGCATTCGTCAAATAAACAAGTTTTAAAAAACAAACAGGTTACAACAAGAGAACGAGTGTGATGTCATCTGGAAGGAAAGGACAGTGTGGAAAGCTGAATTCTTGTAACTATGGACAAAAGTGTTGGACACATTTGGCCAATGGAACACATCAAGCACCAGGACCAAAATGGAAAGACCAACAGGCATTCCTAGAGGTTGTGCATCAAAGTACCTTTAGCTTGTTTGCAATTCCAACACAAATCATTTCCACCTATACCCATTGAGTGAAACCTTAAAGGGGTATATTAAAATTTACTGAGATTTTTATATTGAATAAATTTGCCCCTGGCTTTTCTAATGTGTAACCCATTGTTCATAAGAAGAATGGAATCCCATGGGATCATAAACTGGAGAGTAAGCACGTCCACAGAGCAGAGGACGACGCGCGCTGTAGCAGGAAACTGCAGGAGGAGGAGACAGGAGGAGGAGAGGAGATCGAAGCAGTTAGAGTCAAACTATCATGAATAGGGAGCTGGTGCAAAGAGATATATGTGTATAGATTTAAATATACTGTATATGATGGATTAATATACGGATGGATGGATGAATGGGTCAATATAAAGATGGATGGATGGGTTAATAAACAGATGAGAGGATGGATTTCTATCCAGAGAGTTGGATGTATCCATCACATCACCTTCCACTGGATTTCATGAGCTACATTTAGATGGTCAAATCCATATTTACAGTTATTTTGGTGAGAGTAACTTAAAAGTAATGCAATCGTAGTGTAATGCCTTTCGTTTAAAATACAATGATATTGTAATGTAACAAATTACTGTAAAATGACAGTAATAAATACTGCATTATAGTTTTGCAACAACTTGCCCAACACTGGTGTCAGCAGATCTTTATACATTACCTGCAGCTCCCACCATAATTTAGCCCCAGTGATGTGTGGGTATGAGCTGTAAGTAAACTTAATTATGACATTCTTGAAAACAAAAACACCAAACTCTACACCATAGTAAATAAAAATAAGAGGTGAACTTTTCTGTTCAGCTGCAAGAGTTTTTCATTAGTTTAAATAATAATATATCGGATTGCTTGTAGTATCGTGATATATCGTATCATTGCAATACATATCGTATCGCCAGATTCTTGCCATTACACACCCCTGGTAATAACCCTGCACTGTAGGTGTCTCATATGGAGCAGACCCAGCAGGACCACCAGAGGTGCTGCTAATATCATGCCCAGCAGCTGCATGATTGACAGAGCTCTCACCACCTTGTGAGGAGTGACACGTTGAAGCAGAGATATTAGAGCTTTGACCCTATTTTGACAATCTGGTCCATTTTTTTTCCAAGAAAGAACAAATTTATTACTGACAATGGTCTGGATCATTGCTTAAGACAGTGGTTCCCAAACTTTTTCTTCTGGGCCCCCCTTAATTTTACACATTTTGTCCCGTGGCAGGACCATGGTAACCCTTTGGGCTGGATACTCTGATGTTTTCCCTTATGAACGGTGTTTTTGAACAACTTTTTGTTTCCCCCTTTACCTAGGACCAAATAGCCATGAGAGGCCCTAACAAGGACAAAAAGTGCCCAGGGCCCCATAGCTCCAGGGATCATTAGGGCACTCAGACTACTCCCCCATAATAAGGTGGAGGTTCAAGTAGGTGTATTAGGAGATTTTGAACACCCTTAACATAACCTGATGTGTAGTACAACACCTGACAGAGACATCAC
The DNA here is from genome assembly GCA_006937965.1 of Callopanchax toddi. Lineage (NCBI taxonomy): Eukaryota > Metazoa > Chordata > Actinopteri > Cyprinodontiformes > Nothobranchiidae > Callopanchax > Callopanchax toddi. Next base: position 876,461 of record SSNR01000045.1, on the reverse strand, counting down.
TCAGTTGTATTACCGGTGGTAGAACATGCGGGCCATCCCCATCCTCTGCTTCTCTCCTCCAGACAGGACGTCCTTCCAGTCACTGATAGACTCCCAACCTGGGAGACAGACACCTAGTTACTATGGTAACTACTACATCACTAAAAGTTTAGAACTACATCAGAACTCCCATTAATACTGTCTCAGATCTGGTCTATGATGTAGTAGTTGTACATGTTGATGCAGCAGGCCTCACCTCCCTCTCGATCCAGGATGTAGAGCAGGTGGACGGTGCCCAGAATGTTCTCCAGGTCTGAATCAGTGACCCCCTTCTGAGACATGTCATCCACAGAGTCTGGATAGATAACCTGGTCTCTGAGAGTCCCCTCTGACATGTAGGGTCTGCAGAGCACACAGTACTGAGTATGACAAGGTACGGCAAGATACTACGGAGTACAACAGAGAACTACAATATACTATGGAGTACTACATGGTACAATGGAGTACTACATGGTACAATGGAGTACTACAGGATAGTACAGAATACTACAGACTAATGTAGGGGTGGCCAACCTGCGGCTCTCAAGATGCACGAGGCTCTTTGCCTGGCTTCTTACGTTCATGTCAAAGTTTGTGTTTTTATTAAGAGTTCTCATTTTTAACCGACCTGAACGGTCGGGTCGATCAGGGTCTAATATTTAAACTAAATGTTGCGTTGGGTTCAATCAGAAGAGAGAAAGAAAGAGAGAGAGTCACAGCATCTACCATAAAGACGCTCTTCAACAGAATTCACTTGAACCTCAACAGAACTCGATCCCGGCCCGAGGTCATGAGAGCGAGAGCGACCAAACTTAAAATGTGACACTGGCACCGAAGCCTAAATTAACCTATAAATACAATAAATATTGTACATTTGCAACACTGTGTGTGCCCATGATGTGGCTCTTTGTGGTGACACAGTAGAAAATGTGGCTCGTGGTCTCTGACCATTTTGGCCACTCCTGGACTAATGCGTTGTACAACAGGGTAGCAATAGTTCAGTAGATAGAGCATTTATGTTGTCGGTTGGATCCCCACTACAGCTGGGTCACGTTGTCGTTGTGTCTTTGGGCAAGACGCTTCACCCACCTGATGGTGGTGGTCCGAAGGTCTGCTGCCACCTGTCCATGGTCTACTGTAGTTTACAGCTGTGTAGTCCATGACTGTAATGTAAAGCTCTTTGTAGTCAATGACTGTAATGTAAAGCACTTTGTAGTCAATGACTGTAATGTAAAGCACTTTGTAGTCAATGACTGTAATGTAAAGCTCTTTGTAGTCAATGACTGTAATGTAAAGCACTTTGTAGTCAATGACTGTAATGTAAAGCTCTTTGTAGTCAATGACTGTAATGTAAAGCACTTTGTAGTCAATGACTGTAATGTAAAGCACTTTGTAGTCAATGACTGTAATGTAAAGCACTTTGTAGTCCATGACTGTCACTGTATGAGCCATAAAAAAGTTTTTTTACAGGGCGCTCAAAAGGGACGTAGTGATCTACAGGAGTACTGTAGGTCCTCTGTAGACCACTACAGGAGTACTGTAGGTCCCCTGTAGACCACTACAGGAGTACTGTAGGTCCCCTGTAGACCACTACAGGAGTACTGTAGGTCTCCTGTAGACCACTACAGGAGTACTGTAGGTCCTCTGTAGACCACTACAGGAGTACTGTAGGTCCCATGTAGACCACTACAGATGTACTGTAGGTCCCCTGTAGACCACTACAGATGTACTGTAGGTCCCCTGTAGACCACTACAGGTGTACTGTAGGTCTCCTGTAGACCACTACAGGACCTGTAGGATAAGGTTACCTTTGAGGGATGTAGAACATGTGATGTGGTTCTGGACGGTACAGAACTCCTTGGTAGACAGGCCACAGTCCACTCAGGATTCTGAACAGGGAACTCTTCCCACATCCATTTGGACCTGTGATCAGCACGTGCATACCGTCGTCCACCTGAGACAGAAGACCAGAGGGTTCAGGAATCAGTAGCAGTTTTAGGACTTCATAGGAGGTTCTGGATGTGGTGGAAGGTTCTAGAACTGGTAGATGGTTCAGTACCATTTAGCAGGTTCATGACCCTGTAACAGATTCTGGAGTTTGTAGCAGGCTCTGGTATTGGTAGAAGTTTCTGGAGCAAAAAGATAGTTCTGATTCTGGTAGCACATTCTTTTACTGGTAGCACATTGTGGTTCTGGTTCTGGTAGAAGGTTTTGGTTCTGTTAGAAGGTTTTGGTTCTGTTAGAAGGTTTTGGTTCTGGTAGAAAGTTCTGGGGTGGTGGTAGATAGTTCTGGGGTGGTGGTAGAAAGTTCTGGGGTGGTGGTAGATAGTTCTGGGGTGGTGGTAGAAAGTTCTGGGGTGGTGGTAGAAAGTTCTGGGGTGGTGGTAGATAGTTCTGGGGTGGTGGTAGAAAGTTCTGGTGGAAGACTCTAGTCCTGGTAACAGGTTCAGGCCCTGAAGACTTTGGGTTTGGTAGACGTTTCTGGTCCTGGTTGAATTTTCTGATCCTGGTAGCAGGTTTTTGTGCGGATTAGGGGTGGGAAATGAGAACCGGGGTTCCAGCAGACTTTAGAGTTGTTTTCAGATGCGCAATACCACCACAATGTGGTCACAACAGAAGTTAGAGTTTCATGGAAACAACAACCTGACCTACACAAGGTCAAAAACATGACTTAATATTCACAATGAAGTTTCTACAGCTTTCTACTGAAAGCACAAACTCTGCTGATAAAAACACTGGCTCTCAGCAGCACCAGGCTTCAGATCCTGAACACGAAATTTTAAATCCTGAAGGTCCACAGCCACAGACCCAGCAGTTGAAAACCAGCTAAACTGAGATCATATTACATCAAATATCTAGCCTCATGACTGAAATAAACTCTGACACTAATGTTCAGTGCATGCAGGCATGGACAGTCTGAACCAGCCTGGTCTGAACCGGGACCCGGTCCAAAATGACCTGGTACCGGACCTGAACCAGGACCCAGTCTGAACTCTAAGAAACAACCAAAAAACCTCACTCCCTCCTCCATGCGATCTAACTGAAGCTCTGGGTGAAGTCCTGATCTGAGCCCATTCTCCGGCCTTCTGCACATGGCCTGGTCGCTATACTCCTACGACCTGCGGCTCTCCTATAGTTTGTATTGAAGGGACTCCAGTGCGCATGCACCAGTTATAGAGTAGGTCTATGGTAAAGATTTGTGCACCCGAGAAATGCGCAGACGAAACAGGAAGTAAACCACACCACCTTTCGGTCTGGTAAAAAACTTACAACAGTTTAATACTACCCCTAAATGCAGACTATACACAGCACTTATAGTATAATGATAGATCGTTTAGTTTAATTTTCATGGTTCTTTTAAAACTATTTTGTGATTCCAATCGTCTTCATCTTCTTCCTCCTCCTGTGAGACTGGTGGGGTGGCGCCCTAGCGCCCCCTATTGACGGGTCGCCACTGCTTATTACCTGCACATCAACTTTGTAACAGCTGACACTGAACATACAGTAAAAACAACAAATGTCTCTTTTGTCTTCTCTTACGTACACAACTTTTGAATAATTTGAACAATAATAACAATTTTGAACTTTGTCATTTGTGGGAGAAAGAGGGAGCGCTTGTTTTTATGCAGATTATGTCCCGGATCAAATGTGGTACAATCATCATCTTCTTTTTTTTAATCGTTGTCATTTGGAGATGAGATCGTATAAAATATGAATTGAGATTGCAATTTTTTTAACAATTAAAGCTGCACTCGGTAGGTTGGTAAACAATGTAGCTTAAAACGTTTTTTTCATGCCTCCTAACATTGTATAGCTATAAATATATTGTGGCGATAAAAAAACCCCGAAAGAAATCAATAAAGTGGTTGCTCTCTGAAAACTTCAGCCAATCAGACGTTTCAGACCGAAAGCAACTATTGGACAATTCGGTTGTCTGTCTCGCTGAAGCGCCTCACTTCCTCACTGTTTGGATCCTCCATTAATGCATGTTGTTGCATTTTAAAGCAGAACATCCTGGAAGTGAGAGAAGGACAGAAACAGCTGCTAGCGCTTCAGTTTTAGGAAAAATACCAGAGTCCCAAAAAACACCTTTTCAGCTAGCAGGAAGCTAAAAACGTTTGGACCTAGAAAGAGGAAAAACCTGGGTGAACGTTTCAACAGCTGGTGTTTGTCTCTGTATTGTTACCATGGCAATGTACTAGGGTTGGGCGATGTGTAACTTTTTTCCAATCGTCCATCGTCAGTCCAAAAATCGACGATGGGCGATTTATTGGCGCAGGTGACATGTTGACATATTTGCGGGCGGAGCAATGTAAACACACACTAATGGATTTACCAAATTAGAACTCAGAAGTCCCAACATTGAGGGAATAGTTGTAAAAAAGCACAGCGTCGCCTGTTTGGGGCTACTTTGGCTTTAAACAGACGTCTAGTGGCAGCAAAGAGCTCTGACATCGAGTGTTTACCCTTCTGCTGTGTGCTAACTAAGCTAACACAGAGCTAGCAGCTAGCTGCTGCTGCTCCGTCACCAAAATCGCTCAAAAAGACTTCAAACTGCAGCGGAGATTTATTTGATGGAAGCGACGTTCACTGAAGGGTTTTTATTGGTATTTCAGTTTTAGTTTCATGTTGTTTTTGTCGTTTATCAGACTTAGCTGAAGACAGTTGAACACCAGATCGGTGTTATGACTCGCTAAATATTCCTAGCACCGGTAGCCGACGCGTAAACACGGTTTAACTGGAACAAAGCCAGTCTCTGATGGTTTCCTCCCCACCACACCATAGATATTATTTAGATACATTTATTTTCTGAACACAAGCTGCTGCCGTTCTCTGTCTGTCTGCTACGGACTGAGGAAACACCGCTGCTCCGCCAGCTCTCGGGGGAGGAGGAGGAAAAAGGAGCTGCTGCTTGCAGCTGGGAGGAGTTTGTGTGTAACGTTTAAAAAGAGCATTATTTATTATTTTTACGTGGGCCACGTCCTTTGACTTCAACCAAACGTCGTTAATAATTAAGAAATTAATTTATAGTGGGACGAATAAATCGTTCTTGAAAAACGGGAGGCGATTGGCTGAGCCCATCGCCGATGGTCGATACATTCGTCTGATCGCCCAGCCCTACAACGTACAGTCCGATGTCCGCGGGAAGGCTGGCGTACGAATTATACCTGACGGGAGGGGTGAGAGCTCTGAGACGTGT
>SSNR01000045.1:845518-867751 GCA_006937965.1 Callopanchax toddi | reverse complement strand
GTGTAGTCGGGTAGAAACATGTAGTTGGGTAGAAACGGGAATAGGAAGGGTGTAGTCAGGAAGAAAAAGATGTGAAACAGGTGTAGTTGGGTAGAAACAGGTGTAGTCGGGTAGAAACATGTAGTTTGGTAGAAACGGGAATAGGAAGGGTGTAGTCAGAAACAGGTGCAGTCAGGAAGAAAAGGTGTGAAACACGTGTAGTTGGGTAGAAACAGGTGTAGTTGGGTAGAAACAGGTGTAGTCAGGTAGAAACATGTGTAGTCGGGTAGAAACATGTAGTTGGGTAGAAACGGGAATAGGAAGGGTGTAGTCAGGAAGAAAAAGGTGTGAAACAGGTGTAGTTGGGTAGAAACAGGTGTAGTCGGGTAGAAACAGGTGTAGTCGGGTAGAAACAGGTGTAGTCGGGTAGAAACATGTAGTTGGGTAGAAACGGGAATAGGAAGGGTGTAGTCAGGAAGAAAAAGATGTGAAACAGGTGTAGTTGGGTAGAAACAGGTGTAGTCGGGTAGAAACATGTAGTTTGGTAGAAACGGGAATAGGAAGGGTGTAGTCNTCCAGTGCAGACGTTGTTGGAAAGTTTTCACGTTTTAGCTCAAAACAATTCAACTTCCGGTGTTCTTCCGGTGTCGCAACAAATTTAAATACCGTATTTGCCCGCATATAAGACGAGGTTTTTTTCATTGAAAATAATTTGAAAAAGGGGGGGTCGTCTTATTATCGCACCCTAGTTTTTCCGGCGGAGGGCGCAGGCTTTTTGGTCAAAGCGGCAGGAAGCAGCTCAGACCGCGAGCGGTTCCAGAGGTCCGGGCCTGGCCTAGTTCAAAGTTACAGGTTTACTAGTACTGAGGATTAAAAGGTCCAGACCCAGCAGGTGCTTTCAGCAGCAGACTGTACAGGTGAGGGCTCGCGTCGCTCGCTCGATTCACACATGCATTCTCCCTCAGAACCTCATCCGTCTCACCGTTCTTTATATGCACCCGACACACACACCTACACACACACACACACACACACTCCCTCACACATACAGCGGGTTTGTGTGTGTGTGTGTCTGCGCAATAATGGCGCAAAAGCGGGTTTGTGTGTGTGTCTGCGCAATAATTGCGCAACAGCGGGTTTGTGTGTGTGCGCCATCATGGCACAGCAGCCGGTTTGTGTGTCTGTTCGTTCATGGCGCAGCTGTGTGTGTGTGTCTGCATTTTGCCTCAGCAGCGTGTGTGTGTAAACAAGCTTCCCCTACATGAAAACTCCATCTCAGCTCCACAACTGGATGTGAAGTTCATCAGTGTCTGATGATCGCGAAGCTGCACAATCTGACCGTGAAAGCTCCTGTCAGCAAAGGTGTGTTGGGCAGAGAGGTCAGTACGGTGGACTGGTGGACTAGTTGTGTGCACCACTGTTAATAAGCAAATATTAAAGCAGTCTGGAATTATTAGTAGCATTAGTTAAATTATTTTCTCAAAATTTCAATAAAAATTGTTTCTTTAAAAAGTGAATTTAGTCTTTTTTTCTGAAGATTAGTCTTGAAAAGGGGGGGGTCGTCTTATAATCGGGGTCGTCCTATATTCGGGCAAATACGGTAATTACCGGATTTTGCATTTTAGGTTAAAAAAGGTAAAAATCCATCACTGTGGTTTTTTTCTTTGTTAAATATTACGTTTTTACTTTTGGCTTTCAAAAACTGAAAAACCAAAAAACTATGCGGTTTATTGTTGTTTCTGATTTTATTTTGAAACGGAAAAACCAAAGAACGAACCGTACACGGAGTCACCTTAAGCCTCTGTGTGTTATTCTGTACGGAGGACAGACCCTGTCATTTTCTTAGAATACAGGTAGAAATCCAGGTATCTCCTCATGCTAGCAGCAGCAACACTGACACTAGTCAGATGAAAAACGACTCAGAAAAAGATGAGGAGGAATCTGTAGCCTCCACCAGTAAAACCAGTCCAGTTTTTTTTATTTCATTAAAGCTAAAACAGCTGATTAACAACCTCCCTGATACTGAACTGATCAAATCGACATCCAGGAGTTTACCAGCCCTGATACCTGACTTTGGATAGAAAGGGTTCAGTTTTCTGAGCAGTGTATAAACCTATCAGCTTATAGACTCACCTCTGATCTCCAGAGGACCGCTGACTCTCTGCCCGTGTTGAACGACTCCTTGTTCTTCTGATTTTCCTCCTCCTCCTTCCAGATCTTCATCTCTGTCGACAGACCGACGATAGATTCCCCGATTCACATCTTGAAACACGTCGAACATGTCAGACACTCGGGAGGTGTAACCTGCCAGCTCCGTCACCTGCAAAGGAAGGGCAACCTGAGGTCATCCTGGTGGAAGAAGACGAGGAGGAGCCTGGTGGACTCACCTCCTTGTAGGAACTCATGATCCTCTCCACAGCATCTGCTGCAGCATTCAGCAAGTTCCTGGCTGTGGTGAAAGCTTGCGTTCGCTCGCTCACAAGCTCCTCCTCCTTCATCTCCATTGCCGCCTGCTTTACCTCCTCAGAGTCTGCAAATGTCAAGTCAGAGGTCACATGGCTGTGCTCTGCAGTCACCACAACTGCATGTGAGAGAGCGTTTACCATATTTAGAGTATCCTGTGGCGGTGATGATGGGCACAGCAACCATCACCAGACCAGACGCGCTCCAAACGTACTTCATCAGGAACTGTTCCAACATAATGTACCAGAGACGCTTCAGCAGGATCTGATGGATGTGAGAGGACAGGGAAGAGTAGCTCCTCTGTAGCTGGGACAACTCCACCTGGAAAACAAACACACCCGCAGGTCAAAGTGGGCTGACCCCACCTTTAAATAAAGCACACTCTTAAGAGTGTGTCCTGACCAGCTGTTGCAGGCTGTGCAGTCCAGCAGGGCACACTCACCTTGTGTCCGCCGTAGAAGGCAATTTCCTCAGAGTTGGCAATAATCCTGGAATGGGTGTATCGCAGGTCACCCTTTCTTTTGGCCTCCTCGGCCACCAGCGTCCCAAAGTGCGGTGAGCAGGAGCGCAGGACTTTGGCAGTGAGAGCCACCACCAGGCCGGCAATAGCGGAGGGCCACGTGGTGTTTGCCCCTGCAGGAGGAAGGTGGGGTCAGACCAGATTAATGTGTCTGAGGTCATCTGAGGCAAGGCGTACCTTTAGCCTGCGCGGTGCGCAGCAGTGTGTAGCAGGTGACCACCACATCCAGGATGGGCTTGGTCAGGTTGGAGTACAGGTGAGCGATGGAGGCGGAGAACATCACGATGTCATCGGTTAGGGACTGATCGGGGTTAGACAGACGTCCGTCCATGTTGCTGACACGGTAATAGGTCTGGTTGACACAAACAGTTCTCTGTCATACTGGTTCTGCTTCTAAACCAGAACACCGGTTCTGTCTGTTCCACCACCAACAGCACTGGTTTGGGAAATGTAGACATGATCTGGTACTGTAGAACTGGGGCGTACGCACAAAACGTTACTTTCTACACAAACTTTGTAATTTATAGAAAACGAGACCAAAAAATGTGGAAACTTCAAACTCTGATCCTGAGATGGTAACATGGACTGTAGACCCTCACGCATACACACACATACATACACACAATAAGAACCTGAATGAAAACATGTTCTACCTTAGAGTTCTATCAGTCTGTTTATCCAGACGTCTTCAGATTCTAGGGCAGCTGCACTTATTGGTGCATTAACTGTGGTCAGGTGTTCCAAAATGGATTGAACGAAGGCAGCTGGACTTCTTTGGTTGGTTCCTTGAAGACGTTTCTCTTCTTATCAGAGGATCTTTATCAGTTCTAACTGAAATCTGGGAGAGTCCAGCTGGAAAACTCTCTGCCCTCCAGGAAAATCAAGCTCGCACCATGAACTCCATCTCCTCTGCGCTGAATGAGCTGGCACATGGTCAAGGCGCGTGTAATGAACTCATTAGGGGAATGAAATGCACCTTGGAGAAAATGGCGTGTGTGTAAGGTAATTCAGAGCCATGATTCGAAACTTTGGAATAATGAAAAGCCTGTGTAACGGACTGTAAGGTGGCGGACAAAGTCAACCTCGGACCTCGCTGCCTGAAGATTTAACCAAGACAACTGATTAGACGCCCTTGGATTCCTAAAACATGCTGGAATGTGAAGGCGGCTCGGACCCACTCTGTTTCTCTGCCCTGGAACTCCCACCCCCTTCTCTCTCTCTGCATCAAGTCAAACATGTTTCTGTTCCTCCAACACAGGAACCTCCATCTCAGTCTCTGAAGCCGCGTTTTTAGACCTGATCAACCATGAAACACCAGGAATCAGCAGCTTCAGAATATTCATCAGGTTCTTTGACGTAGAACGTGGGTTATCAAAGTACACTTTCAAAAAGGATTCTACACAACGTTTCATAAATGAGGCCCCAGGTATTTTCCCAGCTCCAGCTGTTGTTTCTCTATCTTGAGATCCTGACAAACACTGGGTGCACATAACTGGCTCACCATGCGCACCAAATATTGAGCAAGCCTATCAGATCCTTCTGCCTGAACGCACCTTTGTGAACCGGTGCTTTCGCGGTCCTGATCACACAGCCACTAATAGGACACTGATGAACTTCAAATTCCTGTTGTTGTGCGCTGTGAAGGTGCAGTCCTATGTCAGGGCCAGTTTCTTCTTTGAGTACCTCAGGTAAATATTATGTGCACCCCTGTTTATAAATAAGACAACCATGTTATTTATATGACTGTGTTGTACCTGGTTGGTGAAGTACAGCTGGTACGCGTGGTTGACCAATCGACTCCTGAAGCTGAGTGACAGCTGACCCTCCAGAAATCTGATGGCACTGTTGATGAAGGTTGCAGGAACTGCGACGAGGAGCCACTTAGACAGCTGCAGCACAAATGCTCGTGGATCCTTCTGAACAATGCACCTGACGATAACACCTGAGAGATCACAACTCAGAGTCAGGAACCTGAACCTCCTACTGACTCTCAGACAGAAAACTCCAGGGACCACAAGATTTAAAAGACATACATCCAAACCACCAACCAGTCCCAGTCCAGACCATCAACCCATTTCCTGATTGTTGAAATAAAATCTTGAGTGAATTTCCTGGATAAACTCTGCTTCTGATGACATAATAATAATAATAATAATAATAATAATAATAATAAAATGATTATCCAACTTTAATTAAAACATTAGATCTAGGGCTGCGCGGTATACCGGTTCATACCGGATTTTTGTGGTTTTTTTTGGTTATGATATGAATTTTTCATATACCGCTATACCGGTGAATAGCCCACACAGCGTCATCCCGGATGTTGGCAGTGGGGACACATTTTGCCGCGACACACAACACCGCAGCATGAGTGAAACTTTTGAACCAAGAATGGTTACTATCAGGAGATGTCATGGCAACTTACAAATTACGAACCCAGAGGAACTTATTCCAAAAAGAGGAGACTGGCGCACGTCTATTGTTTCGGGGTTTTTCAGGTTTAAAAAGTCGAATGTGACTGAGCAACGCTGTTAGCCGCTAGTAGGCGGAGCTAGCCGGCGGGGCTAACCAGCAGCTTGCTTCACCACCTTAGCCGAAAACATGTCTTGGTCTGCCAACAGTACCCAGCCCTACTCCTTTGGGTTTTTTTTTTCGATTCCAAGAATGTTTTATTTTATTTTATGTAACTTTGTCTCAGGGAATGTTAAGTTTAAAGTAATATTATGTATATTTGTTTGTTTTCATCTCAAATGTTAAGGTGGAAATAATTTTAGTTCTCTTGTTTTTCTAAAGAAATGCAATTACTATTTTGCATAATACAAATACAATAAAACATATTTTATATATAACATTTTTAAAAAGTTGTTTTCATTTTTAGGTGGTTTGTCTATTTTATATTGTATATTTATAACTGAACCTTAATTAAGCAAAAGTATGTTTTATTTGAATACTCGATTAATCGATCAGGACATTTGATAGAATACTCGATTACTAAAATATTCGATAGCTGCAGCAGTAAAAACAGGTGTAGTCAAAAGAAACAGGTGTAGTCAGGTTAAAACAGTCGAAAAGAAAAGTGTAGTCAGAAACAGGTGTAGTCACGAAGAAACGGGGATAGTCAGGGTGTAGTCGGATGGAAACGTGTAGTTGGGTAGAAACGGGAATAGGAAGGGTGTAGTCAGGAAGAAAAGGTGTGAAACAGGTGTAGTTGGGTAGAAACAGGTGTAGTTGGGTAGAAACAGGTGCAGTTGGGTAGAAACAGGTGCAGTCAGGAAGAAAAGGTGTGAAACAGGTGTAGTTGGGTAGAAACAGGTGTAGTTGGGTAGAAACAGGTGTAGTTGGGTAGAAACAGGTGTAGTTGGGTAGAAACAGGTGTAGTCAGGTAGAAACATGTGTAGTCGGGTAGAAACATGTAGTTTGGTAGAAACGGGAATAGGAAGGGTGTAGTCAGGAAGAAAAAGGTGTGAAACAGGTGTAGTCAGGTAGAAACAGGTGTAGTCAGGTAGAAACAGGTGTAGTCAGGTAGAAACTGGTGTAGTCGGGTAGAACCTGGTGTAGTCGGGTAGAAACAGGTGTAGTCGGGTAGAAACAGGTGTAGCCGGGTAGAAACAGGTGTAGCCGGGTAGAAACAGGTGTAGCCGGGTAGAAACAGGTGTAGCCTGGTAGAAACAGGTGTAGCCGGGTAGAAACAGGTGTAGCCGGGTAGAAACAGGTGTAGTCGGGTAGAAACAGGTGTAGTCGGGTAGAAACAGGTGTAGTCGGGTAGAAACAGGTGTAGTCGGGTAGAAACATGTAGTTGGGTAGAAACGGGAATAGGAAGGGTGTAGTCAGGAAGAAACAGGTGTGAAACAGGTGTAGTCTGGTAGAAACAGGTGTAGTCGGGTAGAAACAGGTGTAGCCAGGTAGAAACAGGTGTAGCCGGGTAGAAACAGGTGTAGTCTGGTAGAAACAGGTGTAGTCGGGTAGAAACAGGTGTAGTCTGGTAGAAACAGGTGTAGTCGGGTAGAAACAGGTGTAGTCGGGTAGAAACAGGTGTAGTCTGGTAGAAACAGGTGTAGTCGGGTAAAAACAGGTGTAGTCAGGAAGAAAAGGTGTGAAACAGGTGTAGTTGGGTAGAAACAGGTGTAGTTGGGTAGAAACAGGTGTAGTCAGGAAGAAACATGTGTAGTCAGGAAGAAAAGGTGTGAAACAGGTGTAGTTGGGTAGAAACAGGTGTAGTTGGGTAGAAACAGGTGTAGTCAGGAAGAAAAGGTGTGAAACAGGTGTAGTTGGGTAGAAACATGTGTAGTCGGGTAGAAACATGTAGTTGGGTAGAAACGGGAATAGGAAGGGTGTAGTCAGGAAGAAAAGTGTAGTCAGAAACAGGTGTAGTCACGAAGAAACGGGGATAGTCAGGGTGTAGTCGGATGGAAACGTGTAGTTGGGTAGAAACGGGAATAGGAAGGGTGTAGTCGAAAAGAAAAGTGTAGTCAGAAACAGGTGTAGTCACGAAGAAACGGGGATAGTCAGGGTGTAGTCAGATGGAAACGTGTAGTTGGGTAGAAACGGGAATAGGAAGGGTGTAGTCAGGAAGAAAAGGTGTGAAACAGGTGTAGTTGGGTAGAAACAGGTGTAGTTGGGTAGAAACAGGTGTAGTCAGGTAGAAACATGTGTAGTCAGGAAGAAAAGGTGTGAAACAGGTGTAGTTGGGTAGAAACAGGTGCAGTCAGGAAGAAAAGGTGTGAAACAGGTGTAGTTGGGTAGAAACAGGTGTAGTTGGGTAGAAACAGGTGTAGTCGGGTAGAAACAGGTGTAGTCGGGTAGAAACAGGGGTAGTCGGGTAGAAACAGGGGTAGCCGGGTAGAAACAGGTGTAGTCAGGTAGAAACAGGTGTAGTCGGGTAGAAACAGGTGTAGTCTGGTAGAAACCGGTGTAGTCGCGTAGAAACCGGTGTAGTCGCGTAGAAACCGGTGTAGTCGGGTAGAAACAGGTGTAGTCAGGTAGAAACAGGTGTAGTCGGGTAGAAACAGGTGTAGTCTGGTAGAAACAGGTGTAGTCGGGTAGAAACAGGTGTAGTCGGGTAGAAACAGGTGTAGTCGGGTAGAAACAGGGGTAGTCAGGTGTAACAGTGTGCAGACCATCCAGTGAAGCCACGTAGATAGAGAGGAAGGTCCTAGACATCAAGGTGATCGAGTGCAGGACGAGCAGGCCGACTTCTGGACACAGTAGTTGTGGAAACAGAAGCTTGAGGAGGCGTGACAACCCAAGGATAAATTCCCTGTTGACAGCAGGAGACCTGTGGGCAGGTAGACAGTACAGGTGAGTCAGGTGGGGCCAGATCTACCATCTAACACAAACACACACTCACTCACCTGTTTTTTTTCTTCTTCTTCTCTTCATTGCCCTGCAAACAGCTGACCACGCCCAAGGGTGCTTTAGCTCCATTCTTCTGGCTAACTGCTGACCTTCTCTGAAACAACAAGCACATCTAGTGTTGGAGGCAACCTGTCTCACCTGTAGTCTTCTGGCCTACAGGTGTGTTCGCTCACCTGTAGACCCTTTCTGAGGTATGGAGACAGTTTTCTAATGGCGTAGGCGGCGATAAGAATGGCAGACAGCTTCCTGAATCTTGAGCTCCGCCTCAGCTTTTCATAAGTCAGCTGCATGGTAATGAACATCCAGCAGGCGACCAATCAGGGCACAGGAATTGTTGTGGGTCCAAACCACAAATGGGTTGAGAAATGTGGGTTGGTCTTCATGAAAACATGCTGACATCACAGTCTGATACTCCACCTGCACACTTGTGAGACAAACCTACAAGTGGATCAGGATGTTTTTAGAGGCAATGAGACTCCAAGAAGTTAAGGTCCAAAAAACCCTGAACCAGTACCTTCTGAGACTCATTGGAGTTCCACTTAGGTTCCGACGTGGCCCACTAAACTATTTAAAGACAAAACTATTAACTAACAAAACTATTGACTCACTAAAATATAAACTCAATGAACTATTAAACAAATAAATTATAAATGCAGTGAAATATTTAATTCACCAAACTAACAAACTGACCTCAGGGCTCTAGACTGTGATCAATTTGGTCGAAAATGTGACCTAATTTCTAAAAGGTGTGACAAAAGAAATATCATTGGTTTTTAAGTTAACCTATAAAACTGCAATGCGCTTGAAAATTTGTATACGCCTAACGTTTGTGCCAGTGCACTGGTGTAAAAAGTTGAACTACAGCCTGTAACAATTTTATTCAGCTAACTATTAACTGACTGAACTACTAAATAACTAAACTATTACCTCACTGAACTACTAAATAACTAAACTATTACCTCACTGAACTACTAAATAACTAAACTATTACCTCACTGAACTATTAAATAACTAAACTATTACCTCACTGAACTACTAAATAACTAAACTATTACCTCACTGAACTACTAAATAACTAAACTATTACCTCACTGAACTATTAAATAACTAAACTATTACCTCACTGAACTACCGGTATTAAAGTTGATAACTAATAACTCACTAAACTTATCACTCACCAGGTCCTACCGGAAGTTTACCGGGTGCTGGTCTCGACCTTGAACGGGTCAGAACCGTTCTGATTCTATTTCCGTTAGTTTGAAGACTCCGGTGAACACCTACCGGTCCGCTGCCACCCACCGACCCGTTCTGAAGCTTCGGACTGACCGCGCACTTGATGCTAACTGAAGCTAAAGGCTAACAGGAACTTTGTCCTCCCTCCGATGGAAGCTTTAAACGAACCGAAACTTCCGGTTAAAAAAAAACTCTCCAGAACCGACTGGTCCGGACCTTCCGCTCAAACCCGGTTAGACCGACCTTTACCCCGGTACCGGACCGGTCCAATATAAGGTCGCTGGTGTTTGCGGAAAGTTCGGTCTGGTTACCTAAACACTGCGACCCATTTCAGCAGCCGCCTGCTCGCTGCAGCTCAGCGGGACCGTCCCATTTCTCTGGGTCCCTGAGTCAACACTCAGGTGACGAACAAGTGACTCTCACCTCATTACCAAGTCACCTCATTACCAAGTCACCTCATTACCAAGTCACCCAGCTGTTCTTCAATTCACCTGATTAACAAGTCACCCAGCTGATTACCACGTCACTTACCTTTGTAACAACTGTTAGGACCTGCAGGCTCGTTGGGCTAACATAAAGTGGAGGCTGAACACAATGGAGAGTTCTGAAATGTTTTTATTAGAAACAACCATTTCTCCTCAGCCAGTCTCAGACTGGGAGCAGCCCAGTGGTGCTCTGCCTCAGGCCTCTCCCAGCAAGTCTTTTCTCACAGGTGCAGCTCGTTCAGCAGAGACATGCAGTTTGCTGCAGGGAAACTGCAGAGGGGTAACACAACCCACCTTATATCAAGTTACCCAGCTGTTTCACAACTCATCTGATTACCAAGTCACTCCGCTGTTTAACAAGTCACTCACCTCATTAACTCACCTCATCAATCAATCAATCACATTTTATTTACAAAGCACTCTTCATGCTAGGGGCAGCTCAAAGTGCGATACAGATTTTTTTAAAAATAAAACAATAATTCCACAAAAACTAAAACAGTAACACCCCCCCCCCCCACACACACACACACACACACACACACACACACAGTGTTGGGTAAGTTACTATAAAATTGTAATATATTAATATCACTAGTTACAGCAAAAAAAATGTAATATACTGGTAGTTTGTATTACATATTACAGTCCCCAAAAAGTAACTAAGTTACACTACTTTGAGTTACTTTTGGCAAAATATCATATGTGACGGCGTTCTAAAATACTTTAACTGATCAATTTACATTTTTCACAAAAATTCATTTTTCTCACTATTTTATTAAACTACAGTAAATTCTAAAGAATATTTTATTAATGTCAGTCCATACATCAGCTGTTGATACTCCTGGGCTTCAAATATTCTCTTCAGCTCCGTTTCCATAGCAACACATGTCTTATCCAACTTCTTGGCAAATGTCTTTTGGGGGGTGTTGTAACTAGTAAGTTACTCAAATTGTAACTAGTAATATATTACTTTACTTTAAAAGAGTAATGTTAATATATTACTAGTTACTCAAAAACAGAATATATTAGTCTGTAACTAATTACTTTGTAACTAGTTACTCCCAACACTGCACATACACACGCACAGTTTGTGTGCGTGTGTGTGTGTGTGTGTGTGTGTGTGTGTGTGTGTGTGTGTGTGTGTGTGTGTGTGTGTGTGTGTGTGTGTGTTACAAACATTCATCCATCAGGCCTAAATTCAAAGAAATGGAGACGAGAAACTTTATTTAAAAATCTCCTTCAGTCACAGATTTTATTTACACGGCAGATCAAACCTTCACAGCAAAGACAAACACTCTGATTTACGCCGTCTACATGAATGCATCATGGTTTGAGTCCAGCTGTGTGGCCCACAAAACCCTCTATGGCATGGCACCAGCTCCAGAACCAGAACCAGCACCAGAACCGTCCAGCCCGGCAGACACTAGGGAAGTGAGATATGACCAAACCAAAGCGTTTCCATGGCTGTGGCTCTAAACCCACTGATTATGGCAGCATTTATTCATCCACAGAGCAACATGTGAACACTTCTCCACACAACACCAGGTCACTCCTAACGAACAAAACCATTTCCTTTTTTTGTAATTTTTATTTCTGACATTTTGTCACAGAACAGACCTGAACATACCATTATACAGGGGTCCAACATGATTTCACTCAAATAAAATCAGACGTAAAGGTTTCACATACTCAGTCCACTTAGTCCAGACTTGATAAAAATGTCCTTTTGCAACTGAAGGGAAAAAGACAACTTTTCCATGACATATTTTTCATGTACCATGTTAATCCAGTCCTCAGTGGATGGAGATTCCACTTTCCGCCACTTCCTTTTGATGGCTTTCTTACTTCTTACTTGCAACAAGTAACATACCAAGTAGTCTTTTTTCAGTGTTGGGCCAGTTAGTCACAGGCACATCCCCCAAATACAATGTTTCTGACAGCGTGTCTGAATAGGTGTGATGAAATACCTGGTTATGTTTTTCCAACTGAACTCCCGCCGTGTGTCGGACCCTGTTATTGTCCATTGAAGTTGACAGATTAGTCCAACTTTCCTGTGAAATAATCAGGGCCCCCTCCTTTCCCCATCTTTTCTTGACACATTCTGTGCAGCACAGTTTACACTGCTGGTCTGTTTACACTGCCGAATGCCCTTATAACACTTTGACATTGTATTATTCTGAGAATCAGATTTAATTAGAGTTAGAAATGCCTGATAGAAGCCTAAATCACTCTTTTCAAAGACTACTTTCAAGTTTCGAGTAAAGTAATGTCTAACTTGCAGGTGCCCGTTTTTTCCCTCTCTGTGTTTTCTGATCCTAGCCTGGCAAGCCAGACTATATATGTGGACCGGGTCCAAAATTAACACTCGCCAAATGCGACCAAATTGCTCCACTTGGTGAGTAAAATTTGGAGCGTTATTCGCCACATGGCGAGTACACTTTTGCACCAAATTAGTTCTGTTTATCGGTCGTCTTCCATGGATTTCTGTGACGCTCCTCTAGTGAAACGAAACGCTCGCTAAAAGAAAAGAGAAACACGAGAGGATAACTCTGTGCTACACGGTCTATGGTCAATGGCGGCGGCAGCACTGGCGTTCTCCTCGCTCCAGGTGTCGTGAACGTGCATGTGGGCGGAGAATTCGACCATATAAGCAAGTCCGGATCGCTATGACCTCATAGCGGGCTGGAGTGAAAAAAACGGTTTGAAACCTAAAATAAAAGTAAAATACAATGCACCAACAGAACACAGTGAACTAACAAAATAACAAAACACAAAGTGACACCCTGTGTAGGGGAGAACTGTCCCGCTATTTAACAGCAATGACGCTGCGTTCAACTGGTTGATTAGTTTATCTGCTATGTCCTCGTTTTGTTAAGGCGCATTGAATGCACCATCAGCAAAACTACGGAAGCCAGGTGGTGTGAAAAGATCAAGCACGGTCTTGACTTTTATAACTCAGCTTTATTATCGGTCCACAAAACAGCTGCAATTATTTGTGCACTGTTCTACTTTGATACACATCATGAAATACTGTTTCATTATCAGATTCACCTCTTTAAACTTTTTAAATTCATTTTGAACATGCAACACCATACAGGTGAATGAACTGACGACACAGAAAATATAATATTAAAACAAAAAACAGAAAAATAATGAAAATACTAAATCAGGATATCCTACTAATCAGCTTCTTTGTTCTAGCACCTCTTTTCTATGGAGATGTGAGTTTGTTGTCATATCTCACGACCCTAGCCAAGGTTCTGTTCTTCAGTCAGCTGAACAAAGTGGAGAAAGCTGAAGGATCCCTGTGGGTGGGGCCAGGTGACCCACATGCTCACTACTACAGGTACCGGGGCTTGTGATTCAGGCCTTTGAATTTAGGTGATCAATATCTGATGTTCAGGTGAAAAACAAAGTGAAAATTCACAGAATAATTTAAAACATCATAAACAGGGATCTGGTTCTGAGCGGTCCCAAAGTCCAAAACATAAAGTCATCCAATAACAGGGGGACAGGTGGAACAAGTGAGACAGGTGTACAAACCGAGATCCTGAAGTCAAAAATCAGAAACGCATTTCATTTTAAGCATTTTTACAAAAAAATGTCTGAAGTTTGAAAAAAACAACAGAACAGTCTTACGCTCGATGACATCATCATCTGATTGTCTCTGATCCCACAGTGTTATTGCTTTAGTCTAGACCTGATTAATAGAACCTGGATCAGATCTTTGGATCTAGACCTGATTAATAGAACCTGGACCAGATCTTTGGATCTAGACCTGATTAGTAGAACCTGGACCAGACCTTTATCTCCAGACCTGATTAGTAAAACCTGGATCAGATCTTTGGATCTAGACCTGATTAATAGAACCTGGACCAGATCTTTGGATCTAGACCTGATTAGTAGAACCTGGACCAGACCTTTATCTCTAGACCTGATTAGTAGAACCTGGACCAGATCTTTGGATCTAGACCTGATTAGTAGAACCTGGACCAGACCTTTATCTCTAGACCTGATTAGTAGAACCTGGACCAGACCTTTGGATCTAGACCTAATTAATAGAAACTGGACCAGACCTTTGAATCTAGACCTGATTAGTAGAACCTGGACCAGACCTTTATCTCCAGACCTGATTTGTAAAACCTGGACCAGATATTTGGGTCTAGACCTGAATAGTTGAGCCTGGACCAGCACTTTGGGTTTAGACCTGATTAGTAATACCTCTACTGGACCTGAAGCTAGTTTTCAATCTGGATCTGGTCTGGTGGGTCTATGTCTTCCTGAAGAACCTTAGTCCAGGTCCAGGTCTTGCTGGTCATGCTGGCTTCATTGTGGACTGAGCTGGACTTTATTGCAGACAGATGGAGTCCAAACAGTAAGACTACCTGCCTGGACTCACCTGAGACAAAAACGGGGCACCTGACCTACACACAAGATGGCTGCACTGAGCTGGTGATGTTAGCAAGAGGGGCGGGGCTCTGACTAGGGGAGGTTCATCCTCCTCGCTGAGTGAGGATGAGTTTGATTGTCTCAGCTGAACTGGATACAGTATGAAGATCATGTGGTTGAAGCAGTGTTCTGATTGGTTGTTAGGAGGCTCAGTTCTGTTCTGATTGGTTGCTGGATGCTGGACAACCCCTTAACATCTGGGACAATGTTAGAGACAACCTCAAAATGTCTTGTGCAACAAAACGTTCAGGGTCCAACAGGAAAGGGCTTCTATTTGTCAAACACGTGGATTTCTTGAGGTTCAGCTACCTGTGGGATGTGGGTGTGGCTAATTTGTGTGACTGTAGCTGATTGGATCACAGTGAGATCCTCATTACCTGAAGGTTGAAGCAGGAGGACCATCCACTCAAACCAGAACCAGGAACTCCTTGTCACAGGTAAACCTGAAGACATAGCCTGGGATTGGCCCACATGTTTTCTCCACTGTGTCCTGATTGGTTGTTGAGTCAGACCAGAGTTCCTGGAGATGGCTGGGTTAACTTTGGGTCCCTGAGGAGGACGTCTTGTTTCTGCAACTGTAACACATCTTGGTAGAAGGAGTTCTCTGAGAACCTGAAAGAGATGGAACCAGAATCAGGTCCAAACCTATTCAGCTAGTAAGGTCTACAAGGTGCTGAGTCAGGACCTGATCCACAGAGTCAGGACCTGATCCACAGAGTCAGGACCTGATCCACTGAGTCAGGACCTGATCTACAGAGTCAGGACCTGATCCACTGAGTCAGGACCTGATCCACAGAGTCAGGACCTGATCCACTGAGTCAGGACCTGATCCACTGAGTCAGGACCTGATCCACTGAGTCAGGACCTGATCCACAGAGTCAGGACCTGATCCACTGAGTCAGGACCTGATCCACTGAGTCAGGACCTGATCTACTTTTATTTAATTTTAGTCTATTATCTTCAGTGAATATAATTAGTTTTTGGTATTTTTTGTTTCGTTTCGTTGTTGGTTTCGCCACTTGCTGTCTCGTCATGTTTCTGTTTTGTCTGAATTTGAAGAAGGACCATCTCGCAAACGAGATGTTGCATCTCAAGAGGTTTTATCCTCCAAAAATATCTAAATAAATAAATAAATAAAGTTAAATTAATGAATGTTAAGCTACTTACTCATAAGTGGTTGTATTTATTTAATTTAATCTCATATATTATGATTTGGTGTGTGGTATAAAATGGTGTTTGTGGTAATTATCTTTATCTTTATTGTTAGTTAAGGAGGAGTAATTTGTGTAAAGTTGAATTAATGCAAGTGTTGTCTTTTATTATGTATTTTTCAATGTTTACTGCATATTTATATATATTTTCTTTGTTTTGGTTTGGGGTTTAAGGTTTTTACCTGCTACAAGATCACCTGTAATCCAAAATAACTTCAAAATAAAATGGAAGATAAACGGAGATGACAGTTTGGTCCTTGAGTAAAATCCAGTTGTGAGAGCTGCGTGGACGTATTCATTCCTTTCAAGTGGGGAATCTGCACAAATAAAGAATGTCTGAACCTTGTGTACCTAATAAAGTGGCCAGTGGGTGTGTGAGTTTGAACCATATGATGAACCCTGGCAACCTTCTGGCTGTTTAGCACTTGGAAACAGGGCATTGTAGGATCTGTAGTCCTACCTGCTGTGGAACGTAGCAGAATGAGTCAGCGCCGGTTTGGGACGATGACCCGGCTCCCTCTGATTGGCTGAGACACCGTGAGAGGCGTGACTTCGCTGCATAGCATCACCTCCTACAGCCTGACCGTCGACCCCAGCGGCGTCTTTATTGCTGGCCTCTGTCGTGACCTTTGCATTCGCCTGGTTCTGGTGGGGAGACCCCAAGGTATTCCTCAGGTACCAGTCCCTCAGACCTGTGGAGCAAAACCACACGATGACGTCCAGGGCCGGAGTGGGACTCATTCAGAGGGATCCAGAACTTCAAAATAAAATCATTAATAAGAATACTGAATATTACATTTTAGTTGCACTTTCTAAAAATACTATTACCAGTAAATCCAATGCATTATTATTATTATTATTATTATTAATAGATGTCTCAAATTAATGACTTAATATATCAAATTAATGACTTTTAATTAAAAAGTCATCATTATGATGATTTATAATTATGACATAACATTTCATAATTATTACTTAATATCTAATCATTGACTCATTATTTAATAATTATGACTTAATTTCCCATAATTCCTCCATGGTTTCCAGCAGGTCTGGATCTAATGAAACTTCTTCTCTTTCATCCTTAAATTAGAACCTGAACCAGATCACCTGGATCCACTCAGAGACAGTGACAGGTAAAACCTGAAGGTCTGAAAATCCACAACCAGGAAACCAGAACTGGAACAGGAGCCCAGTAATGATAATAATAATAATGCATCAGTTTTATATAGCGCTTTTCAGGTCACTCAAAGACGCTTTACAGAGTTGCATCATTCATTCACACAGTCATTCTCACCGGTGGTGGTAAACTCCGACAGACGTCTGCAGCCACAGCTGCCCTGGGGCAGACTGACAGAAGAGAGGCTGCCATTCTGACCATCGGCCCTTCTGACCACCACCAACATTCACACACAGTCACACTCACATTCACACAGGCAAGGTGGGTGAAGTGTCTTTGCCCAAGGACACAACGACAATCTAACCCAGCCAGAGCTGGGGATCGAACCCGTGACCCTCTGGTTACCAGACCGGCCACTCTCCCAACTGAGCTAGTGCCGCCCCAGTAGAGGGTGACCTAGTCTGGGTCTAGTTTAGGTCTACCCTGGGTCTGGTTATGGCCTAGTTCTTGTTCTGTTCTGGTCTCATCTGGGTCTGATTTAGGTCCAATCCTTCTTCAGGTCTACTCTGAAACTGGTTCTGGTCTAGCCCTGGTTCTGTTCTGGTTTGTGTCTAGTCCTAATTTAGGTCTAGTTCTGATTCAGGCTCTGTCCTGGTTTAGGTCTATTTTGGATCTGTTTCAGGTTTAGTCCTGTTTCAGGTCTAGTTGGGGGGGGCTTGTCCAGGTCTTGTCCTGGACGAGTCCTGTTTCAGGTCTAGTCTGGTTCTCGTTTTGGACCAACCTACCTTCTAGGGCCAGTGCCTTGTGGAGGCTCTTGGTGGCCTCCTCCAGCTGGGAGTCCTGGTGGGGGGGCAGCTGAGGGGGTCGAGGGGGCAACAGGTGTGGATGGGGGTCAGGCTGGATGGTGGGCGGAGCCTGGCTGTGGGAGTCGGCCTGGTTTTGATGCACCGGTAGGAAGGGGCCGCAAGACTTGGTTCTGGTGACGGTGACTCTGCGTTGGTTGCCGTGGTGATCTTGGTAAGTGGGTGGAGCTCCTGGAGGCGTCTGGATGGAGAAGTTACTGTAGAGCGGCTGGTACTGTGACATGATTGGCTGGTTGCTGGGCTGCTGGTGCTGACGCCGTTTCCCCCAAATGTAGTCCAGCAGAATCTCACTGTAAGCCCCTCCCCTTCCCTTTCCCCTCTGAGAGGAGCCCCGCCCTCGGCACCCCCCGTCAGGGTGAGTCCTCCCGGTCCATCGGTCCATGAGCGTCTCTGAGCTCCACCCTGCCTCCCGCTGGACTCCACCTCTTTTCTCAGGGGGGGCGGGGTTTGTAGGCCCTTCCTCGTCTGCTTCACATGGGCTGGATGAGGAGGAGGAGCCTTGGGAGTGGAGTGGAGGAGGGGGAGGTTGAGGGGGGGACTTCTGGGTCTGAAGATCATTCTGTCTGGGTCTGAAGGAGAAAAGCATTCTAGATTTCACCCCCACAGCAATTCTGATTGGTTGACAGCTGTCATGTGATCTGTCAGCCATTTTTGAAGTTCCTGTTTGTGAATCAGGTTGTCTAGGGTCACCTGGAGAAAGACCATACCTGATGTGGGCTGGGTTCCTCCACACGCTGTCCTGGCTGAAGACTGGAGATCCACCAGAGAACACCGGGAGGCAAGACTGAGACATGACATCATCTGGTACAGAGGGGTCACATGGTCAAATGATATTATTGTTGCCATAGACAGTAAAAAGAACTGTGCTGCATTATTTTTGGACCTATCAGAGGCTTTTGATTCTGTGGATCACGCCATCTTGTTAAATCGACTTCGTAACATCGGTCTATCTGACTGTGTTGTTAATTGGTTCACTGATTACTTATCAACTAGAACACAGTGTGTTCAGCTTGATGGCTCCTTCTCATCTTCTCTTCCGGTGATGAAAGGTGTACCCCAGGGCTCCATACTTGGACCTCTTCTTTTCACCATTTATATCAACAATATCTGTGATCATGTAACAAATGCTACTCTTCACTTGTATGCAGATGATACTGTTATTTACTGTTCACCCCCCACCGTTACTCAATCTCTGGGATTCCTACAGGCAGCTTTTTAATGTAGAGCAGTCTCATTTAACCAATCTAAAACTGGTACTAAATGCAGAAAAATCCAAACTCATGTTATTCTCAAATGGTAAAAAAATCCCTCCCAACCTTCCAAAGATCTCCAATGTCCATGGGGTTCCTATTGAACTGGTCACATCCTACGGGGGTCATAGTCGATCAGACCCTTTTATTTCAGCTCCACATAGAAAACCTCGTCAAAAAGCTGAAGCTTAAACTAGGTTTCTTTTACAGAAATAAATGTTTTTCTCTGAAGGCAAGGAAACACAATCTCTGCAACCTTTCTACCTTTACTAGATTATGATGATTCTGTCTACATGACTACAGCTGATAAACCTGGGGCCAGTGTATCACAGTGCACTACGTTTTATCACTGGTTTAGATCATGGTGTTCATCACTGCTCTCTGTACGCTGCTGCCTCTTTACCCTCTCTGAATGCTCGCAGATTCACTCACTGGATGTCTTTTGTCTACAAGTCTGACTCCCTCTTATCTGTGTGTGTATTTACAAACTGGTCCAAACCGTCATGGTCTGCGTTCTAGTGCTGCTCTCCAAATGTCGATCCTAGACCTAAAACCGAATTTGGTAAAAGAGCTTTTCATTATTATCCCTTCTCATGGAATAACCTACAAAAGGAAATAAAAATGTCAAAACTCCTCTCATTAGGTGAGTTTAAATCACTTTTAAAGGACGGTGAAACTGGCTCTCTGGGAGAATGTAGCTGCTTTACTCATTGAATCTGATTAACTTTGGTCATTTTGGACTTCTTTTGTTTCATTTTCTGTATATTGTGCTTTGCGGTACTATGTCTGTGTAAAATTCGTTGTACTGTTTTCACACTGCCTTCTTGGACCAGGTCACTCTTGAAAATGAGATTAAATATCTCAACGAGTTTTCACCTGGTAAAATAAAGGAATATATATGGTACAGAGGTCATGGTCTAACTGGGCACAACACCATGGTATCTAGGAGATTTCATGTTGTTTTGGCTACTTGCTCCACTTATGATTTGTCTACCCTGCTGACCAATAAGTGCCAAGCATTTTAACCCATCCTGTTAGCCAGCAGAGGGCGCTGCAGCACCAACACATAAACCCCTGGAATAGATTCATTTCACAGGATCTTCATGGGACCATCATGTGTGTGTGTGTGTGTGTGTGTGTGTGTGTGTGTGTGTGTTACCGTTGTTCTGTCCTGTAGAGTCTGACGTAGAGCTGCTCTCTGATCTCACCATGTTGTCTGGAGAAACAAAAAACTCCCAGAATTAGAATGTAGGTGTGTGTGTGTGTGTCCGTGTGTGTCTGTGTGTGTTACCTGTGTGGCAGCCTCTGTGCACAGTCCTCTTCCCGTGGTGTGTGTGTGTGTGGCTGTGTGTGTTGTTATCTGAGTAGCTGTACTTCCTCAGCGCTCCACTGAATAAAGTTTTCTTTGGTTTTAAATGCTGGGAGTCGTCCTCCTGCAGCAGAGACAAACCATAGTTACCATGGAAACC
Organism: Callopanchax toddi; assembly: GCA_006937965.1. Taxonomy (NCBI): domain Eukaryota; kingdom Metazoa; phylum Chordata; class Actinopteri; order Cyprinodontiformes; family Nothobranchiidae; genus Callopanchax; species Callopanchax toddi. The sequence goes on along the minus strand of SSNR01000045.1, from coordinate 847,354 downwards.
AACAACACAGTTTTCTGGTAAACAGCCGTCTCGTTTATTTACTGGTGACTGGTTTCTTTAGTAGATGAGTGGGTGATGGGGACCAGGTCCCTCAGGTGATGCTGATCTTAACCTATTAAAGGTCCCATTCTGGTAAATCCACCTTCTACAGATCTTCTAACTGTCCCATCAGTCCCAGAGACTGTGTCTGAGACTCAAAAGTGTTTAAATGTTTTCACCGTTTTCACTTCCTGATTCTCATTTTTGGGAAATGTGTTTTGAGCTAATGCTAAAACGGGTGGTTTCTAAATCTTTCCCCTGCTGACGTCAAGAAGGGAACAGACCACTCCTCTCTAGAGGACAGAGCCAATCAGAGCACCTTTGTCTACCTGAGCCCCCCCCCCCGCCCTTTAAAAACCACGGAGAGCTCATCCTCACAAACGTTAGCTTAACATACTGTACACACACTCAAATCACACCATGGTGGCTTGTGGTGCAGAAGACTGTGTAGAACTTTTTTGCTTAACAACTACTCAGGAATTGATAAGGGAATTGTTAAGGAATTGGACTGATGAGCAGAATCGATAATGGCATTGATATTGATAAAAACCCATTAATTCCCACCCCTCCTCCTCACCTCCACCCGACATTTCCTGTTACCCTGGTAGGACATCCCAGCACGTCTTTGAATGCAGGGGGGCTTTTCTCCCACCTCCAGGGGGAAGTCACTGGGTATTGAACCTGTCAGCTCCTGGCCAATGAAAATAAAGGAAAACCAAATGACAATAAGTTCAGCTGTAGTAACCTACAGCCGCACATTGACCAATAAGAACCCTGATGTGGTGACATTATTTACCGCTTCCTGCAGACAGATGTGTCTCAGCTCAACTATCCGTGTGCTAAGTAAGGCCTGCAGGCTCCGCCTCCTCCGATGCAGCTCAGACATCCGCTCCTTCTGTTTCCTGTCAGGGAGGACTGGGTCTGGGGCACAAAGATAAAACACTGGTAACACACTGGTAACACACTGGTAACACTGGTAACACACAGGTAACACTGGTAACACACAGGTAACACTGGTAACACACAGGTAACACTGGTAACACTGGTAACACACTGGTAACACTGGTAACACACTGGTAACACTGGTAACACACAGGTAACACTGGTAACACACAGGTAACACTGGTAACACACAGGTAACACTGGTAACACACAGGTAACACTGGTAACACTGGGGATGGGTAACGTTCACCTCTGAATCGATTTGTTACCAATTCTCAGTACCTACGAATCGATACCGGTACTTGACGGTACCAGTTTTCGATACTTTTTGAGTGTTTAATAATTAAATAAATCGCTTTTTATATTAAATATATTGATTTCTCAATATATAACAAGAAGTAACAAAATTCATGATAAATAAGAATAAAACTGTTTGTCTTTTATCATCGTAGCGCTGTACAAAAGTCTTCAACATGAAAACCTTTAACAAACTGCTGAGTGTTTTATAAATGATGCAAAAACTCTAACCCAGCTCCATGTCCTCCACTTTGTCCTCTGGGATTACTATGATGAGGAGAACATGTTTTATTTCTTCTCTCTCAGATTATTTCCTCCTCTACCTGCTGCCCCCCCCCCCCCTCTCCTGTCTTTATCTGACCCTTTAGAACTGAATACAGGAGGTTTAATGTCCCCTAAAAAAGGCTCCTCTACAGAAGCAGCAGACAGAGACGTGTTTCCACATAAAATAACAATTTATTAAACTAATCTAAAACAGCGGACAGATACATACACCAAATATCTCTGTCTATTCGGCCAATCACAATAAAGAACTGCATGGCGGGGGGGGGGGGGGGG
>SSNR01000045.1:820895-844387 GCA_006937965.1 Callopanchax toddi | reverse complement strand
GACCCAGAGGATAACGCTCAGTCCAGAGTTCAGCTCCCCTCACCCCGAGCTCCTCCTATACAAGACCTGGTGGTCCGCTGACCCGGTCCACGGGCTGATCCAGCTGGATCGCCTACTCTGAGCGGCAGCAGCACGTCCCGGTCCGGTTCTAATGATCCGACGCGGGCACGCACACACAAACACACACTCAGCTGCTCCTCTCTGACACATTGCGCACACCAACGGGAGACAATCAGCTGTGGTACAAGTGAGATGTGTGTGTGCAGCTCCTACCGAGTCAGAGGCTCCGACAAACACGCACACAGCGACAGCAACGCACACACAAACATCCGAGAAACGCACACAACATGCCTGGTGACGCACGCAGCATCAGCGACAGCTTGGCGTAATCGCTGTCTCACAAGTTCTCATTAATGACGGACAGGAACCGAAACGAGGCACCGTTTGAGATCACGTGAGTCGGTTCTCGGTCGGTACCTTAAAAAGTACCGGATTCAGTACCCATCCCTAGGTAACACACAGGTAATACTGGTAACACACTGGTAACATACTGGTAACATACTGGTAACATACTGGTAACATACTGGTAACACACTGGTAACACACTGGTAACATACTGGTAACATACTGGTAACATACTGGTAACATACTGGTAACACACTGGTAACACACTGGTAACATACTGGTAACATACTGGTAACACACTGGTAACACACTGGTAACACACTGGTAACACACTGGTAACACACTGGTAACATACTGGTAACACACTGGTAACACACTAGTAACATACTGGTAACACACTGGTAACATACTGGTAACACACTGGTAACACACTGGTAACACACTGGTAACACACTGGTAACACACTGGTAACATACTGGTAACACACTGGTAACACACTGGTAACACACTGGTAACATACTGGTAACACACTGGTAACATACTGGTAACATACTGGTAACATACTGGTAACACACTGGTAACACACTGGTAACATACTGGTAACACACTAGTAACACACTGGTAACACACTGGTAACATACTGGTAACACACTGGTAACATACTGGTAACACACTGGTAACACACTGGTAACACACTGGTAACACACTGGTAACACACTGGTAACACACTGGTAACACACTGGTAACATACTGGTAACATACTGGTAACACACTGGTAACACACTGGTAACATACTGGTAACATACTGGTAACATACTGGTAATACTGTAATGAACCCAGTTCAGGTGTTCATCCATCAGATTGCTCTCACCATTTGCTGAGATGATTTGATCTTTTAACTCCATGATGTGGGCCACCCATGTGACCCTGCCTCCTCCCTCCTTGCTGCTTGACTCGTGTCCACGTCCCCAAACACAGGTGTCACTCCCCTGCAGTGATGTTAACACAAGTTACAACAATGACTCCAAACCAGCAGCACATTCTGGAACTTCAGATGTTTTCTAACCTGGTGACTGACTTCCTGAGACCTCCAGCGGTTCACGCCAGTGGCCATCCAACAGACTAACCACAGCTACAGGTAAAACACTCATGTAGACTGCTCAACTGGAGGTCTGCAGTTCCCACTCTGGCCTGCAGAGGGAGGAAAGGATTTTAACTGAAAGAGACTTAATACAGTCCATCAGCGGCGCGGCAGGTTAGATGTTTAGGAGATCAGATCAGAGATGGTTTGGGCATGTAGAGGAGGGACAGGGAATATATCAGTAGAAGGATGCTGAGGTGGAAACTGGAGACCTAGAGGAAGACCAAAGAGGAGATATATGGATGCAGTGAAAGAGGACATGAAGCTGATTGGTGGAGAGTTGACAGGGTTAAATGGAGACATGATTAGCTAAAGGAGACCCTGAAGAGAAATGATGGAAGGTAAATAAGAAGAATAAAGAAAAAGCGTGAGAGGAAGGGAAGGAACATCATCTTTTTCTGTTTTAGTCTAACTTATTAGTTTATTTCAAATGTAATTTGAGAAAATAAAAAGTAAAAGAAACAGAAAAAACTTCAACAACATAAACAAGGGGAACCAGAGGGTGTGTTCCAACTATAGGGGGATCACACTCCTCATCCTCCTGGGAAAGGTCTTCTCCAGGATACTGGAGAGGAGGGTCCGGTTAATGGTTGAATCTCAGATTGGGGAGATTGAATCGTGATACTTCAAGTCTAGAGTTTAAGGTTAGTAACAGCTGATCCACTGTTTGGATCAGCTGTTACTAACCGTACGGTCCAGTTCAGGAGGAGGGAGTGTTGGCGCGAGCTTAGCTCCAAAGGGGCAGTCACGTGGCTCCCGCACACGCCTCCTGGTCCAGGTGAAGGTCCTGGAGTCTCCCAGGAGCCGCGTCTCCTTCACCAGACCGGGGGACCAGGTCCTAGATTTGCTGCCGGACTCCGGAAAGAACCGGATCTGGGTCCGGATCAGGATTGGAGTCCAACATTTGGTGATAGCTGGAGCCTGGTACAGACCCAGTGTTACGACCCCCCCTAAAGGTCTAGGAGTATCACTGGGGTCTAACACAAAAAAAGGTGTAACAAAAGTGTTTTATTTTTCAATCCCAACAAGAAAAACTAGCAGGAAGAGGAACTGCTGAACTGAAGGAGTTTCTAAAACTAAAAACTCTCTTCAACTAAAGAACAGGAGGCTAAACAAACCTTTATGAGTTAATTATGTTAAACTGAACTAAAGACGTTTCTAAAAACTAACTAAAGGCGCTCTGATTTCGAGGATGGATAAAACTAAAGGCCAACAAAAAGCTCTTTAACGAGCAGCAGAGTCCTGCACACTAAAAGTTCTAGTAAGAACACTGAATTAACCGCTGCTAAACCGCCTATGGTATCTGTGACTTCATAGCTAAGTCTCTGAGTCCCCCGTTCATCTGGCAGCCTGGGCCTTTTAAACCCAAAGGCGTACTGATGAGGCCGACTATCAGCAGCTGTGTGGAGATCTCAGCGTGCCGCTGTCCAGAGTGCTGGATTCTGTCGCTGTCCTTGGTGCTGATCAGGCTGGAAGGATAGCAGGTTGGCACAAACTGGGAGCTCCTCCTTAGCAAATCACAGCCACTTGTAACTCCCAGATATATCTTCTCAAGGTATTGTGAACGTCAAGATTAGTGACAGCTTCAAACCTGATAACATCAGTGAAGAAACACAAAAATACCTCATCAACCCTATCAAGGACAGAACTGTAACATCGTAGCTGCAGCACAGAGCAACAACACTAATGTATCTAATGATTTGAAAACCGCTTACAAAGTGTTTTATGATCAATCAATGAAAGAGCAGAGAGAAAAACCCGCTCAACTTCTGCTAGTTTTGATTTATTTCTTTAAAAAGTTTCTACTTTCAGTGTTTTATTTGATTTTTGTTCAGGCAGCTAAACTAAAGGCATAAACCTCTTTTTGATATAATAATGCCTTGTTGCTTACATTATTATAGACATCATTATTATGCAGTAGGTCGTTGAGGTTCACTTAAACATCGAGGTTTACAGTTTTCTCTATTGCAAACATTTACAGTGTTTATACATTTTCATATTTATTTTTGACAATCTTTAAAATCCACTGTTCAATGATTGGCCGATCATTTTTTGTTATCAACATTAAATAAATATTGTCTAAAATAATCAAGATCTCAATTTCAGTCTAAATGATCAGATTATCTTTTCTGCCAATCAGGCTGCTTAAATTCACATCTTCCTGCAGCTGGGGGGGGGGGGGGGGGGGGGGGGATCTAGGGGGAGGAGGAGGACTCTCCCATGTTCCAGTTAGAACTGACAGCTCCTCTGATGAGAAGAGGAACTACAGATCCCAGCTGCCTTCATTCAGAACGTCTTAGATCACATGACCAGACAGACAGAACTCCAGAATCCAGTCAAACTAAAAATCTGACTTCAGCTGATTTAAATCTAAACAAAAACAAAATCATCCAGTTGAACAATCCCAGAACCAGGACCAGTAGCAGTTTCCATCAGAAGGGAATTCTGGGAGTTGGAGTTTTCTTTGACAAAATCTCCACCCACCAGACACAGAACCCAGCTCTGACCCAAACACACACACACACACACACACACACACACACACACACACACACACACACACACACACACACACACACACACACACACACACACACACACACACACACACACACACACACACACACGCAAGCAGAACTTGGGGTGAAAGACTATTGGCTGCCTGCCTGCAGCTGTCAGCCAATCAGAGCAGAGCTAGACTGGTTGCCGTGCAGAGAATCCATCTGACCTACATTCAGCCCAGAACAGGTTTTACATTCTCTGTGAGGACCTGATCACTACCGCCCCAAAACAGAAAAGACCCAGACCCAGTTAGTCTCAGGGTCCAGACCCAGACCCAGACCCGGTTAGTCTCAGGGTCCAGACCCAGACCCAGACCCGGTTAGTCTCAGGGTCCAGGGTCCAGACCCAGACCCGGTTAGTCTCAGGGTCCAGACCCAGACCCAGACCCGGTTAGTCTCAGGGTCCAGACCCAGACCCAGACCCGGTTAGTCTCAGGGTCCAGACCCAGACCCGGTTAGTCTCAGGGTCCAGACCCAGACCCGGTTAGTGTCAGGGTCCAGACCCAGACCCAGACCCGGTTAGTGTCAGGGTCCAGACCCAGACCCGGTTAGTGTCAGGGTCCAGACCCAGACCCAGACCCGGTTAGTCTCAGGGTCCAGACCCAGACCCAGACCCGGTTAGTCTCAGGGTCCAGACCCAGACCCGGTTAGTCTCAGGGTCCAGACCCAGACCCAGACCCGGTTAGTCTCAGGGTCCAGACCCAGACCCGGTTAGTCTCAGGGTCCAGACCCAGACCCGGTTAGTGTCAGGGTCCAGACCCAGACCCAGACCCGGTTAGTCTCAGGGTCCAGACCCAGACCCAGACCCGGTTAGTCTCAGGGTCCAGACCCAGACCTGGTTAGTATCAGGGTCCAGACCCAGACCCAGACCTGGTTAGTCTCAGGGTCCAGACCCAGACCTGGTTAGTCTCAGGGTCCAGACCCAGACCCAGACCTGGTTAGTCTCAGGGTCCAGACCCAGACCTGGTTAGTCTCAGGGTCCAGACCCAGACCTGGTTAGTCTCAGGCTCCGCCCTCCCCGATGTGAAGGGAGAACATTTTTAAAACATATATAAAATAAAGGCTGTTGTCCATCATCAAGACTAGATTAGATCTTTTATTGTGTTCAAGTTATCGTATCATCATCATCTTCTAGACCTGCTTCATCCTCCACAGGGAGAGCTGGCGCCTATCTCCAGCGGTCAAGGGGCGAGAGGCGGGGGGACACCCTGGACGGGTCGCCAGTCCATCGCAGGACCACACAGAGACGAACGAGACAAACAACCAGTCACCTAGGGACCAGTTAACCTGACAGTCATGTTTTGGGTCTGTGGGAGGAAGCCGGAGTACCCGGAGAGAACCCACACATGCACGGGGGGAACATGCAAACTCCACGCAGCGAGGCCGCAGAGCCGGGACGCGAACACGATTCAACCTGCCCAGCCTCCAACACAGACTGTCAGTTGTTACTGATTCATTAATTATCACTGTGTGGAAAAACAACCTGTTTACCACCAAAATTAACCTTTTATATTGATTTGTAATAGTTCTGTTTAATGTCATGATCCACGTCACAGCATCGTGTTTATCTATTATTCATATTTTATACATATTTAGGTGAAACTTTGGGGTATTTAACTTATTGCTAAGAACTTAATGTGCACTGCTGTGATGAGGAAAATAAAAGATTTATTAAATTATGTGGAGAAAAATATATTACTGCTTGAACGTTGTCACCTGTAGAAAAACCCAACAAATCCTTTAGTGCGTCACGGTAAAGCCATATGATCAGGTTTTTACCATAAACTATTTAAAACATGAGTCTGAAAACAGCTGTAAGGAAAGCAACACTCTGCTGAAGTCCTGACAGATAAATGTGGTTTTTAGTCTTAATATTGTATGATTGGTTGACACTGAAGCTGAAACCATTGAGTCACGCTGAGGAGGAGCTGGTGCTGTAGAGAATGCTCACGGGGTGGCCAGCCAGGCTGTGCATTAGGGATGAACATGTCATAATGAAATGCATAACTGATGCTACTAACATTGATAATGTCCAGCCAGTGGGGGACATTTACAAATCAACATATTGTCTATTAGATTTATTGAGCCCGCCCATTCTTTATTAGGCCCAGACGAAAATCTATTTCTGGCTACGCTACTGGCTAGGTCTATGGGGTTTATGAATGGTAAAAGCTGCAACAGATATATTGTTAATAAAAAAAGAAACAAACGAAGTCACTCACCATCTAGTTCATTAAATCTATACTCAGTAGCCAGGTAAACAAGCTAGGTCTCACTAGCTAGTTTACAGAAACACGACTCGGAGCACTCACCCCTCCCGTCGGGTATAATCGGTACGCCAGCCTTCCCGCGGACATGGGACCACGGTTTGCGACGATAACAAAGCAGAGTCTAACTTCAGCGTAGAAACGTTCCCCCAGCTTTTCCTCTTTTCACCTCCAAACGTTTTTAGTTTTCTGCTAGCTGAAAAGGTGTTTTTTGGGGGGACTCTGGTATTTTTATCTTAAAATGAAAGCACTGACCACCGGCTAATTCTGTCCTTTCACTTCCGGGATGTTCAGACGGAAAATGTGTCCGGGCGGATTATTGGTGAATCCAAGCAGTGAGGAAATGCGGCAGACAGACAGCTGGATTGTCCAATCCTATCGTTCGGTCCGAACGATAGGATTGGCTGAAGTTTTTAGAGAACTGCGGGACAACTACTTTATTGATTTCTTTCGGGTTTTTTAAATCTCCACAGTATATTTATGGCTATACTATGTTGGAACGTTGTTAAGAGGCTTTAAAAAAACCCGTTAAAAGCTACATTGTTTACCTGGCTACTGAGTATGGCTTTAAATCAGGACACATGGAATCAATCGGCAGGTTTTTCACAAGATGGCAAGAAGGATTCTTTGAATAAACATGCATTTTGTTTCCTCCATCATAAATCCAAAAGCAAGAACCGTCACCATCGTCCCGGTCGGAGCAATACTCCGGTCTTCTGCCGTTCTGCGCATGACACGAATGCTAGATTCAGCGCCCTTCAGGTCTCCTATACTTTGCACTAAAGGCTGATTCCAGTGCGTCAGTGACAGCGAACAAAGCGTAGGTCTGTTGGTAAAGCTGAGTGCGCCCAGGACATGCGCAGTAGACCCCAAAGAAACAGGAAGTACATCACTCGACCTTTCAGTCTGGTAAAAACAGTGAGAGAACATTTTAAAACTACACCTAAATGCAGATTATACACAGTACTGATTGTATCTATAATGGATGGCTCGTTTAGTTTTGTATCCTCTTCTTCTTCCTCTTGGACTGGTGGGGCGGTGCCCTAGCGCCCCCTATGGTCAGGCCCCACTGACCATCAGAGTTCTAGAACAGTGCCATTAACATGTTTCTGATTGGAGGCGTGGCTTGTTGGTGATCAGCTGACCTTCATCTTGAGAGGCGCAGGATAAAAAACGTTTTTCTCACTAACTTGTAGTGATTTTATTGTTCTGATCTGAATCGGGTTTTGTCATAACTTTTCTTCTTTTTGATCACTTGATGCGTAACCGTAGCAACAACCAATGATGCCTGTATGTGCTACTTATGCTGTGTTCTATTGACCTCGGAGGTCTGAACTCTGAACTGGGAATGACGTCACACCTGAGTTACAGTGTTCCAGTTTAAAAAGTCGGGATCCCAGCATCACACATTCAGAACACTGTTTTAGACTTGAATTAATTCACTCAGACAAACTCTCTGAATTCATTTAGAGTCAGAAGAGACAAAGAACTACACGCCATTCTGAACTTTGACACATCCAAACAAGCAGATCTCGTTAAATAAACGTGTTTTCACTGCTCATAGGAGGAGCCGCCATCTTTACTGAAGTCAGGGCACAACAGGATTCTCCTACTTTCCAAGTGGGAAGTGTGACTGGAGGGCATTCCAGTTGAAGAAAAAAAGAGTGAATTTTCCAACTTCTGAAGACAAATGGAATGCACCATTAGTTATTCTAATATCAGTCTTTTTTCAGTAACCAGTGATCTGATCTGATTGAAGGGACTTTTCCAGCCTGTGCGTTACTTTGTGTTACTGTTGTTGTCCTTTTCCTCACTAAAAAGATGTATTTGGTTGTTTGTCTTCTTTTATGTGAGCAGGAGCAGCTGACTGGATGCTTCTGTCAGGACTAGCACTAGTATTCGCTCTGGCTCTGGAACTCGCTCCAACACTGTCACTAGTATTAGCATCAGCTCTAGCACTAGGGATGTCCCGATCAGGTGTTTTTGCCCTCGAGTCCGAGTCATTTGATTTTGAGCGTCGACCGATACCGAGTCCTGATCCGACACTTGTATAATCAGGGGGTGCACGTCATTTTTACACCTCAAGGTTCTCAAGCTGATGCTCTAGTCTGTACACAGACCCTCACCATGAGCAGGAGGGGGTGGGGTGCAGCGTACGTGCATTGCTTCAGGTATAAGCGCTGAAGCGGTCTCACACCCCCCCTCCTGGACGGAGGTTCAGGGCTTCTGAACTGTGGAGCCGTTGTTGCAGTTGTTTAAAGGCCTTTGAGTGTTACTCCGCCACTTCCCGCTGTTGGATGTGAAGCTCATCAGCTCGCGGGATGCGCGGTTGATGTTTGAGCGGAAGAGTCCAGTAGCACACATGGTATCTGGTGTGCTTTCGGACTGGCAGCCCTGTTTATAATACATAAATAAAAAAGAGCTAAGAAACAGACTTCAAGCTGCTTCTGTTTTCTACTTGTCTGGCATTTAACCAATAGCAACAAAGTGATGCCACGCCTCATGCGTTGCTGTTTCTGTGTGGAGTCAAGAGGTCCAACTCTGTGCCACCACATAACTATAGATGTGTTAAAAATAATGAGAATATGCACACTCTCAGAAATGAAGGGACAGAATTGTACCTTTTTTTGTCACTGGGGTGGTACCCTCAAAAGTACAAATTTGTACCTTTAACTGGGGGTTATATCCTAATGGGTACAAATATGTACCCTAAGGTACAGGTTTGACTAGTAAAAGGTACAAACTACAAGGGTAAACATGTGTACCCCCAGTTAAGGTTCAAAATTGCACCTTTTGAGGTACAGGTTCCTTTTGAGGGTACCTAAGGGGCACCCTCAAATGCCAGACAAGTGTATCCTAAGGGGATACAACCCTGCAGTTAAAGGTACAAAATTGTACTTTTGAGGGTACCACCCCAGTGACAAAAAAGGTACAATTCTTGTCCTTTCATTTCTGAGAGTGTACCTGAGTCTGGACTGGGAGGTAACGGCCGATCGATCCTGATCTAGTCAGAAACCACCTGATCGGGTCGGGACATCCCTACAGGTATTTTAATGTTACACCATAAAGTGTAGTTGTACATTTTACTACACTTTACATTCAAAAATTCTTTATGATTTAAAAAAAATAAAATAATTTTTTATAAAAGACGAGATCTAGCTGTCAAACAACACTATTTTCAAGATGTCTGTTTTCTTAAAGGGTGTGGTCTAATAATACTCAGGTCAAAACCAAGCTGCAGCAACACAAACAGGATGGAGCTCGCTTTCTATCTGGAGTCAGGCTTTAGAGTCGGGGTCAGATAAACGCTCATCAAACATGTTACAATTATGGATTAGTTATGTTAATAAACAATGTTGATTATAAATAGGAAGTTTTACCATTACACAGTAATAATGTCAGATCTTTATTTTATATTTGATAAAAACAAGAAGTTTATGTAACTAAAAGTAACTTAGTAGTTACTTTTAAAATCAAGTAATCAGTAAAATAGTTGTTTTTTTAAAGGAATAATCAGTAATTAGTAATCTGATTACTTTTTCAAGGTATCTGTGGCAACAGCAGACTTGTTTACAGCTGATCGACATGAAGCTCAAATCAAATCCAACCCAGAATCCATCTGAGGTCAAGAGTCATCAGGAGCAAGTTTCAACCATCACTTCATCCATGGAGATGTCTCCTGGATCAGGTGGACAGCAGACGAGGAGGATGTCCTCCAGGACCTGATGCTAGACCAGTCCAGTACCACGGACCTGCTCAGTAGACCAGTCCAGTACCACGGACCTGCTCAGTAGACCAGTCCAGTATCACGGACCTGCTTAGTAGACCAGAACCAGGTCTGGACCAGGACTGGACCCAGTTCCCGTTCTGAGTCACCTGACTATCTATCTGCACTCTGATTGGCTGGAACTGAATCAGCGAAGCTGTTGATTTCATGTTTTTGTTTCCATGAATCAGCTGATGTCAACATAAACAACACACCAGCTGGGGTCACGTGACCACGATCACACAAACACGCGCACACGCACGCGATCTGTGAGCTCGCTCCCGACGGGTCCTGTTCATGTTCCAGAATGTCCAAACGACCGGAACCGAACCGAACTCCAGTCACTGACTCCGTCCGGTTCAGTCCGACCCGTCAGCCGAACCGACCCGGATTTAATACGGCGCTGTGACCTGCTCGGTTCGTGCACGCGCGACACGAACCCTCACGGATCCTGACTTCTAAACGTGTCCGGTGGCTCGCGCGTCCCTACCTGGATCACCTGTAGACGGTCACCACGTGGTTTCCGGTCCGGGTTTCAGAACCTCGTCGGATCCAATCGATCATTTAGGATCGATGATCGGATCTTCATCCTCCTCCTCCTCCTCCGCGCTGCAGCATCAGCACCACTGGCGCGCTCATGAACACGCACACGCCTCGCCCATTGCGCGCACACGATACGCAGCAGGTTGTTCCTCAGTGTCCCCGTTTACCTGAGCAGGGGGCGGGGCTTAACGCCGATGTTTGTCCAGGTCCTGACAGGTCCAGGTCCCAGTCTGGAGCCAGATCCTAGACCCAGTCCTATCCAGGTCCAGGTCCCAGTCTAGACCCAGTCCTATCCAGGTCCCAGTCTGGAGCCAGATCCTAGACCCAGTCCTATCCAGGTCCAGGTCCCAGTCTAGACCCAGTCCTATCCAGGTCCCAGTCTGGAGCCAGATCCTAGACCCAGTCCTATCCAGGTCCCAGTCTGGAGCCAGATCCTAGACCCAGTCCTATCCAGGTCCAGGTCCCAGTCTAGACCCAGTCCTATCCAGGTCCAGGTCCCAGTCTGGAGCCAGATCCTAGACCCAGTCCTATCCAGGTCCAGGTCCCAGTCTAGACCCAGTCCTATCCAGGTCCCAGTCTGGAGCCAGATCCTAGACCCAGTCCTATCCAGGTCCCAGTCTGGAGCCAGATCCTAGACCCAGTCCTATCCAGGTGGACTTGATTCACATTAATTCATCTCCTGTTTCTTCCACTTAAACATCTCAGAACTAGAACGACCTGCAGGTCTGGAGAACTGATCCAGTCCTCATGTTTAGACTACTGGACCGGTCTAAACAAATCCTCCCTCTCAGGCCTTCCAGCCAATCAGAACGCAGCAGCCAGACTCCTGATTAAATCCAGCAGGTGGCCTCACATCAGCTGGTCTTCACTCAGAAGACCTTCAACCTTCTGTAGAACTCAGAATCCAGTTTAAAGTTCTTGTTCTGACCTGCAGAGCTCCTGTCGATTCTATCTCCACCGTAACCTTTGACCCACATCTCAAAACCTGCTGGCTGTTCCTCACCAAGGGGGCAGCGTTTATCTCAGAAGGTCAACCAGAGGGTCTTCAGCTCCAGCTGGGTCACTTTGTCCTTGGAGACACTTCACCCACCTCGTCTACTGGTGGAAATCAGAGGGACCTGGTGGTGTTGGTCTAGGACAGCTGTGACTAGTCACTACCAGTGATCCGCTACATTTCAGGATCTGGCTCCCAGACTGTGGACCAGCCTGTCTCTAACCTCTCGGACTCTGTGGAGGGTTTCAAAAACCACCTGAAAACTCACCTTTTCAACCAGGCTTCCTCTAGAGAACATGTTGGACTGGACTTTGGTCTCTGCTGGTTTTACTGGTTTATGTTTGTCCTGATTCTTTATACAGTAAATGAACTGTTCCAGGCCCCAGTCTAGACCCAGGTCCTAGTTCAGATCCAGGTTCTAGTCCACGTCCAGTTTGTAGTCTAATTCCAGGTCCAGGTCCAGGGTCTTACAGGATTTATCAAGACCTTTAAAATGTAAGAGCTGTCTCGCTGACCCACCAGCAGAGACAAACTGAATTCTTGAACTGGTGTTCATTTATTTTTAATGTGTAAAGGATGAAGAGCCAAGCAGAGGAGTGAAAACTCAAAGAACGTTCCAGAAGAACGGAAACTGTTCCTAAGAATGTTCACTTGTTGTTTCTACGTTGGGTAGCTTGTTCCATGCTGGCAGGTTGAAACGCTGTGATGGGAGGAGTTTGGACTCGACCTTCACGCCCATCGTAGAGCTGAATCCTTGTTTTGCATTCGGTGCAAAAAGCCTCAAAAACATTGTTGTCCACCAGTTTTAACCAATGATAAGATGTTTTATCCCGCAACACAAATTTACATTTCCCCATTACCCTAGCGTTCAAACAGTAGCTAGGTAGCGTAAACAACATGCTTAAAGTCAGCCCGTCTCGTGGTCTGCTGGATGTTCTTCCATTTTTCTGACTGTCTGCGGTTGCGGCGCATGACCTTCAGTTACATGTTCTGAGTATTTTAACCTTGGCTTGCATTGCGTTCTCAGAAGTGCAGAGTTTGGCCCCAGAGAAATCCCATGATGCTTTGCAGTGTGACGTTAAAATCAATTTGAATCGACTGGGGGAAGCTCTACTGGTCCCACCAGGCTTCATTTAAGCTACGGCGTTTAATTTGAATCATCATGGTTCATAAATGAAACCTTTGAGGTGAAACGCGATTTGGAGAAGTTCCACAAAGACCCAGACACAAAAATACTGGACTTTAAAAATGTTTAAGGTATTCCTTCCAAATGTATTAATTCAATGACTTTTTAAAACCCTGTCTTAGTCAAGACCCAGCTCCTAGTCAAGGTTCCTGGCAGAGTCCAGGCCTAGGTCCTAGTTCAGACCCAAGAACTAGTCCAGGTTCTGGTTCAAGTCCAGGTCCAGACCCAGGTCCAGGTCCAGGTCCAGACCCAGGTCCTAGTCCAGGTCTTTTCTTCTTGTTCTCGGTTATTAAATCAAATTTGCTTTGATTTCATTTCAAGACGACTCAGGAACCAGAACCACATTCTGAAAAGGAGGTGCAGCACACTGACCCTGATGTTGACCTTTGACCCCTGCTTATTGAGACCGTCGATGCTTCAGTCCCCCTTTGTGGAGAGAGACGTGGCCTCAGAAATCCATTTAGAACATTTCTGATGAAATACAAGATCCTATTCATTTTAGAACCAGAATGTTTGATGGCTTCATGAAACCATGAGAAACCAACTCAGTCCAGAAGGAAGCAGCTGATCGCAGGTCAGACACAAAGTCAAGATCCTGAAAAACAACTGGTGGTGGACCAGCAGGAACCATTCAGGTGGGTCTGGACTGGAGATGATCCAATTCATCACTTTCTTCTGGTCCTCTGTGGGCCTCAGACCTGGTCTGTTCATCTGACCAAAGAGACAATCAGAAAAAACATCGTCAATAGTCTGGTAAAACCCTGAGCCTGGACCTGGTAAAACCCTGACCAAGGTAAAACCCTAAATCAAGGCAGTACTCCAGAACCAGGACTGCTGAGGTTGGGTAGAAATCGTTTCTGGAATAGTCTGAACTTGACTTTTGGTTGAAACGATCAACAGCAGGTACCTGACAGGTTCTAGTCCAAGTCAGACTTCTTTAATGTTGGGATAGAAACGTTCCCACAGAGGAGCATGATGTCATGAACCTGCTGAGGATCAAAATTGTTTATATGTTCTTTTTTTCAGACATGTATATTTTTGTGTAAGTTTTTACCTTGAACAGAGGAGAGTCATACACACTGAGGAGAACAGATACAGACGTTGGATCAGGGAGGCAGTGGAGGTAAGGAAGCGAGCCAAGTGGTCCATCAACCGGGACGAGGGGGCCTACCAGCTGTCTCACACCTGGGACTCACTGCTCCAGGGACCAGCCGGTGGAGATGGGCGTGGCCAACCCCGCATATTTGACAGATCGGGGTTGGCCACGCCCATCGGGAAGAACAGCTGATAAACGACACGTCACACCAACACCAGTGACACTTCTGATGAAGACCGCAGGAGCGAGTCGAAACATGTCAAGGTAAAAAATTACACAAAAATACACATGTCTGAAAAAAAGAACATATAAACAATTTTGAAAAAAGAAGACATAATGAACACAGTAAAGCTGCTGAGGATCATGTGACTTCTCTTTTATCCGTACAGCTCAGACTTTCTAAATAACAACAGTGAACTGTGTTTTGGTTGTGAAACCTGGAAGTGTGAGTTCCACGTACAGGAGTCTTGTACTGACAGCAGCTTGGGGGTTCTGGTCTGGCCCTGCTCACACTGGCTCATGTTCTCCAGCGATTGCTGCATACTGGGATTCATGCACACTGGGAACAGCACAAACAGGGTTACTGGTAACATTGGATCAAGCTTTAGTCTGGTCCGGATGCTGACGTACCTGAAGATCTAGGTGAGGAGGACTGGAGGGACCCTGCAGGAGAGAACCCCGAAAGTCCTGCCCCCACAGCGTTGGGTTCTGAGCCGTCAGTGATGCTGCTGGGCTGGGAGGGGAAGTACTGGTCCTCAGTGGGAACTGAGGGCTGGCTGCACTGGGATTCTCTAGGCCTGCAGCTGGTCCTACTGGACCTAAACCCGGACTGTGGATGGTCATACTGGGAATATCCTTGACTCTCGTCCGTTTCACACGGGCCAACCAAAGAGGTGGAAGGGGGGGGGCAGGAGGAGGAGACGAGTTGGTAAGGAGGGCTGAAGGCACCGCAGGAGGAAGAGGAGCTTGGTTTCACACTGGAGTACACAGAGCACTGAGGTCTAGGGTAGGACGAGGTCTTCTTCAGGATGTTGTGGATATCTTGAAGTTTGTTAAAGACCTGAAAAGAAAAGAATAGTGAGAAAAGCGGGAGCATACCTGAAATCCCCACAGCCAATCGTAAGAGAGCGCTTGCAGTCAATCAGAGGCGAGAAAGGCGGGACCTTACGCACTTCGCCTACGAAAAGGATATTTGCGTACAGGAGCCTCCGCTCCCGGACCACCAGACTCACCAACAGCTCCATCCGCCAGGCCGTGAGACTACTACCCCCCCCCCCCAACCTTTAGCCACAGCTAACGGAGCCACCAGGCTGGTAGGAGGCTGGGTTTTATTTTTGATTTAGAGGAATATGATGTAAATATTCTAATGGTCATCATTATCTGTAGCCATAATTATCAATCACTGATCAATGAAGGATTCAAATATTTGACTATGTGTGATGGATTTATACCTGAAACAAGGGAACACCTGGTAACCAGATGAACTTCAGACCAATAGGAAACACCGGAACATAGAGAAACAGATTATTATAAACAAAAGACCCCCGAAAATCAATTTAAAAAAACCTGAACCTAGACCTAGATCTGGATCTAGACTTGGACCTAAATTTGGATCTCGACCTGGACCTAGACCTGGATCAGACTCTGACCTCTGTCATGGCCGGTCTCTTCTTCCTTTGTTTGGTCAGACTCCTGAGGGCGAGTGCTGCCACCTCCAGGAACGCTTCAGGATCTGCAGCTGCTCCTGCAAACAGAACCATCATGGATCAGAGCCAAGCTGCTGGCTGGGGTGTAGTCTTTGATCTTACCCACGGGTCGGGTCGGGTCAACGCATTTTTACCTTCAGTGGGGGGGGGGGGGGGGGTTTCAAATCAGGCCTCACATAACAGAACATTTTACGTCCGTCCATCCATCCATCCATTTTCCTCCACTTATCCATCCATCCATCCATCCATCCATCCATCCATTCATTCATCCATCCATCCATCCATTTTCCTTCACTTACCCATCCATCCATTCATCCATCCATTTTCCTCCACTTATCCATCCATCCATCCATTCATCCATCCATCCATTTTCCTCCACTTATCCATCCATCCATCCATCCATCCATTTTCCTCCACTTATCCATCCATCCATTTTCCTCCACTTATCCATCCATCCATTCATCCATCCACCCATCCATTTTCCTCCACTTATCCATCCATCCATCCATTTTCCTCCACTTATCCATCCATCCATCCATCCATCCATTTTCCTCCACTTATCCACCCATCCATTTTCCTCCACTTATCCATCCGTCCATCTATCCATCCATTTTCCTCCACTTATCCATCCGTCCATCCATTCATTTTCCTCCACTTATCCATCCGTCCACCCATCAATCCATCCATTTTCCTCCATCCATCCATCCTCCTCTACTTATGTATGGATGGATGGATGGATGGATGGCATCCATCCACCCACCCATCCATTTTCCTCCACTTATCCAAGGTCAGATTTTGAGGTCAACACCCTGCCAGGCTTCCCTCTCCCCAGCCACCTCGGTCAGCTCCTACGAGGGATCCTAAGGTGTTCCCAGGTCAGCTGAGAAACATATCCCTGCAGCAAAATTTTCTGTCATTGTGTGTGTCTGTGCGTGGGCGTGTGTGCACACACACAGGTTATGTAGGTTATATACAGTATATGTTAGTGAAAATGCCAGCGAGCGTTTGCCGCTATAATGACTGAGAGACGTCCGTTTCTCGCTCCGTGACCGCTGTAGATAGACACCTGTGGCCTCATTTATAAAACTTATATGTTTATAATTTATTAGAATATATTTGTATATAAAGTTTGTAACCAAAAAACAGGTCAGAAAGGGAGTCACTTTCTCCACAAACTTTAAGATTTAGAAAAGAAATCGTGACAGAGATTTGTGGTAACTGTGCAAACTTTGAACTTTGCATAAGCACATTTTAGAGACAGTCAAAACATTTTTGAGAAACGGTAGGACTAAATAAAAGAGCATTCAGTCAATACTATAACGTGTTTTTAATGAGGCGGGTCGGTTGTAAAAATAGATGCAGTGATGCGGGGCGGTTTGGTGCGGGTCAGAAGTTTTCAAATGTGCAGGACCCGCGGGTCCATAAAAACCCTAACCCGTGCATCAGTACTGGGATGCGCTGGGGCCCCACTGGAGGAGCTGGTTCAGGCCCTGGGGCCGACCCAGGACCCTCAGGAGGATTATAGTCCTGGATGCCCTGGGGCTCCACTGGAGGAGCTGGTTCAGGCCCTGGGGCCGACCCAGGACCCTCAGGAGGATTATAGTCCTGGATGCGCTGGGGCCCCACTGGAGGAGCTGGTTCAGGCCCTGGGGCCGACCCAGGACCCTCAGGAGGATTATAGTCCTGGATGCCCTGGGGCCCCACTGGAGGAGCTGGAGAGAGGACAGCCTGGATTTCCTTTTGGGCTGCTGATCTCGTCACCTGAAGCCGAGCTGCAGTTCATCAGGGACAGATAGATGTGTAAGCTGCCACTGAGCACCCCCTAGTGGAGATGAAAGTGACCTGCAGTGAGTCCACAGACTCAGAGCATGTCTCTTGAGGCAGGTCGTCACTATAGACCCATTGAATGTTATTGTTTTCATCCGGGTACTTGTGGACAAGCTCAGTCGCTGGACGGTAAAAACCCAGCTCCGGCAGTTAACCAGGGCTGTATCTCTGCAATTTAAACTAACAAAATAAAGTGCTTTAACAACTCCAAGACGTTTTATAGATTAAAAAAAAAAACAAAGCAGGAAACAAAACATATCGGACAAATGCACGCAGCTGAACGCAGCTGTGCCCCAGGGGCGTATCTAGAACTTTTTTCTTGGGGGGTCCAGGCAGGGGCAAAAACTGAAGAAGGGTGGCTCACTAAAAGGTCATTATATTTAAATGCTCTGCATTCTTGGATTGCAATGGACAGCAGACCGAAGTTTTACTAACTTATTTATTTACTGAAGTAAAACACATGGACCTGTTTAGTAGAACTATGCAGCAGATTCTAAATCAGGACATTTTAAAACATCACAGTCTCACTGTACACCATCAAAAACAGTCTGCCTTTGCATGTGCTTTCAACATTAAAATTACTATAAAGTAGAATTATAACAGTTTCTGCATTTTATTAATACATCAAAGATTATGACAGCTGAAAAAGTTTTGTGGTTTTTGGCAAAGCGTTCCACAAAATTAGATTTTTTGTCATGTATATTTTATTGTTTAATTTTTAACTGTTTTATTTTGAATGAAATAAACTTAATAAAAAAAAAACTATACAAACAAACTGATTGACAGCTCTGGTGGGGGTGGCCAATAAGATTTCAAGGATGGCGAGTGCCACCCCTATGGCCCCGCCCCTGCCAGAACTGTATTGAAGTGCCGAAAAGATCAAGTCAGATAACTCAACAACCACACTTAACTATACCGGTATATGCATACAAGCTATTATATTGTCCATGGATTTTTCTAAAACTCATACAGGATGCACACTACAGTAAAACACTAATTGCACACATTTCTCAGCACACTCACACTTTGAACAAATCTACACTGATTTGAATGAATACATGTTCCTTTTGAAATTACACTCACACATAAACATGAAGATATTTCTTGTTCTTGTGTTTTCATCATAAATACTTTGTCAGTGTGTTAAAAATGACAAGTACTAATTTAGGCTTTCAGATATTGTGGCTGAATTTTTATGCTGGTGCTACAACGTTTTGTTCTGTGCTACAAAACCTGCAACCTCTGTAGCACCGGGGCTATGAGCTAAAAAGTGATTGGTGATTTTATCAGCTGGGAACCTGTAAAATGTAACGTTACTGTTGTTCTTTCATTTATCTGTGCAGCTTGCATGTGTTAACCATGCTGATAGATCTCATTTTGTCGCTATTTAGCTCCATTTATTGACAACTGACAGATAATAACAACGGTGCTCAGCGGGGCTGTGCTGTCTTCTTGCCCCCCAGCCAGAAGCTAGGGGGCGGGACCTTGGGCGCGCGACATCACGTGTCAAGGGGTCTATATAGGAATTTTATATATTTCATGACTCATTAGTTTAACTGATGACTCATTGGTTTAAATCAGTGTTTCTCAACCTTTTTCAGCCGAACGCCCCCAAAGATATATTGAAATCCCTTACTCCCTTACTTAAGAAGGAGATGTAACGCTAAGATGATTGGTCAAATTTGCGGAAAAGTTGTGGTGATTGGTGAAAACTGCAAGGCCGCGAAAAATAATAGAATCAAATTTTAATATTTTTCAATCGATTAATAATCGTTCATGTCTGCATCCTGATGCATCAGAAAAACTAGTTTATCTCCCACCTCTACTAACGATCTGGAGTGTGGTTGAAATCCTATTTCACCAGCGCACTCACTGGTTTAACTGATGACTCACTGGTTTCATGAATAACTCACTGGTTTAACTGATGACTCATTGGTTTAATTGATGACTCACTGGTTTAACTGATGACTCATTGGTTTAACTGATGACTCACTGGTTTCATGAATAACTCACTGGTTTAACTGATGACTCATTGGTTTAATTGATGACTCACTGGTTTAACTGATGACTCATTGGTTTAACTGATGACTCATTGGTTTAACTGATGACTCATTGGTTTAACTGATGACTCATTGGTTTAACTGATGACTCATTGGTTTAACTGATGACTCATTGGTTTAACTGATGACTCATTGGTTTAACTGATGACTCATTGGTTTAACTGATGACTCACTAGTTTCATGAATAACTCATTGGTTTAACTGATGACTCACTGGTTTAATTGATGACTCATTGGTTTAACTGATGACTCATTGGTTTAACTGATGACTCATTGGTTTAACTGATGACTCATTGGTTTAATTGATGACTCACTAGTTTCATGAATAACTCACTGGTTTAATTGATGACTCATTGGTTTAATTGATGAGTCATTGGTTTAACTGATGACTCATTGGTTTAACTGATGACTCATTGGTTTAACTGATGACTCATTGGTTTAACTGATGACTCATTGGTTTAATTGATGACTCACTGGTTTAACTGATGACTCACTGGTTTAACTGATGACTCATTGGTTTAACTGATGACTCATTGGTTTAACTGATGACTCATTGGTTTAACTGACGACTCATTGGTTTAAATGATGACTCATTGGTTTAACTGATGACTCATTGGTTTAACTGATGACTCATTGGTTTAACTGATGAGTCACTGGTATCTGTGAGATTATGAAAGCAGCATCAACTTCTCTGTGAACCTGTGACTCAATCCAGTGTAGCTTCCACACATACCTGCAAGCAGCCGTTTGTCCAGATGTTTCCTCCATACCTCTGCAGTTAAGCAGTCGGGGATGTCCTCTACCTCCTCCACCAGGTCTTTCTGCAAACAGAACCAGAAACCTACACACTTGATATGACTAAAAACTGTAGAATAACCAAAGAACTGATTCTGTCGTTCATGTTTGGGGCGGCACTAGCTCAGTTGGGAGAGTGGCCGGTCTGGTAACCGGAGGGTCACCGGTTCGATCCCCAGCTCTGGCTGGGTTAGATTGTCGTTGTGTCCTTGGGCAAGACACTTCACCCACCTTGCCTGTGTGAATGTGAGTGTGACTGTGTGTGAATGTTGGTGGTGGTCAGAAGGGCCGATGGTCAGAATGGCAGCCTCTCTTCTGTCAGTCTGCCCCAGGGCAGCTGTGGCTACAGACGTCTGTCGTAGTTTACCACCACCGGTGAGAATGACTGTGTGAATGAATAATGCAACTCTGTAAAGCGTCTTTGAGTGACCTGAAAAGCGCTATATAAAACTGATGCATTATTATTATTATTATGTTATCTGTAGGCTAGTAGATTAGGGACCGGTAGGTCTAGTAGACCAACCAGACCACCAGTTTGTTCTTCTGCTGCCAACTCTTTCATACAAAAGCATCTCAAGCCACTGTGTGTGTGTGTGTGTGTGTGTGTTCTGACCAGGAATCTGGGTCCAGACTTGGTGTCTTGCTCCAACGCTCGCTGCCCAGTCAGAACCTCCAGCAGGACCTGAAATACAGAGTGGAGGTCAGCAGGTTCTGGATCCTGATCAACTGGATCCTGGTTCTTCTCCCCAAAAGGCTGCGATTGTCACACAGTGAGAATTTGGTTGTTTTTATTTGCATGATTTTTTCCTGTTTTTATGTTTTATTTTGGCATGTGTTTTTATACAGTTTTAATGTGTTTTTAATTCTTTGGATCACTGTGTGGACTGACCTTTTTAACATTGATTAGTAATGACTGTCCCCTGTGGAGAGGTGGGCGTGGTCAGGAGGAGGTCTATTTAAGTGCCACAGAGGAAAAGAGAACAGACGAAGGACAGGAACAGGACGGAGGCACAGGACGGAGGTGGAGAGGAGGGAGGCCAGGAGGCATCGCTGGCACCCAGCCTGGAGATGAGAGGCCCCCATGGCTGGAGATGAGAGGCCCCCATGGCTGGAGATGAGAGGCCCCCATGGCTGGAGAAGAGAGGCCCCCATGGCTGGAGAGGAGAGGCCCCCATGGTTGGAGATGAGAGGCCCCCATGGCTGGAGAGGAGAGGCCCCCATGGTTGGAGAGGAGAGGCCCCCATGGTTGGAGATGAAAGGCCCCCATGGTTAGAGATGAGANCATTGGTTTAATTGATGACTCACTGGTTTAACTGATGACTCATTGGTTTAACTGATGACTCACTGGTTTCATGAATAACTCACTGGTTTAACTGATGACTCATTGGTTTAATTGATGACTCACTGGTTTAACTGATGACTCATTGGTTTAACTGATGACTCACTGGTTTCATGAATAACTCACTGGTTTAACTGATGACTCATTGGTTTAATTGATGACTCACTGGTTTAACTGATGACTCATTGGTTTAACTGATGACTCACTGGTTTCATGAATAACTCACTGGTTTAACTGATGACTCATTGGTTTAATTGATGACTCACTGGTTTAACTGATGACTCATTGGTTTAACTGATGACTCACTGGTTTCATGAATAACTCACTGGTTTAACTGATGACTCATTGGTTTAATTGATGACTCACTGGTTTAACTGATGACTCATTGGTTTAACTGATGACTCACTGGTTTCATGAATAACTCACTGGTTTAACTGATGACTCATTGGTTTAATTGATGACTCACTGGTTTAACTGATGACTCATTGGTTTAACTGATGACTCACTGGTTTCATGAATAACTCACTGGTTTAACTGATGACTCATTGGTTTAATTGATGACTCACTGGTTTAACTGATGACTCATTGGTTTAACTGATGACTCACTGGTTTCATGAATAACTCACTGGTTTAACTGATGACTCATTGGTTTAATTGATGACTCACTGGTTTAACTGATGACTCATTGGTTTAACTGATGACTCACTGGTTTCATGAATAACTCACTGGTTTAACTGATGACTCATTGGTTTAATTGATGACTCACTGGTTTAACTGATGACTCATTGGTTTAACTGATGACTCACTGGTTTCATGAATAACTCACTGGTTTAACTGATGACTCATTGGTTTAATTGATGACTCACTGGTTTAACTGATGACTCATTGGTTTAACTGATGACTCACTGGTTTCATGAATAACTCACTGGTTTAACTGATGACTCATTGGTTTAATTGATGACTCACTGGTTTAACTGATGACTCATTGGTTTAACTGATGACTCATTGGTTTAACTGATGACTCACTGGTTTCATGAATAACTCATTGGTTTAACTGATGACTCATTGGTTTAACTGATGACTCATTGGTTTAACTGATGACTCACTAGTTTCATGAATAACTCATTGGTTTAACTGATGACTCACTGGTTTCATGAATAACTCATTGGTTTAACTGATGACTCACTGGTTTAATTGATGACTCACTGGTTTCATGAATAACTCACTGGTTTAATTGATGACTCACTAGTTTCATGAATAACTCACTGGTTTAACTGATGACTCACTGGTTTAATTGATGACTCACTGGTTTCATGAATAACTCATTGGTTTAACTGATGACTCACTGGTTTAATTGATGACTCACTGGTTTCATGAATAACTCACTGGTTTAATTGATGACTCACTAGTTTCATGAATAACTCACTGGTTTAATTGATGACTCACTAGTTTCATGAATAACTCACTGGTTTAACTGATGACTCACTGGTTTAATTGATGACTCATTGGTTTAATTGATGACTCATTGGTTTAATTGATGACTCATTGGTTTAACTGATGACTCATTGGTTTAACTGATGACTCATTGGTTTAACTGATGACTCATTGGTTTAACTGATGACTCATTGGTTTAACTGATGACTCATTGGTTTAACTGATGACTCATTGGTTTAACTGATGACTCATTGGTTTAAATGATGACTCATTGGTTTAACTGATGACTCACTGGTTTCATGGATAACTCACTGGTTTAATTGATGACTCACTCGTTTCATTAATAACTCACTCGTTTCATTGATGTCTCACT
>SSNR01000045.1:771522-820567 GCA_006937965.1 Callopanchax toddi | reverse complement strand
GGCCCCCATGGCTGGAGAGGAGAGGCCCCCATGGTTGGAGAGGAGAGGCCCCCATGGTTGGAGATGAAAGGCCCCCATGGTTAGAGATGAAAGGCCCCCATGGTTAGAGATGAGAGGCCCCCATGGCTGGAGATAAAAGGCCCCCATGGTTGGAGAGGAGAGGCCCCCATGGTTAGAGATGAGAGGCCCCCATGGTTAGAGATGAGAGGCCCCCATGGCTGGAAAGGAGAGGCCCCGATGGTTGGAGAGGAGCGGCCCCCATGGCTGGAGAGGAGAGGCCCCCATGGTTGGAGAGGAGAGGCCCCCATGGCTGGAGAGGAGAGGCCCCCATGGTTGGAGAGGAGCGGCCCCCATGGTTGGAGAGGAGCGGCCCCCATGGCTGGAGAGGAGAGGCCCCCATGGTTAGAGATGAGAGGCCCCCATGGTTAGAGATGAGACGCCCCCATGGTTGGAGATGAAAGGCCCCCATGGTTGGAGAGGAGAGGCCCCCATGGCTGGAGAGGAGAGGCCCCCATGGCTGGAGAGGAGAGGCCCCCATGGTTGGAGAGGAGAGGCCCCCATGGTTAGAGATGAAAGGCCCCCATGGTTAGAGATGAGAGGCCCCCATGGCTGGAGAGGAGAGGCCCCCATGGTTGGAGAGGAGCGGCCCCCATGGCTGGAGAGGAGAGGCCCCCATGGTTGGAGAGGAGCGGCCCCCATGGCTGGAGAGGAAAGGCCCCCATGGCTGGAGAGGAGAGGCCCCCATGGTTAGAGATGAGACGCCCCCATGGTTGGAGATGAAAGGCCCCCATGGTTGGAGAGGAGAGGCCCCCATGGTTGGAGATGAGAGGCCCCCATGGTTAGAGATGAGAGGCCCCCATGGTTAGAGATGAGAGGCCCCCATGGCTGGAGAGGAGAGGCCCCCATGGTTGGAGAGGAGAGGCCCCCATGGCTGGAGAGGAGAGGCCCCCATGGTTAGAGATGAGAGGCCCCCATGGCTGGAGAGGAGAGGCCCCCATGGTTGGAGAGGAGAGGCCCCCATGGTTAGAGATGAAAGGCCCCCATGGTTAGAGATGAGAGGCCCCCATGGCTGGAGAGGAGAGGCCCCCATGGTTGGAGAGGAGAGGCCCCCATGGTTGGAGAGGAGAGGCCCCCATGGTTAGAGATGAGAGGCCCCCATGGTTAGAGATGAAAGGCCCCCATGGTTAGAGATGAGAGGCCCCCATGGTTGGAGAGGAGAGGCCCCCATGGTTGGAGAGGAGAGGCCCCCATGGTTGGAGAGGAGAGGCCCCCATGGTTAGAGATGAAAGACCCCCATGGCTGGAGATAAAAGGCCCCCATGGTTGGAGAGGAGAGGCCCCCATGGTTGGAGATGAGAGGCCCCCATGGTTAGAGATGAGAGGCCCCCATGGTTGGAGAGGAGAGGCCCCCATGGCTGGAGAGGAGAGGCCCCCATGGTTGGAGAGGAGAGGCCCCCATGGCTGGAGAGGAGAGGCCCCCATGGTTAGAGATGAAAGGCCCCCATGGTTAGAGATGAGAGGCCCCCATGGTTAGAGATAAAGAGATGAGAGGCCCCCATGGCTGGAGAGGAGAGGCCCCCATGGTTGGAGAGGAGAGGCCCCCATGGTTGGAGAGGAGAGGCCCCCATGGTTGGAGAGGAGAGGCCCCCATGGCTGGAGAGGAGAGGCCCCCATGGTTGGAGATGAGAGGCCCCCATGGTTAGAGATGAGAGGCCCCCATGGCTGGAGATAAAAGGCCCCCATGGTTGGAGAGAGAGGCCCCCATGGCTGGAGAGGAGAGGCCCCCATGGTTAGAGATGAAAGACCCCCATGGCTGGAGATAAAAGGCCCCCATGGTTAGAGAGGAGAGGCCCCCATGGCGGGAGAGGAGAGGCCCCCATGGTTGGAGAGGAGCGGCCCCCATGGCTGGAGAGGAGAGGCCCCCATGGTTGGAGAGGAGCGGCCCCCATGGCTGGAGAGGAGAGGCCCCCATGGCTGGAGAGGAGCGGCCCCCATGGCTGGAGATGAGAGGCCCCCATGGTTAGAGATGAGAGGCCCCCATGGTTGGAGAGGAGAGGCCCCCATGGTTGGAGAGGAGAGGCCCCCATGGTTGGAGAGGAGAGGCCCCCATGGTTAGAGATGAGAGGCCCCCATGGTTGGAGAGGAGCGGCCCCCATGGCTGGAGAGGAGAGGCCCCCATGGCTGGAGAGGAGAGGCCCCCATGGCTGGAGAGGAGAGGCCCCCATGGGACTTGTTCTGGTTTTTCTTTATGCAGGGTTTTAAGTTTTTTTAACATTAGATTTTATCCATTTTTAGCTTCTTTTTTTTTAGAGAAATAAACAAACATTTATTTTCTCTCAGCTGGTGTTTGTGCTTTCGTGTTCCTGAGTTGCTGCTCCCCCCTGGTTTAGGCCCTCGGGGTCATGGTCAGACCTTCTGGGGCCCCGGCTACACGATCGCTAACAGCAGAGCGGCCGGGAGCAGAATGGGCAGCACAGCTGCCTTTGATGCACAGTGAAGCGGACTGAGGGCTGGGAAAGACTTGGTGATTTTGAGGCCTACTCCCGACACCCAGTAACATCCACAGATTGATGTGTGCCGTCTATAACAGCACCTTTAGCTCTGTGAAACACTGTAATCCATCAGGGGATTGTCAGCTTCATGAACACTTCCCAAACACCGCCAGTATTATGAGAAAAACCACAGATCCAGACGAAGCATGTCGGACATTAGCACTCAATACAACGGTGCAATACTGCCACCTAATGAATGTACAGTTATTACTTTTTAGGCTTTCCAGAACGCGCAGGCAGCGTCAGTTGACGTCACATCCGTAGGACAGCGCGGGAAATTCGAGCCCGAATTGCAGAACATTTTACAGCTCACAGCCTGTTCTAGATGATGAAAAACTTAACATACCGGTACATGATTTTTTTTTTATTTTTTTTTTTACAAATACAGCCTCCTGTCCTTTTAAAAAAGACATAAATGAAGACATAAAACCCAAGATAAAAATTAAAATCCAGATAAATAACATAAAATCTGAAAACATAAGATAACTACAGTAAAAAAGATACAATTATTACTTAATTCACTAGAAATATGTTTCAGGGAGAAAGAGATTTATTACAGCCTGTTGGGGCCACGTTGAAAAAAAAAGATTTAAGTTAAAGGCAGAGCGGGGTGGTGGTCCCCATTTTTAAGAAAGAGGACCAGAGGGCTGTGTTCCAACTATTTTCTGATATACTGAGTTTTAGGTTTACATCACCAGTAGCTGTAGCCATAGTTACAAGAAATAAAGGCTTGAAACATGTACCTCTATGTATGAAGGATCTATTTAACAGATGAATTTCACTCTGTTAATCTGTTACTTTTTCCCACAATATTCAGATTGTACACGAGCCATAAGACCCTGCAGTGCCTCACCACTCCAAAGCTGTAGACGTCAATGGCGGTGCACAGTTCTCCTCTCCTCACGTACTCGTCAGGTAGGTAGGCCAACGTTCCTCTGACTGTTGTGGTTTTACCAACCGATGCCGTCTGAAAGGCCGAGCAGCCCGATGTGGCCAGCGGAGTGCACCGAGCCAGACCGAAGTCCGAAAGCTTCGCCACCCAGTGCTGGTCCAGAAGGATGTTAGAACTACATGAGAAAGACACCTGATCAGAGGGGGAGGGGGACGGGCAGGTCTGTGGAGGAGGAAGGGGGGGGGGCAGACCTCTTGACATCACCGTGGATCAAAGGTTGGCCTGTGGGGGGGCAGTGCAGGAACTGAAGGGCTGATGCTGCTTCTCTGACGATGCTGATCCTCCGAGACCACGACAACACATCACTCACCTGAAATAAACAGTATAGTCAACAGACTGTGCAGTGTAGTATTGTGAAGTACCATGTAGTACAATGTAGTGTAGTATTGTGTAGTATAGTGTATTGTAGTACTGTTTAGTTGTTTTACCTGGTGCAGTTGATATTCCAGTGAATGGTTGCTCATGTAGCTGTAGATCAAACACATGGCTCCGCCTCCTTGGCTGAAGCCCAACAGATCTACGATGTTGGGATGCCTAAACCTGGAGCATGCACACGCACGTGCACACGCACACGCACAAACATCAGGGTATTGCTGCTTAGCAGGGAAACATTCCATTCCTAAACACACTAACTCACTTTGAAAGCTTCTCCACTTCAGTTTGGAAGCTTTTCCTCAACTGGGACAAGTCCATGGCACAGACCTGAAAACAACAACACTTATGACCAATCACAGCCCAGCTCCTAAGACAGGATTAAGATTCGCATCTAGATCTAGATCCAGATCCAGAACCCACCAGCCCCACCCCTCAGCCACAATAGGAAGAGTTTTCAGGAATCTGAGGTCAGAGGTCAGCTGGTAAGGGGTTTAAATCGCAGCTACTGAGGGTCGGATTCAGGATATCTACATTTGTCTCTTCAAGTTTTAAGAAGGTATTCTAAATCTGTACACATAGAATCTGAGAGTTTTTAACAGATTTGACCTTTTTTTGTCTGTCTGTAGAGGGCAGGGATTCCCATAGATATCACAAAAAGTAGCTAGATATTTTACCCGCGCTGTTCGTCAATGGACCCTGACATCCGTACGCGGCGGCCATCTTACTTCAGGGAGCTGCCTTCTTTCATAACACGTATGTCAATGGTGCACGTACTATTTAAATAACTATAACTTGCTCGTTTTTCAACAGGTTTTCAAACAGTTTAATTTGTTATACACTTCAGAGACGTGGCTATGAATTATATTGGTCTTGGCCGGAAACTCCCGCTATTTCACTTCACTTTCCAGCAGTTTCCCCTTATCCTGTCAATTTTCCATAGACTTAACAACAACATGCGGCCGTTTTAATGTCAACAAAGATCTGCGTCTGATCAACTAACTGTAGTTTGTAAAATGGTTGACTGAGAATACCCACCTTATAACTTACCTCATCAACTTAAAAATAAAAATTCTTATAAATACCTGATTACTGATTACTGAATAAAATAGTAAAACTAAAAAATAAACACAGAACAAGCAAACAATATTTAAAGTAAAAGCACCCAGTTCAAAAAAGCTGAATAACAACCCTAACCTCAATAACTGAGAAAATATCATTAAAAAAAATAATAATAAAAATAAAAATATACAGAACAAATTTTATTAACTTTGAACCAAATATATATATATATATATATAAGTGTATTTTCTTCAGGTTAAGGTCACAAACAAGTTTCAACTTGGTGACAAATTAGTTAGACTTCCTGTCTGTATCTGTAGAGGGTGGGGCTTCCTGTCTGTTTTGTAGAGGGTGGGACTTCCTGTCTGGTTTGTAGAGGGGGGGCTTCCAATCTGTATCTGAAGAGGGTGGGACTTCCAATCTGTATCTGAAGAGGGTGGGGCTTCCTATCTGTTCTGTAGAGGGTGGGGCTTCCTGTCTGTATCTGAAAATGGGCGGGTCTTTCTGTCTGTATCTGTAGAGGGTGGGACTTCCTGTCTGTTCTGTAGAGGGTGGGACTTCCTGTCTGGTATGTAGAGGGGGGGCTTCCAATCTGTATCTGAAGAGGGTGGGACTTCCTGTCTGTATCTGTAGAGGGTGGGGCTACCTGTCTGTTCTGTAGAGGGTGGGGCTTCCTGTCCGTCCTATAAAGGGTGGGGCTTCATGTCTGTATCTGTAGAGGGCGGGCTTCCAATCTGTATCTGAAGAGGGCGGGGCTTTCTGTCTGTATCTGAAAAGGGCGGGGCTTTCTGTCTGTATCTGTAGAGGGCGGGGCTTCCTGTCTATCTGTAGAGGGCAGGCTTTGTGTTCTTGTCTGAAATCACTGTGTGTACGCTGAGACAAAGTTCTGTGATTAGCTGACCTGTCGAAGCCTCTTGACAGCGCAGTCCATGCCCCTAAGAGATGCTCGATACACCACTCCAAACCCCCCCTCTCCCACCTGCAGGGAAGGGGAGAACTCTTGTGTCCCATCATGCACTTCTTCATACGCCCAGCAGATGATGGAGGTGCTGCTGCATGCTGCAGTGGGGTGAAGTGAAGTAAAGCATGGCGTTTCCTGTTGAGAGGGGATGATAATCAGTGAGCTTCCTTTTCTAATTCCTTTACTTCTCTGGACCTGAAATCTTTAAACTATGAAGGTGAAAGAGTTCTTGTCAGGGTTCTGGGTGAGTTAGACCTGACCCACCAGATCCTGAGTCTATCCTTATCCTGACTTACAGTCTGGTCATTGTTCAGTTTGGCTTAGTCTTGTTATGGTTTAATTTGGTTTTGTCTGGTTTAGTTAATTATGATATACATATATATACACATACATACATATATATACATACACGTGAGGACATTGTTCTACGTGATTCAAAAATGTCCTGCCTGAGACGGTCCCACGTCTGCCAGGCGTGGCTCAAAAGTTTTCGCAAACACTGTAAAGTGCTTCCAAACTTTACTTAAAAAAAATTTTTTTTTAGGTCTACCTGCCCCTGCCATGTCCCAATTGGGTCATTACTAGGGATGCTCCGATACTAGATGTTTTCTGAGTACATTTGAGTACTTGCAGATACCGAATACCGATTTGAGTACTAGTACTAAATCATGGTTTGGTACAACAGAAAAAAATACTGTATTGACCCGAATATAAGATGAGGTTTTTTTCATTGAAAATAATTTGAAAAAGGGGGGGTCGTCTTATTATCGCGCCCTACCCCACCAGCAGGGGGCACATGCTTTTTGGTGAAACGGCAAAAGCTGCAGGCAGGAAGCAGCTCTCAGACCGCAAGCGGTCCCAGCGGTCTGGTCCAGCTCAAAGTTACAGGTCCACTGAGGATTAAAAGCTGATCAGACCGGGAGGACTGAGCTGCTGCTGCCAGGAGAGTTTGTTTCATTACACGTTGTTGAGATTGAGAAACGTTTGAGGCTTTAACTGGAACTTTTTCGTTTAATTTATTTGTTTAATCAGAGGAAAAGAGCAAAACAAAGAAAAGAGCAGACACTGAGTCTCTAGATGAACAAACCTGTCAACCTAACCCACACATGGCGTGGGTGTGTCCACCTTCGGCGTGGAGATGGCTCCTGGAGCTGCTACAACAAGATGCTAGGCCTGTATCGCACTTTTTGAGAAGGTCGCCAATCTAGAGAACAAAATATCTCTCCTCTGCAAGTCACAGGAATCTGAAAACAACTTGGATACAATAATATTCGGCCGGTCTCAGGCACCAACGACCACGGCGCAACTGGTTGACACCATTCACGACAGCCCAGCGGAGGATACAAGCCAGCGTACACGCTGCTCTCAGCTTGGAGCTAGACCCAAAGTTCCCCCCAGTTCCACCCCCGTTTGCACGGGGAATTGGGTCTTGGTCGGGACCAGACATCGGCTGGGCACCCTGCCACCTGTCCGCTCCCCCTGGAAAACTGCTTCGACATCCTGGATCCCCTTGATTTTCCCGCTCTGGCCGCTGATCGCTGTCACTCTGTTCCACAACCGTGTCACTCCCCCAGCCGCCTCCATCAACAGAGGCCCTCACTCGTAAGTCCAGGGTCAGAACTACTCGGGCGGAGCTGAGCTACACACCGGCCCCAGAGCGCGCTAGAGACCGGGGATTCACCACAGTGGTCACAGCTTCCACAGCTACCCTGCTCCCCCCCCCCACCAGAGGCTCACCTAAAGGCTCAGTCTCCCACCACTCTGATTGTGGGAGACTCTATTATAAGGAATGTGAGGATGAGGGGAGCCCTCACACTATCTTTCGCAGTCTG
The DNA here is from genome assembly GCA_006937965.1 of Callopanchax toddi. Lineage (NCBI taxonomy): Eukaryota > Metazoa > Chordata > Actinopteri > Cyprinodontiformes > Nothobranchiidae > Callopanchax > Callopanchax toddi. The sequence continues at coordinate 812,837 of SSNR01000045.1, read as the reverse complement.
ACAAAATCCCAGATATCATCAATTCACATCCACAGGCAAAAAGACTCATCATCCATGTAGGCACCAACAACATCTCCAAACAGGACGCTTCAGCAGGCTGCTCAGCCTCAACACCTGGCTGGCTTCTGTCTGCAGCCTCCAAAATGTAAACTTTGTGGAGAACTTTGATATCTTCTGGGGAAGGGGACATCTTTTGGGGGCTGATGGCCTCCATCTGAACAGGTCAGGTAACCGAATCCTAGCTGCTAACCTGGCCTATAAGGTACTTCACTCACCCACACCAGCTGACCACATTACAACATCTGACCAGTCTGCTGCAGACGGACGGCTACATGGTCTAGGATCTTATTTCTCTTCCTTTAACTGTTGTACACACAGTACTGGACCTGGCCCATCTCAACATTAACCACTTCATTTCAGTTCAGATTACAAGCAGAGAGCGAACTTTACACAATCAGACCCGTTCAGTGAATTTCAATAACCTCAATAACCTCAGACCACTAGCAAAACACTGTTTATCACCTGCTACCAGAGGTGGGTAGAGTACCCAGAAAATGTACTTAAGTAAGGAGTAAGTTTCATCATCTTTTGCAGCTGCAGCCTCTTGTCGCTGGAACTCTTTGCCACTTCACATCAGGGAGTCTCCCTCAACTATCTGTTTAGGTCCAGGCTGAAGACCTGTTTTTATTCTCATTAATTTAAACCACTTTGGCGACAGCTCTTCTTCTCAGGTGCTCTATAAATAAAGGTGACATTGACATGTTTACACAGAGGACAAAAAGCAAGAGAAAGAATGGGCGGAGCATCAGAATAACCGCACAATGGTTCTCCATTTCCATCCCTATTGATTACTGATCAGTGACTAATGATCGATGATGACTGACTGATTTGTGATACTGATCAGAGTTATGGACTTCACCTGTGGCTGTACGTGATCCCTAGAGTACAGGCTGACCGGAGGGGGGGCAGGTCCAGGTAACTCACTTCCTTTTTCAATGGATGATTGAGTATCTGAGGAAAGAAGAGGTTTGATATCATCACATTAACTAACCAATCAGCTATCAATGAGGACAAAGTTATCTTTAAGGGTTTCTCCCAAAAAAAAAGTTCCAGATGTAGACCAGGATTTGAGCTGGTAAAGGACCAGGATGTTTATAAACAACAGCTGGAGCTGTTAAAAGACCAGGATGTTTATAAACAACAGCTGGAGCTGTTAAAAGACCAGGATGTTTATAAACAACAGCTGGAGCTGTTAAAAGACCAGGATGTTTATAAACAACAGCTGGAGCTGGTAGAAGACCAGGATGTTTATAAACAACTGTTGGAGCTGGTAGAAGACCAGGATGTTTATAAACAACAGCTGGAGCTGGTAGAAGACCAGGATGTTTATAAACAACAGCTGGAGCTGGTAGAAGACCAGGATGTTTATAAACAACTGTTGGAGCTGGTAGAAGACCAGATGATGTTTATAAACAACAGCTGGAGCTGGTATAAGACCAGGATGTTTATAAAGTACTGTTGGAGCTGTTAGAAGACCAGATGATGTTTATACACAACAGCTGGAGCTGTTAGAAGACCAGGTGATGTTTATAAACAACAGCTGGAGCTGTTAGAAGACCAGGATGTTTATAAAGTACTGTTGGAGCTGTTAGAAGACCAGAGGATGTTTATAAACAACAGCTGGAGCTGTTAGAAGACCAGGTGATGTTTATAAACAACAGCTGGAGCTGTTAGAAGACCAGATGATGTTTATAAAGTACTGTTGGAGCTGTTAGAAGACCAGGTGATGTTTATAAACAACAGCTGGAGCTGGTAGAAGACCAGGATGTTTATAAAGTACTGTTGGAGCTGTTAGAAGACCAGAGGATGTTTATAAACAACAGCTGGAGCTGTTAGAAGACCAGGTGATGTTTATAAACAACAGCTGGAGCTGTTAGAAGACCAGATGATGTTTATAAAGTACTGTTGGAGCTGTTAGAAGACCAGGTGATGTTTATAAACAACAGCTGGAGCTGGTAGAAGACCAGGATGTTTATAAAGTACTGTTGGAGCTGTTAGAAGACCAGAGGATGTTTATAAACAACAGCTGGAGCTGTTAGAAGACCAGGTGATGTTTATAAACAACAGCTGGAGCTGTTAGAAGACCAGATGATGTTTATAAACAACAGCTGGAGCTGTTAGAAGACCAGATGATGTTTATAAACAACAGCTGGAGCTGTTAGAAGACCAGATGATGTTTATAAACAACAGCTGGAGCTGTTAGAAGACCAGATGATGTTTATAAACAACAGCTGGAGCTGTTAAAAGACCAGGATGTTTATAAACAACAGCTGGAGCTGTTAGAAGACCAGAGGATGTTTATAAACAACAGCTGGAGCTGCTAGAAGACCAGGATGTTTATAAACAACAGCTGCTGTCTGTGGTGGAACCAGAGACTGGTAAGTGGGCTTCTGGTTTAGAGCCAGAACATTAATGATTACACAAACAGAACAGCTTATCAGTTTATTCTAAGTCTACCTGCAGGCTGCTCATATGGTGGAGGTGGAGGAAGAGGAGGAGGAAGTGGAGGATCAGCAGCAGGGGAAGAATTCTTCCTCTCTATCCCTGCAGATGTACAAACAGGTGAACACTCAGCGGCTCTCCTGGACCAGAGATCAGAGGTCAAAGTTGAACATACAGCTAAGGATGATGTCTCGCGGTCTCAACAGCTGCAGAGACTCCAGCAGGTCAATCAGTTCTGCGACTCGACCGTTCCTGCTTTCCCATCGGTTCATCACCCAGTCTGTCCTCTTCGCCTGCCTCTCAGCCAATCGTACGGCGGTCTGGTCTTTGAGCACGTCGGAGGCTGCAGAGAGAAACAGGGTCAGATTCTACATAGTGGCGGCACTTGGGCTGAGACACCCAGTTAAAGCTGAAGGCGGACAACAGCTACGTGGATCTGAAAAGATTTCTGGGTGAGTTTGAGTAAACTGGTGAGTTTGGTGCTGCTGCAGAGCTCATCTGGAAGGAAGATAACCATTCATACAACCTTTCTGTTAGTCCCAAGACTCTTTGCCTGTATGTTGGGGTTTTCTCCAGGGGAAGAAAGGATAGCTGGAGGGGCTATAGTCAGGTGGTGAAAGGAATACTTTGAGGAGCTTCTCAATCCCAACATGCATTCCTATAAAGAACCACAGCTGGGAAACCTGGGGATGGACTCATGGGCGTCGGAGCCATTATGCCAGAAGGGGATGTGCCCCCCCCCCCCCCCCCCCCCCCCCCCCCCCCCCCCCCCTCGCCGGCCCGCACGCGTCACAGAGGAGAGCAGAAAAGTCGAGACCTAAAAAATAACTAACAACCAATTTCATAAAACTAAAGTTTAAAGTTGTAACAAAGGATATTGCTATGTTAGAATATGGACAACTACATACAAAAATAAATTATATTAATATTGAAATCCTTGTTTTATATTATTTTATTTAACCAGGTAAATTTAATTGAGATTAGGAACATTTGTTGAGCATTCTGAAAAGCATTAGGCTTTGAAAATGACACCAATAGTCTGTCAGATAAAGTCCAGCTTTAGACATTTTGGGGTTTAATAGGATGATGAAAAGGTCCTAGTGTGATGTGATGAGTAGAACTAATTCTATAGGAGAGAAATCATTTGATATGAAGGCTGATTCAACCTGTCAGAGTCAAAATGGATGCCACATCTTATTCCTTGTACCACATCTTAGCAAGTGAAGTAACTGGTAAAATGCCTGTATTTAAATTAAAAGAATATTTGAAATAAGAAAAAAGAAATTTGGGTCAGTTGAGATCTTAAAAATTTGCGATTAATCGCGAGTTAACTATGGACACTCTTGTGATTAAAGCTGCTATCTGTGCTTTGGTAAAAAAATGTTTAGCTTTTAACGATGTTTTTAAAGCCTCTTAACAATGTTTTAGCATAGTATAGTTATAAATATATTGAGATAAAAAAAAAAACCCGAAAGAAATCAATAAAGTAGTTGTCCCACAGTTCTCTAAAAACTTCAGATTCCAATCCTATTGTTCGGTCCGAACGATAGGATTGGACAAACCGGCTGTCTGTCTGCCGCATTTCCGCACTGCTTGGATCTGCCATAATCTGCCCGGGCACATTTTGCAGTAAAACATCCCGGAAGTGAGAAAAGGACAGAAACGGCCGGCTGTTAGCGCTTCCATTTTAGGAAAAAATAACAGAGTCCCCTAAAAAAAAAACACCTTTTCAGCTAGCAGAAAACTAAAAACTTTTGGAGGTGAAAAGAGGAAAAGCTGGGGGAACGTTTCTAAGGCTGGAGTTTTGGTGTCTGTTGTAACCGCAGAAACGCATGGTCCCATGTCCGCGGGAAGGCTGGCCTACCGATTATACCCGATGGGAGGGGTGAGTGCTCTGAGACATGTTTCTGTAAAATAACTAGCGAGACCTAGCTTGTTTACAATGTCACAGGGTGCAGCTTTAAATTTTGTCTTGTCTCACGAAGTCAATGTTGTGTCTCATCTCGTGAGTTTTGGGTATCGTTACACCCCTACTTGGTAGTGAACTAGTGGACACCAGGTAGTGAACTAGTGGACACCAGGTAGTGAACTAGTGGACACCAGGTAGTGAACTAGTGGACACCAGGTAGTGAACTAGTGGACACCAGGTAGTGAACTAGTGGACACCAAGTAGTGAACTAGTGGACACCAGGTAGTGAATTAGTGGACACCAGGTAGTGAACTAGTGGACACCAGGTAGTGAACTAGTGGACACCAGGTAGTGAACTAGTGGACACCAGGTAGTGAACTAGTGGACACCAGGTAGTGAACTAGTGGACACCAGGTAGTGAACTAGTGGACACCAGGTAGTGAACTAGTGGACACCAGGTAGTGAACTAGTGGACACCAGGTAGTGAACTAGTGGACACCAGGTAGTGAACTAGTGGACACCAGGTAGTGAACTAGTGGACACCAAGTAGTGAACTAGTGGACACCAGGTAGTGAACTAGTGGACACCAAGTAGTGAACTAGTGGACACCAGGTAGTGAACTAGTGGACACCAGGTAGTGAACTAGTGGACACCAGGTAGTGAACTAGATGACACCAGGTAGTGAATTAGTGGACACCAGGTAGTGAACTAGATGACACCACGTAGTGAATTAGTGGACACCAGGTAGTGAATTAGTGGACACCAGGTAGTGAACTAGATGACACCAGGTAGTGAATTAGTGGACACCAGGTAGTGAACTAGATGACACCAGGTAGTGAACTAGTGGACACCAGGTAGTGAACTAGTGGACACCAGGTAGTGAACTAGATGACACCAGGTAGTGAATTAGTGGACACCAGGTAGTGAACTAGATGACACCAGGTAGTGAATTAGTTGACACCAGGTAGTGAACTAGATTACACCAAGTAGTGAACTAGTGGACACCAGGTAGTGAACTAGATGACACCAGGTAGTGAACTAGTGGACACCAGGTAGTGAACTAGATGACACCCGGTAGTGAATTAGTGGACACCAGGTAGTGAACTAGATTACACCAAGTAGTGAACTAGTGGACACCAGGTAGTGAACTAGATGACACCAGGTAGTGAACTAGATGATACCAGGTAGTGAACTAGTGGACACCAGGTAGTGAACTAGATGACACCCGGTAGTGAATTAGTGGACACCAGGTAGTGAATTAGTGGACACCAGGTAGTGAACTAGATGACACCAGGTAGTGAATTAGTGGACACCAGGTAGTGAACTAGATGACACCAGGTAGTGAATTAGTGGACACCAGGTAGTGAACTAGATGACACCCGGTAGTGAATTAGTGGACACCAGGTAGTGAACTAGTGGACATGTAGGCCTGTTAGACTGCATTATGGAAGAGGATTACCAACCAGCAGGTGTGGGCGGGGTTACATGAAAGCAGAAGATATTCAAGCACATGACGGAAAACCTTTAAAAGCATCATGTGACTCAGGTGTGAATCCATGTGGACTCACCGAACCGGGTCCAGTCGAGGTCCGACAGTCCGTCCATGACCCTGCAGAACTCGCAGTGAACCGAGGGGGGCAACTGGAACAGGAAGTGTTCCCTCAGAGGTCCTCCAGACATGTTCCTCTGAAACCTAGTCACATCTAACTCTTCAGAACCAGGCCCAACACAGTTCAGAACCGGGACTCGGAACCAGGACGAAAGCAGTTCAGAACCAGGTCCCAGAACCGGGACGAAAGCAGTCCAGAACCAGGTCCCAGAACCGGGACGAAAACAGTTCAGAATCAGGCGACAAACAGTCCAGAACCGGGTCTCGGAACCGGAACGAAAACGGCCCAGGACCGGGTCTCGTAACCGGAACAAAAACGGTCCAGAACCGGGTCTCGGAACCAGGACGAAACAGTCTATAACCGGGCCTAAACAAAACAGGCGTTACTCTGGAAAACGCCACAACTTTTTCTCTTCTGCTTCTTTTCTCTTCTTCTCGCCAGTAAAGTGGCGGACTAAACCCAGTGGCGGGTGCTTCCGCCCCCTGCTGGACAGGACTAACACCACTTTCCGTTCCAGGGTTTTGCCTCATCAGTCACGTCTTTGCATCCTGTACTCTGGGTTCTAGTTTCTTCCTTCCTCTCAGATCTACAACAGTTCATCAGGTCATCTGTACATTTTCTGAGTTTATAAGTAAAACAGAACTTTTCTTTTCATCATAAATCCGTGTATGGTTCGTTCTTTGGGTTTTCCGTTTCAAAATAAAATCAGAAAAAAGAAATAATCATTTCATTTTCTTGTTTCTTTGTTTTAAAACAAAATTTGAAAAATAAAAAGTAGACAAAGGAAAAAAAGCTTTATTTTTCGCAATTTGCAGGTTAAAGCAAAAAAAGCTTTGTCCCCTCAGCACAACCGGAAATCATCACATCATCAATGGTGTCAAAAGAGTTTGAATAAATAAGTCAATGAGAAAAAAATAAATAAATAAATAAAAATAATAGTACTGGTAATAAATAAGTGGGATAGCAAGTAACTAAATTTAAAATAATTTTTTTTTCTCATCCCTTTATTCCCTTAAGTACTTAAATATAAAGACAAAACTAGAAGAACACTGGATAAAGGAAAATAAACTGAATTCTTCAGTTTATTTAGAGATATAAAGTCTCAAAAACCATGAATCAGACATCAAAGTGTGCAAGAGTCAGGGGAGCTCGATGAACAACAGATCCGACCTATTACAGATCAACAAATATGGATTGTCACCTCATTTAAAGCTGCATTGTGGATTATTTCATCAAGAGAGCAGTTTTTGAATATAATGTCCAAAGGCTCCTCCTCAAAACATCTCGACACGCGCATCCGGTCGCGCGCGTGCACACGGCGCATTACGTTGCGGGCATAAGCTGTGCAGCTCAAACTGTAGGGTTTAACCAGTCGCAGTTCACAAATCTTATTCCAACACTGTGCCAGGCTCTGATGAGCCCTCTCTGTCCCTGCTGCTTCTGATACTTAGCTCTGTTAGCAGCGAGCTGCTGTGGTGCTCTGAAGCTGAACAGAGAAATGACTCGGCCCTGGATGAACTTTCTGACCAAAATAAACGTGTATCCTTGGCAAGCCTTGCCATTCTGTGAGGTGAAAGGTTTAAAAATAAAAATAAATCCATCTTTAGCTGGAGAATGGGTAGGTTTTTAGTAGAAATGAGCTGTGAGTCCTTAGTGAACGGCTGAGACGGCAAACAGAGAAACACACGGAGCGTCCTGTACAAGAGCGCCCCCTACTGTTTCAGGTTTGCTCGATGCACGTTGAGAGAATGCCGACAATGCAGAAATTAGAATTTTATTGGCTAAAAAATGTCAGCAGTCAGAAATAATGGAAAGGGGTCTCTAGGTGGAAGGAAGGTCTTCATCAGACTGACATATGTTGTGGAACTCTACCCATAGATCATAGTTTAGACCTGAAATATCATTTAAAACATTTAGAAAACTTTGATACATAGAAAAATACTCCTCCTAGCTACTTTAAGAGAGTCCAGAAACGCAGCAGCTGACTCTGGGGTTTCAAAGAGGCGAATCATGAAGGCACCGGAGTCGAGCAGGGTAAGCGAACCCCCTGATACTTGTTGAGCCAAGTCATCGCTTTCCCCATGGTTTCAAGCTCTTGCCATTTTCAGAGGACTTCTGAAGATAAATCAGGGTAGAACTGCAGCGCCGAGCTGTCATGCCGAATGTCACGTTTCTTTAGGGCAGCTCTGAGCACTGCTTCTCGTTGAGGAAACCTCAGGAATCGCACCAGCACACTTCTCAGGGGTTTGCCTGAGTCGGGGACGGGGGCTAGGGCTCGATGGGCGCGTTCGATCTCCAGTGCAGGGAAGTCAGGGGCAAGGCCCACCAGGGCAGCTAAAGTTGACTGGAGAAACTCCACGAGTGGGGTGTCGCCCTCCGATCTCTCAGGAAGGCTGATGATTTTCAGGTTCTTGCAGCAGCTGCGGTTTTCCATATCATCAATTTTCAGCTAAAGGCGCTCCATATTCTTTTCCATGGTGGCTAATCGGGAACTATTAGCTCCCGCACCATCCTCAGCAGTGGAGAACCTATCTTCAGCCTCTTTGAGCCATTTTTCCAGGTGTTAAACCCGGTTGCTAACGACGACACGGAGTCCTTCACAGAGGTCATGGATATTTTTATCTCACTCAGGGTGCCATCAATGACGTCCAGGCGGGCGCCAACAGCTTTATCCATTCCGTTCACTCGGGAAGCCACAGACTTTATTTCAGCCAGAATCTGTTCCATAGTGGCTTGATTGATGTGCGCTAATTCAAGTGAGCTAGCGCCAGTTAGCTCGGTCTCGCTGGAAGCTCGTGTGGTAAGCTGGGTGGGTTTTTTCTTGCCCATGGAAGAAAAAATAGGGAATTCCTTGTCGCGCTGCAATCTCCAAAGTATAGTTTAATAGAAAGTTCTGGGTATTAGATGTAAAAGGTCTGTTAATTAATCGAAACTTGGGGCAGAGCAGAATCCTAAGCGTCCATCTTGGGCATCTTTGATCCACATCTCAAAACCTGCTGGCTGTTCCTCACACCAAACTAAAATCAAAAGGGCTCAGGGCCTTTCAGGCTTGTACTCCCAGGCTGTGGACTATAGCCTCTGAAACTCTGTTTCTCTGATACTGTGGAGGAAAACGTACCTGTTCAACCAGGCTTTTACACTAAACAGGGCTGGGGGGAGGGCCCTTTTTGTCTATTTACATCAATAACGCCGTGTGTTCTCCTCTAGGTGTTTTGAATCTCAATGCAACCGTGTTAAAATGGTCCCGCAGAGTCTCCCCTTTTGATTGATACCTCTTTTGACCAACTGGGTTGAGCTTTGGTCTCCCCAGAGCCAATAATATCAGCCGATACTCATCCTGAGTGAAAGGACTAACCCCCATTCTCCTGCCCACAGCTCTGACCAATCAGCTTTGACGTTGATTGTGACTCCACAGTCGTGTAGCCAATCAAATTTCCATCACAAAAAGGAGTCACTTGAGGGGGTGGGTTCTGTAGTCGCTTCTAAATTTGCATGCGTATTTTCTGCGTAATTGTTGCGCCCTGGCTGCAGAGGCAGAGCTGGTTCCTGCGCTCTTGTATTTTGAGGACTTTTCTTCAGAAAAAACATGTCCAAACGGACTGAAAAACGAAAATATACACACGATCAGTTGGTGGAGCTGGTCACTAGAAGACGGAGCGATTTTTCTGACCAGGAAATGACCGATCAGAGATGACCGCTGACCAGATGACCGAGGGGGGGCGTTCTCTGTGGATTCTGACTCTAGAAAAAAACGCTCCTAAGTCTTGAGAGGTAAGTTGTAATGTTTTATACAGCTACGGCTTGTTTTGATGATGTTGGGATATAAAAAAATACCGTAACTTGCTCTATTGTTGTGTGTGTGTGTGTGCACGTACGCGCGTACATGTGTCGGTGTAGCTTGCTTTTATTCGAGTTTGAGACGCAGTAGTTGTCAGAGAGTTAGTTTTTATTTGTTTGAAAGTTGTTTGAACATATTTATACTAAGAGGAAACAAGTAAATAGGTCTATTTTTTTCTTTGTTTACCTGTGTTTGTGTGTGTGTGCGTGCGCGTGCGTGCGTGTGGCAGTGCTGTCATTATGTTTGTTTTTTATTAGTTTGAACATCAAAACTAGTAAAATAAAAGTAAATAGATACACACATTTAGCACATTTTGTGCATTTAGATGTAGTTTAGCCATAAAAACTAGTGAAAGAAAAGTAAATGAGTATCTATTGTTTGCTTTGAGCAGGGGGCAGCAGGACCAAGGGGGTGGGGTGTTTACTCACTCTAATCGTTTGCATTTGCATTGCAATGCATTTGCATTGGGTGGGGGTTGGTTTTCTGTGTAGCTGATAAATAAAAGACTGACTTTTTCTTTGTTTACATGTAAGGCCATCAACTGGATCTGATTCAGAGTGGGAACCTGCAGGAACCAGCTCATCACCCAGCAGAGGGCTCTGAGGACTGGATGCTGAAAATGTGAAACCATTTGGACTGTAAATATGCAAATACTTTGCCTTGTGTTGCATTGTTGTTTTGAGGGGTTTATATTATATAAAAACTTTGAATGGAACCTGGTCTTGCTTTTTTTTTTTTTACAATGTACCATGAGGTAATGAGTATTTTCATGTGGTTATGCATTCCCTACTGTAATATAATCATGCTGACAGAACATTTGGGTGTAGATTATGACTCCTCTATGCATCACCTTTCATTAGAGCCCTCATTGATGTCTGTAGGTTCAAGCATTCAAAAGTTACAGCCTTTTAATGATGGAATGGTAAAGCCTTATCCAAAGTGTCCATTTGGACACTCAAAATGGATTTATCCAATAACGCCTGGACATACCCACAATAAAACAGGTCTAGAATAGTAATTTTTGAAGATATTGTTATCAATTTTGAAATCCAAATTGCCAAGGCTTTATTCTATAGCCTCAAATAATTTTCCAGTCCATATCTTCTTGTCCCAATGTGTAATTGCAAATCAAAAAATGGAAAAAATCAGGCGAGGATAAAAAAGACTGATTTATGTGTGTTTAAACTTCCATAACTACATAGTAGCTGAAGTTACAATATGTTTAATTGCTGAAGTAAAATATTCAGAGTGTTTCCAGGGAGACCAAGTTTTTTTATGTACTCCAAAAGGTTCAAGAACAGCATCCAGTTTAATTTGGGTATGCATATTTCAGGCGTTTTTTGTGTTTTGGGGGTCCCTGTTAACAGGTTAAGTGGGCCGGTATGCAGTCCAGCACCTATAAAAATGACCCCTCAACGGACTTTTTCCAGTGTTACGTTGAGATAATTTTGAGCTTTCACGCTTGTGGTAGAGAAAAGCATGCTGGGAGGTGTGGATATGGCCTATGGGTTCGGGAGTGGGGGTATAACTCACGAGACGAGACGATATTTAATAGTAGTTTCAAGAAAACTTCAAAAATCAAATTTATGCAACTAAAAACACTTTAATTCCAGACTTTTAGAAGTTTTTCCACAAACTCAACTGATGTCTTTCATTTTCTGATTTCTTGAATCTTATCGGTGGGCTGTAACGATACTGAAAACTCACAAGATGAGATTTGAATCACATTTTCAAGAATTTTTTCAAAGATCAAACTGTTGCTGCAAATGTTTTTTCTTCCTGTCTCTCTACTCCTCTCCTGTCTCACCAAAGATAAAATGTGATTTCAGGTAAGGGGGGGGGGGACTGAACTGTTTAAACAGAGCCATGATATTAAACCTACACCTAAAAACAACAGCCAGTATCCATTTAATGGTAGTGGAACTACGTTCGATCCGAACGATAGGATTGGCTGAAGTTTTTAGAGAACTGCGGGACAACCACTTTATTGATTTCTGTCGGTTTTTTTTAAATCTCCACAATATATTTATAGCTATACTATATTACAACGTTGTTAAGAGCCATTAAAAGAATTTTAAAAGCTATATTGTTTACCAAATGAATGAGTGCAGCTCGAAGAGAGAAAAGAGAAGAGTATTTCGAAGAGCAGAAACAACCAACAGCAGCTTTTTCCATGTGTGAAGCTGAATACCGGTACATGGCTCTGTCAGCTACTGCTCTGGAAAGTTTATATCTTATACTTGCTGGAATGAACAGTGGGGTGGAATATACTCCTGTAACTATTGATGAGGACAATCAAGGTGCTATTGCTCTTTCTAAAAACCCAGTGTGATGTAAACACATTGACGTAAGATATCATTTTGTCCGACCTGTACTCTGTGGTGGAAAAATAATGATTCATTATTGTCCTACAGAGGGAATGGTGGCAGATGTTTTCATTTAATCTGTTGCCAAAACAAGAATGGACAAGTTTGTGATTTTTCTGTTTGGCATTTGAAAAGTTGAATCATCAAAAGAAAAAAAGGGGGAATAAGTTATTGTATTGTACCCTTCTCAATATAGGAACAAGTAGGGGTGTTGACTATGTTCATAAATTGATCCAGTGACCTACCGGCCTACTTTTGGGTGTGGGCAGACCTACACACCAGTGTGTAATTACAATAAAAGGCTGCTGCTCATTCACAAATTGTTTCATGCAGGCCAAACGCAATGACGACTGTGTGTCGCGTTTTCCCTCCATTTCCCGGTCTCTCTAACCCTTAATCAGCATGGCTGCGCCAACAATTTGAACTTTGAATTTTTTGTATGGCAGTTTTGTCTGTGAAAACTGGTATATAAATAAACTTTACTTACTGACCCACTAGAAAGTTCTGGACTGGACCAGGAGTTCTAGATCTCAATTGGATAGATGTGTATTTTATTACTTATAGAAGTTTATCGTGGATCACATCTCAGGTAGACTCTTCTTGAACCGCTGGTTTGGTAACAAGCTATCCAGATTATCATCAAGATCTGTCGTATCATTTGCTGCTCTATTTCATTTCATCCATTTGATTTTAATCTTTCTTATTGTTGTTTATATTGTTTCAATTCTTTTTCACAATAGTTTTTTATTTCTGTCAATCTGAAACTTGATTTGAAACTTAAAAAACCCAGGACAAGCTGGAGGAAGTACGCCTGGGCGTCCCAGCTGGTGGACTGGGATGCCCGACTTGGGATGCTGCCCCCGCGACCCGGACCCAGATAAGCGGAGAAAGACGAGGCGACACTTTTAAAAAGTTTTTTTTAGGAGGTGACAGACTGTAAACCTTTCCCTTGATGACCTCTTGACCTGATAACTCTGATGCTCTTGTAGTGATTTTAACCCATAATAATAAAAGGAAGGTCGCATGTCTCTCAATTTTACACATTTTTGAGCGGACCCTAAACGCCTCGACCTTACCGTCATTGAGCTGAATTCTCGCGAGACTGCGCCTCCCTGCCACTATAAGTGAGGCCAGATCTCGCGGTGTTTCGTGGCTGACGGAGGGGGCGGTGTGCAGCAGCGATGTTTGAGTTTTTTTAATATAAATTTATTTATTTAACCAAAAATGGCCGCCGTGGGGAGCGGAGCGGACCGACTGTGAGTGTTTTACCGTTTCTTCCTCCGTTCAGCCCCGCAGCCTCAGACCCGCCGGAACCCTTCTTTAATCTGTGTTAAATTCAAGCGAAGTGTGCTGATTTTCACCCCGGCCCGTCTCCCCCGAGCGGGGTTAGCGGGAATACGTCACCGACTCAGGCTGCGCTGTAGTGTTAGCCTAGCCTTACCAAGCGCTCCGCCGGACACCCCGACTCTAGTGTTGGTCAGGGAAGCGAGAGGGGGTTACCGGTGGAACCGTAAAGGACCGAGTAGTGGCGGCGGCGGGGCGTCCGTGGCTAGAGCTACGATCCTCCGCTCGATTCCGTTCAGCTAACGGGCTACCCTGTTAGCTTCTCATTAGCATGTTAGCAGGCTGCTGCCTTAGTGCCGCTGAGCAACACGGTGGCGTGCGCGTGTTACAACGTGTGTGCATGTGTCCCAGTAACTCAGGTCCTGTCCCAGTAGGAAGGAGTTCTCCTACAGATTAGGCATCAATAAAAACAGCTATAATAACTACGGTGTGACTCAAAACAACAACAAAAATAACTCCAATACGTCACAAAACTATACAAATTAACACAACCTAACTCAAAACAACACCAATACGTCACAAAACTATACAAATTAACACAACCTAACTCAAAACAACACCAATACGTCACAAAACTATACAAATTAACACAATTTAACTCAAAACAACACCAAAAAGTCTCAAAACTATACAAATTAACACAATTTAACTCAAAGCAACACCAAAAAGTCACAAAACTATACAAATTAACACAACCTAACTCAAAACAACACCAATACGTCACAAAACTATACAAATTAACACAACCTAACTCAAAACAACACCAATACGTCACAAAACTATACAAATTAACACAATCTAACTCAAAGCAACACCAAAAAGTCACAAAACTATACAAATTAACACAACCTAACTCAAAACAACACCAAAAAGTCTCAAAACTATACAAATTAACACAATCTAACTCAAAACAACACCAAAAAGTCACAAAACTATACAAATTAACACAACCTAACTCAAAACAACACCAAAAAGTCACAAAACTATACAAATTAACACAACCTAACTCAAAACAACAACAAAAATAACTCCAATACGTCACAAAACTATACAAATTAACACAATCTAACTCAAAGCAACACCAAAAAGTCACAAAACTATACAAATTAACACAATCTAACTCAAAGCAACACCAAAAAGTCACAAAACTATACAAATTAACACAATTTAACTCAAAACAACACCAAAAAGTCACAAAACTATACAAATTAACACAATTTAACTCAAAACAACACCAAAAAGTCACAAAACTATACAAATTAACACAACCTAACTCAAAACAACAACAAAAATAACTCCAATACGTCACAAAACTATACAAATTAACACAATTTAACTCAAAACAACACCAAAAAGTCACAAAACTATACAAATTAACACAACCTAACTCAAAGCAACACCAAAAAGTCTCAAAACTATACAAATTAACACAATTTAACTCAAAACAACACCAAAAAGTCACAAAACTATACAAATTAACACAACCTAACTCAAAACAACACCAAAAAGTCACAAAACTATACAAATTAACACAATCTAACTCAAAGCAACACCAAAAAGTCACAAAACTATACAAATTAACACAATCTAACTCAAAGCAACACCAAAAAGTCACAAAACTATACAAATTAACACAATTTAACTCAAAACAACACCAAAAAGTCACAAAACTATACAAATTAACACAACCTAACTCAAAACAACAACAAAAATAACTCCAATACGTCACAAAACTATACAAATTAACACAACCTAACTCAAAACAACACCAATACGTCACAAAACTATACAAATTAACACAATCTAACTCAAAGCAACACCAAAAAGTCACAAAACTATACAAATTAACACAATCTAACTCAAAGCAACACCAAAAAGTCACAAAACTATACAAATTAACACAATCTAACTCAAAGCAACACCAAAAAGTCTCAAAACTATACAAATTAACACAACCTAACTCAAAACAACACCAATACGTCACAAAACTATACAAATTAACACAACCTAACTCAAAACAACAACAAAAATAACTCCAATACGTCACAAAACTATACAAATTAACACAACCTAACTCAAAACAACACCAATACGTCACAAAACTATACAAATTAACACAACCTAACTCAAAACAACACCAATAAGTCACAAAACTATACAAATTAACACAACCTAACTCAAAACAACACCAAAAAGTCACAAAACTATACAAATTAACACAATTTAACTCAAAACAACACCAAAAAGTCTCAAAACTATACAAATTAACACAATTTAACTCAAAGCAACACCAAAAAGTCTCAAAACTATACAAATTAACACAACCTAACTCAAAACAACACCAAAAAGTCACAAAACTATACAAATTAACACAACCTAACTCAAAACAACACCAAAAAGTCTCAAAACTATACAAATTAACACAATTTAACTCAAAACAACACCAAAAAGTCACAAAACTATACAAATTAACACAACCTAACTCAAAACAACAACAAAAATAACTCCAATACGTCACAAAACTATACAAATTAACACAACCTAACTCAAAACAACACCAATACGTCACAAAACTATACAAATTAACACAATCTAACTCAAAGCAACACCAAAAAGTCACAAAACTATACAAATTAACACAATTTAACTCAAAACAACACCAAAAAGTCACAAAACTATACAAATTAACACAATTTAACTCAAAACAACACCAAAAAGTCACAAAACTATACCCCTCCCTAACCCCCCCTCCCACCCAACCCGCAAAATGTTTGGGGAAAAAAATAAAAAATGGTGCATACATTTTGAGGGCATTTGGATGTGATTTTACCTGACAGTAGGAGTAAATGACAAATATCACTAGAAAAGATAAGAATTTATGAAAACATCTTTTATTTCTTTTTTAACTGGTCTAGTACCACTGGTTGCAGGGAGTTGTACTCCTTGAATCCACCTAGACAAAAATAAACATATTTAAGTTTTCTAGTTTGTAAAGAAATTTTGCAACAAATCATTATTACGAAACTCTCCTGACATTCTCTTCTATTCAGTAAAGAACTGTGTTCAGAAAATACTAACTGTACTGACCCGACTATAGGACGAGGTATGTTTAGCCCCCTCCTGTCTTCTTACTGCTCTCTCTCGTCCTGTCAGCCCGCAGCAGCTGGAATCCGGGCAGCGTCACACTCGTGTCCGGAGTTAGCAATGTTGGCAAAGACTCCGTTAGCATCATGATGCTACACTGCCGGTACTTCCTCTTTGACTGTCACTGCCCGATCTGTAACCGGAAGCACGATCAGTTCTGCGCATGAGCGAAGTCTACGTCACTTCCTCTTTTTGCCAACTTAGCGACATTCAAGTCTTTTGAATGGGACAGTTAGCTCCCAGTTAGCCCTTAGCTTTCACCAACAGCTTAGCCTCTTTCTCGACTGCTTGGACCATTTAAACAATGGATCCCTACGTGTATAAACATTTTAATACATTATGTATGAATGTAGATGTAATATATACTTGTTAACACCTTAAAAGATACTCTGAACCGTAACTACCGTAAAATACTTCACTGCGAGTACACGCGTTCTGCACATGCGCAGAACCGATCGGGTAGACCTGATCTGTACCGTCCAACTTTGCTCATGCGCAGTAAGGATCGGGCCGTCCTGATCCATAACTCCCTTTTTATTTTTTATTTTCTTCGACATTGTATGAAACGTTGTCATTATTGTAAACTTTTTAATAAATACTTAATACTGTTAACATCTTAACAGATACTCTGACCCGTAATTACCGTAAAAAGCTTCAGCGGATGTGGACTCATTTCGCACATGCTCAGAACCGATCGGGTTTCCGTTATGGATAGGGCAGCACAGTGACCATGTTTGTGCCGTTAGCTCGTCCATCTTATTGGAGAGTGATCTTACATTTTCCATGGTTACAGTAGGGACAGATGGTCTATAACGTCTCCTTCTCGGGCAACGGTGCTCCCTCCCGGCACGACAACCCTGTCTCTTCCTCCTCAACTCACTGGGGATGTTGGGTATATCCGCCAGTAGCATAGCTGCAGCTGCAGGGCACAGCGCTAACAGCTGATTCCTATTGTAAACAAAGGCACCAGGTCTCAAAATGCGGGTGAAAAAAGTTGAAAACAACAGAGGAGATTTACCAAAACTATCACGAAATGGTAGTGCGTGTTGACAGAACTTGGTTGCTAAGACTTAAGGGAAATAAAAAACAAAAATAAGAAAGAGAGCTCAGAAATGAGCAGAGCGCCTTAATGTAACCTGTGATGCTTCAGGTTATCGGATTAAGTTTCCCGGTGAAGCCTCTGTAGGTTGATCATTTTCATTAAATGATGTGGCGTCCTTTGGTTCCTAACACACTACCTATTCCATAGCAGGATAGACATCCAGTAGGATTTTTCTTTCAATTGAGATCTAATGTGTTTGACATGTTTTGTTGGACACAACAAAACACTTTGCTGTCATTGTATGGTTTAATATTCATAATCAGAATATTATCTATTTTCTACAGACAGGAAAGCCAAGTAGGTGACGAGGAACAAGCAAACCCCCAGTCCCCCACCAGAGAAAGGTCTCACAGTAAGAGCAAGAAGGCTCGCAGGGAGCGTCACCATTCTGAACAGGGGGTTGAGGTCGCAACCACGCCTTCAGCTGCCAGAGGGCAGCCTAAGACAAGGATAGAGTCTCAAAGTCAGGTACAGAAGAGGTGAACCCTTAGAGAAACTTTGCTTTGTCCTCTACCAGACAGGGTAAATCCAAGGTGATTTAAACATGTATAGAAATGTTTGTTTACTTCCTGCTTATAGGTTTCGGAAGCAGTGGCGGGCCCCTCAGAGCCAGGCTCAGAGTTCGCTGGTGGCAGTGAGTCTGCAGGGTCTCTCAGACAGAGGCGCTCCATCATCCGGGACCGGGGTCCGATGTATAATGACCCTTCACTGCCTGAAGGCTGGACCCGCAAACTGAAACAAAGAAAGTCTGGACGCTCCGCTGGAAAGTTTGATGTTTACCTAATCAAGTAAGCTAAACTCACCTGATAATGATCCTGCAGAGTACACATACAGATTAATAATAGTAATGTCTGGTCATTTCCAGCTCTGAAGGGAAGGCCTTTCGTTCCAAGGTGGAACTTATTGCCTACTTTGAGAAAATTGGTGACAAAACCACCAACCCTAATGATTTTGATTTTACTGTCACTGGGCGTGGAAGCCCTTCTCGTCGTGAGAAGCGTCCCCTCAAGAAACCAAAGGTGGTGAAGCCATCAGGACGCGGCCGTGGGCGGCCTAAAGGTACTCAGCAGTGGAAAAGTGAACCAGGTAATGGTATACTTAGTTGAACTTTCACTACATGCTTTTATGTTTGTGTAGGCACTGGAAAGGTGCGACAGGCTACTGAGGGTGTAGCCATGAAGCGAGTTGTTGAGAAGTCTCCTGGCAAACTGCTGGTTAAAATGCCCTTTGCAAAGACCGAATCCTCTGCTGGCACCACACCAAAGGTTTGACCTGTTCTTCATTCATCTGATATTAGAGTCTGTGCACACATTTAAATAGTCATACCAGGTATGAATATTAGTTTGCATGCTAACTCCAATATGTGGGCTGCACAGCCTCGGCATCAGGGGGTCATTGCCCCCTCACCCGTACCTCCTTGCCCCCATTGGCTGTCAGAGTTGTAACTTACAACCATGCAATGTATTGACCAAAGACGGGTCTATTCTTGGTATAAGCTGTGATTTCCTTAACTTTTTACCGCCATTAAACGCATCACCGTGTCCACGCTGAAACAAAACCCTCCGTCGGAGCTGCTGATGCAGCGAGTCGTTGTAAACGCAGCTGCCTCAGAGTGTGTCGGTAGAGAAGCACCTTACTGCCTCGCGTAAATACAGCTGGGGGTACAATGTGTGAGACAGGGGACACCCTGTTAAACCCCCGGCAGTAAAGGATCCATAACAGAAAGACAGACAGCCACGAGTAGAGAGACAGGAGAGGAGGAATGGAGCCAAAAACCAGAGAGACAGACAGGTGTGTCCACCTGAAAACACTCTATATGAAACGCTGTGTTATCAGTATTAAACAGTTTTATTTTATAAAAGTAAAGGTTTTCTCTAACTTTGCATTTATTTTCTAATAATGATCAAATCCTTTCAGGTTTTAGTGAAGTTTAACTGAACTGATTCCATCTTTTTTAACAAGAGGAGAGAAAAGAAAACAGGCAGAGACAGAATAACGGCATTAGAGAGCTGAGAAGTAAAGGACAGAAAGGTCACTGAGACACATGGTGGGGGACATGTCCTCTGTACTTTTTTAAAGACAGTTTTTAACCATTTTTACTGTCTAAAAACAAAGTTTCAGTATATTAAATGGATACTGGCTGTAGGTTTAATATCCTGGCTCTGTTTAAACAGTTCAAGCTCCTCTTCACCTTTAAAATCAAAATTTCATTCTTAGTGAGACAGGAGAGGACAGAAAGGGAAGAACATTTTGCAACAATAGTTTGATCAGGGTTTCCGCCAGTGCTTTATAAGCCTGGTGGCCCACCGGGCTAAGCCTCAGAACCCGAGTGAGTCTGTACCAGTCCAGGATTGTCCCAGAGGAAAGCTAACAGTGGCTAACAGCTGCTAACTGTGGCTAATGCTACAAAACTAAAACAAAGTGAGCTAGTTCAGCTCTCTCTGGTCGTCTCTCTCTCTCTAGTTGTAGTCCGTATGACAGAAAAAGCTGAGGGTCTGGGGATGTCTGTCTGTGGGCTTCTCTACCACCGGGCTTAGCCAAACTGACACAGTACTATGGTTGTCTGATGATGCTCTAGGATTATGTGTTTATTGTCTCTTGTTGCCTGTGTTTTTATCAGATGTCAGTGTTTCTTCAACTGCCACAGTTATTTGTGTTCAGCGCTTTGGGCTGCCTAGATTGGTGGTAGGAAGGCACTATATAAATCAATAAATGAAATATCTGTGTATGAGCTTATACTATTGTGAATTGGGGGTTGCACGAACCAGTCGACTAGTTGACTTTTCTGCGCTGTAGTGACTTTTTATGCCATATGTTGACTAGTCGCTGATCACGTGAACTTTTATTTTGAAGGGGTTGACTCTTTGATCAGTTCCGGAGCGATCAGTCTATCGTCTCTCTGGCGGCGGTGCGCTAATTAAATGGATATTTACTCAAGGAATACTTCTTGACAGCTTGTGATCGATTGTCCTTATTTAATCAACTTAACAGTGAGTAGTTTGTTTGTTTGTCTCTTTTGTTTTACTAAAAATGCGACGCTACATTCAGCCCATTCAAATGTCCGCTGGAGTTTAAATCCTCAAGTTTAGTGTTTTCTATAATTGAGGAAAAAGTCAGACACCAGCACTCCTTTAGCAGTCTGGCAGTACTCTTTTAGCATTAGTTAAACTACTAGCATGCTAGTAGTTACCATTCACTTACAGTGTTTTACGCTAAGCTAAAGGAGTACTGCCGGATCAGGAAAACGGCTGGGCTGTTTACAAATTGTTTTTGCCCTCTTATCTAACTATGGGGAATATGGCAATAGACAAAAAATCACTTTCTGGTGGAGTATCCCTTTAAGATGGAAGTGACTAGCTGCTCATCAACAATGGGTGTTTGAACAGTGGAGCATGGGCTTTCATGAGACCATGTGACTGGTGAACTGTTTTTGTTGAAACGTGTGAAGACGATGTTTAGTTGTTCTGCAAGAGTTACAATGAGTGATACAGAGGGTACTTCAGCTGACACTAAACCAGGCAATAGCAGTAGTGGTAGCACCCACCTTGCCCCCACTGAGACCAATATTGCATCTGGTGATGGAGGTTCTCCTCCACTAAAAACCAGGACCCCTTCAGTATGGGACTCTTTCACTGTTTGTGAAAATGATCCCTCCAAAGCCATGTGTAAGCTTTGCAAGTCCAGAATAAGCAGAGGTAGGGATCCAAAACATTAAATAGTTCCTTTAATATTGTGATCAAAAACATTGACTCTCAATGAGGCTGCTCTGTAAATAGTTTTCAAATAAACAATAGATATAGCAAATCAATCCATATCAGTTCCAGACTTAAAATAATGTACAGATTTAAGCCACACCCACCTCTGGTTAAACTATGGCCACGTCTCAATACTCGCACTTCCACCCTCGCGCCCCTCAGTTGCGCGTTCCTGCGGAGGTGCGCGAGTGCTTAGGGTGTCTCGATTCTCCTGGCCGTAGAATCCAGACCTTGGCCCCGCCCCCTTTTCCACCCTCGCTACGCACTTCGCCGAAGTCCGCATGGGTGCACACTTCAGCGAAGGGTATTACCCATAATTCCAAGTGCACTTCATTGAAGAACGTAGGGTGGAAGTGCGAGTATTGAGACGGGGCCTATGACTACTTCTTGTTTAGGCCCCGCCCATTTTGAGTACAGATAGGGATAATTTAGATGTTTGAACAGATACAGATAGTGGTGTGCTCACTCATCCCTAGTATCTCTGTTCATTCAAAAAGCCGAAAATAAGATGCACCTGTGTTCGTTGTCCATAACATTACCTGCCAATCCACCACAGTGGGCCACTCGATCCTCAGCGTTGACACCAGCAAACTGCTGCTGGGCTGCATGGTGGTGCAGTTGTTAGCACTGTTGCCTCACAGCTAAAAGGTTGCAGGTTCAAATCCTGGCTGTGGTCTTTCTGCGTGGAGTTGGCATGTTCTCCACATGTATGTGTGGGTTTCCTCCAGGTACTCCGGTTTCCCCCACAGATCACACCATGCCTGATAGGTGTTAATAAGATGTAAAATGCTTTGTATAAAAGCGTCAGCTAAATGAATAAACATAAACAACATAAACAAACTGCTCACCCACACAATGCCACACACGCTGTTGACCATCTGCCCTGAACAGAGAAAACCAGGACTTATCTGTGAACAGAACGCCTCTCCAATGTAGCATTTGCTCACTCAAGACGTTTACGACGATGAACTGCAGTCAGGTCCAGACCCTGATGGGGATGACGAGCATGCAGATGAGCTTCCCTGAGACGATTTCTGACAGTTTGTGCAGAAACTCTTTAGTTATGCAAATTGATGGTTGCTGCAGCTGTCTGGGTGGCTGGTCTCAAAGACAGTCATGGAGGTGAACATGCTGGAAATCGAGGTCCTGGACTGGTGTGGTTACACATGGGCTGTGGTTGTGAGGCCGGTTGAATATACTGCCAAATTCTCTAAAACGCCTTTGGAGACGGCTTATGGTAGGGAAATGAACATTCACTTCATGGGCAACAGCTCTGGTAGACTTGTGTTTATTGGGGGTGTGTATTGGCAATATAATATTGGGACACGAAATATCGCGATATATCACAAAATTGAATTTTTTCTTACACCCCTATCTTTGTTCAGTGTATGTTCAGCGTGTGCATGGACTGTATAGGTTACAGTAGTGAGTATTATTTTCTGGTGCGTTTCTTCAATTGTTCGAAACATTAAAAAGCACTTATTTTCCAACTTGTTAGTGTTTAAAATTCAGTTAATTATTTTTATTACTTAGGGTATCCGCGGGTACTTAAAAAGCCTTAAAAGGTCGTAAATTTGCATTTCCAAAATTAAGGCCTTAAATATAATTAAAAATGATAAATAATCCTTAAATTCAGTGTCCAAAGGTCTTAAATTTCTAGGACCCCTATGATTTCTGGGTTACGAAGATCTGAAACTCAGCAGTACACCAGACCTCTAGGGACTAGAAGGGTCTAGGTCACTTAAGGCTGTTATTATCTCGTTAATTCAGTAAAAAGGAGCTTTTTAAAATTATTTTCAGGTGAGTGCAATACACTTCCGTAAGATATAATGCAGATCAATTATCTTGATATTTGTTACTTTTTTGCACTTTCACTTCCAATAAAGGTTTAGTCAGAACTATTTGTAAAGTGGTCACATCCCCTTTCTCATTCCGTGAATGTAAGGTCTTAAATTTGATCAAAGTAGCCTTAAAACAGGTCTTAAAAAGTCTTAAATTTGGCTTCCTTGAACCTGCAGATACCCTGTTACTTCAATTTTTATAATTATATGATTTAATATAAATAATATAATACATTTTAAAGCTTCTTGATGGTGTGGTATTTCTCCTACAGGTGGGTTCTCCTACCACCGTGTCCAAGTCTCGGCCAGGAAGACAGAGGAAATCAGAGCAGGAACCTCCACCTCAAGTCACCCCCAAGAAAAGGGGACGGAAACCAGCTTTAGTCTCAGAAACATCATTGGTTGCTCCAGCATCCACCTCCACTACAGCCTTGTCTGGTAGCTCAACAGCTGGAAGCTACACCGCTGCTTCTATCTTGGCCGCTGAAGCTAAACGAAAAGCAGCCAAAGAGTCTTCCGCTAAACCAGTTGTCCAGGAAACAGCCTTGCCAATTAAAAAGCGTAAAACGAGAGAGACTGTGGAAGAGATGGAAAGTGGTCAAACTCAAACCGTTTCAATGACAGATACTGGAAAGAGGACTATGTTAGAGCAAGAAGGAAGTAGTGCAGAAGGGGCTCCAAGTTCAGATCCTCAGCCTGTGCTCTCTCAGCAAGTCCAGCCACAAAGGCAACCACCTGCTTCGGATAACAGCCAATCACATGGACATAAAGTGCATAAGGGTCGTAAGCACAAGGAGAAAACAGGATCTGGAGATGGAGGAAGCAAAGAAGAGGAGCTAGGGAAAGACGAAGGTTGGGGTGCAAGGAGTACCAGTAGCATTAGTAGCTTTAGCTCAACAAAAAGTCTCAAAAGGAAGGAACGACCATTTCATAAACACCATCATCACCACCACCATCACCGCCATGAAAAGCCATCTGCCTCAACAGTAGATCAGCAGCCATCTCATAATCCTCCCTTTTCTGGACACCCAGCATCTTCTAGCCAATCCAGACTTGAAGTGGACCCTCAGAGCATGCCTCAGCTCGTCCCTCAACAAGTTTTCCCCAAGCCGCAGTCTGCACCTCAGACCCTGCCGGAACCTCAGCATCCTGTCCCTAAACTACACCACCAAGCTCAGTCTTGTCCTCAGACACAGTTCTCCAGTTCATCCCAAGTCCACATTCAACAACCTGTACTTCAGATCACTCCAACCAGACACATGACACCCCAGCCCTCAAAACCCCCAACACAAACCCCTAGTCAGTCCCAGTTTACCAACCAAAAGTCCCAGACACAACCTGCCCACTCTGCAGTCCAGCACCAAAGTCAGGATGTAAATACTCCACCTTACTCTCCACCCTTTTTGCACATTCATTCACAACAAACAGGTCATTCACAATTACAAACCCAGTCCCTCACAGCTCTTCAGCCTCAAATTACACCTATAAACACGTCACAATCCCAAATCCAGCTCAAAAAACAGTCCCAGCCCCAGGGGTTACTCCAGTCACAACTCCAGGCCCAGAGTCAACCACAGACCAGCCCCTCAACACAACCTCAATCTCAATCCCACACCAAAATACCAACGCAACCTCAATCCCAGATCAGTACCCCAGTGCAACCTCAATCTCAATCCTGGACCAGACTCCCAATGAAACCACAATCTCAATCACAGACACGGACCCCAACACAACCTCAGTCTCATACCCAGACCAGAACCCCAACACAAGATCAGAGTCAACCACAGACCAGAACCCCAACACAAGATCAGAGTCAACCACAGACCAGGACGCCAACACAAGATCAGAGTCAACCACAGACCAGGACCCCATCACAAATTCAAAGTCAACCACAGACCAGGACCCCAACACAAGATCAGAGTCAACCACAGACCAGGATGCCAACACAAATTCAGAGTCAACCACAGACCAGAACCCCAACACAAGATCAGAGTCAACCACAGACCAGGACCCCAACACAAATTCAGAGTCAACCACAGACCAGGACCCCAACACAAATTCAAAGTCAACCACAGACCAGGACCCCAACACAAATTCAGAGTCAACCACAGACCAGGACCCCAACACAAATTCAGAGTCAACCACAGACCAGGACCCCAACACAAATTCAGAGTCAACCACGGAGCAGGGCGTCAGCCCAACCTCAATCTCACTTGCAACCTAGACACCAGTTTCTGCCTCAACCACAGACTAGGGACTCATTGCAATTTCAAGTCCATACTCAAAACAGAGCCCAACCCAGGCAATCTCTGTCCCAGTCTAGGCCACGTGCATCCCAATCCCAAGCACAACTCCACTTTCAACAGATTCAAACTCAGCTGCATCCCCAGCCCCCCTCACAGCTTACCAGACTGCATTCACAGAACCTCTCATCCAATCGATCATCATCCAGCCTAACACAGACAAACCTCATTCCTGTTCAACAAAACCAGAATGAACAGCCTCAAGACCTGAGCACTACAAGGCCTAGCAGAGAAGGCCAGCTGTCGAGAAGTGAGGCCAGCGCGGAAAGTGTCAGAACTGAGGGTAGAAGGGAGTTGGTCCCAACATCAGACAGTAGGGAGGTTTTAGGAGGTGACAGAGGGTCCAACAGCACTTTGAGACCTCTCAGCTCTGGACCACCTGGAGTAGCAGGATCTAGTCTTGTGCCTGGAGCAGATGGTAGGGCTAGGCTGCGGGCAGAACCTGAGGCAGCAGGTGAGGGCAGGGAGCTTAGAGACATTGTTCCCCAGTCTACTGTCCCCTGTCCCAGCTGCGAAGAGACCGTAGAGTCACGAACAGCTGTCAGTGAAAGGGTCAGCTGATTGCTTAGACAAATGAAAGACTAGCTGATAGGTTGGACAGAAGAAAGTCCAGCTGACTGGTAGCTTAACAGAGTGAGTCAACACCAGGTGTAAAGGGTATGTGTTCAGGCTGTTAGAGGAGAACATGTCACTGAGCTGGTAGGACTGCTGCAGGCTGTAATCTCTGGACCCAAGAACCAGCCTGCAGCTTGAGTGAACAAATAATGTCTTTTTTTAGGAAAAAGGACTGAAAAGGATAATCCAACAAGGCGTTTGTGTATATAATCAAAAGGCAGCTGTTGCGTCCTGTTAGTCTTCATGGGGAGGGAGTAGGGCTAACTGAAGCTTAACACATTAATGAAACATTTCTTCCAACATATAATCTGTTTTTATGACGTAGTTTATCGTTTTGTTTTTGTTATATAGCTTTAAACTCTGAAATTAATGTCAGTCCCTGACTTCAAGCGCCTCCAGTTGACTGACAGTCCCTTCCTAAAACTGGTCCTGGACTAAAAGTCTCAGAGGCAGTGCAGGGCAGATGTTTGCACCTTAATCTGGTTTCTTAGGAGTCTTACTTTTATTTTATCAACATTTTTTATAACCTTCAATAAGCAAAGAATAATTTAACCACAGTCCGAATTTCCCCCCTTTTCTCATTCCTCTGCCTGGGGTCTGCAGTAGGGACAGTCCACCTCCGGACCTGATGAATCCAGACTTGATACTGAAGCTGTGACTCCAGTCAATCCTGACTCAATACTTCATTGGCTTTTTGTTCCTCCTGATTAACCTGATGAGACAGGTTGATGAGAACACCTGCTCATTGGTGTTCCATATATTTCCAGTGTAGCCAGTTCTTCCAGGATTTCTCCAAACTGGTTTGTTTCTGTCATGTTTTGTTTCTACAGGAAGCACTTTTATTATCAAACCAAACCCACTTCTACGGTAGCTTTATTTTAGTTTGTGTTAATGAATGTGTTGGACTCATTTTATTGTGTCTTCAAGTCAAATGTCTGGAACAGTTTGCTCTCCTTCAGTTCGGACAACCAACCACCTGCATGTCGCTCAGAGACCTTGCAGGTCTTTGCTAGGAGCATCTGTACGCAGAGGCCAACACACCGGGTTCTTCTGCAGGAATCAGACCTGGACCTGGATTGGGTTCAGGTGGGCTCCAATGGGTAGACAAAAAAATACATCTCTCGCTCTAGAAAGTCCCACCCTTGTGTTAGAATGCTATATTACCTATTAGCTAACCTCTACAGTTTAGCATTAGATTGGCCACTTTAAGTGATGTCATCAGTGGATGTGGCCCTTACTGTAGATAAATAACTGGTTGAATGCCACTTCAGAACGACCCAAATATATATTTTATGTTGCTTTCAGATAAAACGTGGAAATTGCGTGCTGCATCCAAACCCATACATGTGTGTTTGTTGCTCAGCAGCAGGGTGAGCTAGGGCTGGGCGATGTGGCCTAAAAATAAAATCTCTGATTTTTTTCTTTTTAATTCGAATTACGAATTTTTTCCGATTTTCCCCCTACACATACAAACGGCAGATGCGGAAAAAACGGACGGAATCACAGCAATTCCCAAACAAAATGGAATTCAGTATAAAACGTGGAATCTCACGGAATTCTCTTATATCTGCAAATTAGTAAAGAAAATAATATTTTCCGAAGTGTTTTGGCCACCGCCGCCACCGTAGCTCAGCTCTCCTCTCCACACAGAGAAAAAAAGACGGTCCGCTTCGACAAAGTCTCACTGAAACACCTCCAGAAAATTCAACACCGCGAAGTTTAGTGCAAAGCTCAGGGCAGAAAAATATCCAGATGACCTTTATGAATCTGAAGAATGACTTCTCTTTAAGTTTAGTCGACAGACAATGGACTGGCAGCGTAATGTGATGAGCTCCGAGTCAGAGTCACGTCTGAAAACAGGCAGCAGCGTGGAGCCGGTCGAACCGTATACGGAACATTCAGCTAAATTAATAGAAACGAGCCGTGAGGTTATTGAAATTTGTGAAAAGATAAAACGGATTTTATAGGGCCCTATATGTGCAAAGTGACTGCTTCGGTGATTGTTTTTGCTGTTGTTGTCGCTAGCCATAATGCTATGTGGAACTAGCTCTACAGAAGCTCCGGGGAGCCAAAAATATGCCATTACACAAAAACTCGATTTACTTGTTTTTTAAATCGCCCGCAACCAAAAATTCGAATTAATTCATTCAATCGATTTATCGCCCAGGCCTAGGGTGAGCTGAGTGCCATCCTGTGCACTACACACTAGAAGTCTAAAGATTTTTCAACTCGGGTGCAGCCTCTGCACATCCAGTCATAAGATCATAAACGCACTTTCTTTGCTGCTGCTTGTTTGTTTCTCCAGCTCATCACCAGCAGTGAGGCCAGGGCTCCACGATGAACACCTGGTCCGATACATTCTGCATGGAAGTCAATGGCAGCGTGTCCTGATCTATGCGCTTCCCCAGTTTTTGGTTCAAGTCTCATAATGTGCATGTCGCCAAAAATCTGAAAGCACCACAAGGAGCGAAACATTTTTATATAGGCCAGAGTAGAAGTCAGCTAGGGTCCCACAGGAAACGTCAGCGTCACAGAAGCGCCGCATATTTAGCGAGTCTTCTGACGTGACAGGGCGCGTTCCTGAAGCAGAGCACTGGTGAACGCTGCTTGCCCAGTTGGGTGATAGTCACGATATCTTGCAGAAAATGAGAACAAGAAGGCGAAAGTGCATCTTTTGTCTATGGTCAGAACTACCATCATGTTTTGTGGGACTCTTAATTTTCAATAATGGGTAAGTAAGCTATTTATCGGAACAATCTTTTTCTAAAAGCGTCTGCTTTTCCACTTCCACAATGAAACTCCACATCATGTTTTGGTGGTTGTTTTTGTTTTTGCGTACTAGTAGCGGCTCAGCGTATTATTGTAACGTCTGTGTCGTAAAGTACTCCACAGTGTTGTAACACTGCTGCAACCGAGGGCCAATTTAGAACTGTTGCATATCTTCAGCATTGTGGCGTGGACCGGCACTTCTGGGACGCGACGTGGCGCTCTTCGTGGGACCACTCTCACTGACGACAATGATTTCTATTTAAAAGGTGGGCCTCAGCCATAAGTGTCCAAAAATCTGTTGGCTAAATAAAGACGAACAGAAGAAAACCTTTAAGTTTTAGGAGCTGAATGCAGTCACTCAGCTTTCTGAGTTTTATTTAAAGTAAAAACAAGAACATGGCTGTTCCAACATCGAGTCGGGACTTGGTGACTGACTTGATCCCTTCTTTTGGTGAACACCTGAAATGCCTGAGTGTTCACCTGAAGCTGTGACCTCATACAGGTGATGAGGCCTCTGCGTACACGGCCTGCCAGCTCTGAGCAGTCAGCTTCATGCCTCTGTGACCCCCCCTCACTCCACAGTACTCAACCCGGCGCTACCTACAGTAACCAGCCACCACACTGCATGTTCCAGAGTTTAGTGCCTATAATATTGTGCGTCTTGCCAGAAGCCACCATGTCAGCCAAGCCATGTTGTGTTTCTAGACTTAGTGATGTGTGTGGTGACTTCATAGTTGCTAATAATAAGGATGAATATTCTGCTTTTACTCTGGTTGGAATTCAGTGAAACTCCAAAATACAATGTCGCTGTAGACAAACTAGTTTTTAACTGTTTTCTTATTTTTTCTTTCTAACTAAAAGCATTGTTGTTCCCTGATGTGTCGTCTGGCTGTTTGAACTCATCTTCCTCACACTTTAGTTAGGATGAAGACTCATCTTCACAGTTAGGATGAAGACTCGTCTTCACAGTTAGGATGAAGACTCGTCTTCACAGTTAGGATGAAGACTCGTCTTCACAGTTAGGATGAAGACTCGTCTTCACAGTTAGGATGAAGACTCGTCTTCACAGTTAGGGTGAAGACTCGTCTTCACAGTTAGGATGAAGACTCGTCTTCACAGTTAGGGTGAAGACTCGTCTTCACAGTTAGGATGAAGACTCGTCTTCACAGTTAGGATGAAGACTCGTCTTCACAGTTAGGATGAAGACTCGTCTTCACAGTTAGGATGAAGACTCGTCTTCACAGTTAGGATGAAGACTCGTCTTCACAGTTAGGATGAAGACTCGTCTTCACAGTTAGGATGAAGACTCGTCTTCACAGTTAGGGTGAAGACTCGTCTTCACAGTTAGGGTGAAGACTCGTCTTCACAGTTAGGGTGAAGACTCGTCTTCACAGTTAGGGTGAAGGCTCGTCTTCACAGTTAGGGTGAAGACTCGTCTTCACAGTTAGGATGAAGGCTCGTCTTCACAGTTAGGGTGAAGACTCGTCTTCACAGTTAGGGTGAAGGCTCGTCTTCACAGGGTGAAGACTCGTCTTCACAGTTAGGATGAAGGCTCGTCTTCACAGTTAGGATGAAGGCTCGTCTTCACAGTTAGGGTGAAGACTCGTCTTCACAGTTAGGGTGAAGACTCGTCTTCACAGTTAGGATGAAGACTCGTCTTCACAGTTAGGGTGAAGACTCGTCTTCACAGTTAGGGTGAAGACTCGTCTTCACAGTTAGGGTGAAGACTCGTCTTCACTGTTAGGGTGAAGACTCGTCTTCACAGTTAGGGTGAAGACTCGTCTTCACAGTTAGGGTGAAGACTCGTCTTCACAGTTAGGGTGAAGACTCGTCTTCACTGTTAGGGTGAAGACTCGTCTTCACTGTTAGGGTGAAGACTCGTCTTCACAGTTAGGGTGAAGACTCGTCTTCACAGTTAGGATGAAGACTCGTCTTCACAGTTAGGGTGAAGACTCGTCTTCACAGTTAGGGTGAAGACTCGTCTTCACAGTTAGGGTGAAGACTCGTCTTCACAGTTAGGGTGAAGACTCGTCTTCACAGTTAGGATGAAGACTCGTCTTCTTGGCTTTAGGCTTTAATGAGGTCTTTAAATGAGTTTGATTTCAGAGGAAAGCTCACTGGGTCACTTGAAGTGGTCTGATGAGGATCTGAATCTTCTTTGTGGACTTCTCTGCTTCACATGTCCTTAACATCCACCATGTTTGAGCATAGGGCAGTTCATAAGGGCCTATTTATGCTCAGTGTTAAATATGCATACATTCAAAGTCAGTTCATGTTCAGTCTTCTTTACCAGAGAGTCTTTGTAGCTAGATGCAGGAGGTGGCAGAGTTGTGCAGTACAGCTCTCAAAAGCTAGAAAATGAACAGGCACTCATCACAGAAGCTCTCCAGACCTGCAGAATCCCAAACTAGACCTTTGTTCGATCAACAAAGAAGTCTTGAAAAGACTCCACAGCAGCAAATAAAGGAGACAAGGACAAAAGACACCAAAGCATCATCATCCCATACGTAGCAGGAGACTGAGCAAATGAGAAGAATCTAAACTTCAAACCCAACAACACCCTCAGACAGAAACTGGTTCATCCAGACTACAAGACTCCCAAACGGCAGCTTAGTGGTCTTTACGAGGACTGTCCAGACTCCAGACGTTTACAGAGGAGAAACAGAACAGCTACTAACCCAATCATTCCACCAGCCTCCCTTTCTACCTGTCTCGCAACTTGGATGAAATACAAAATCCTGAGGCTACTGTCAGAGAGCTGCCCCCTACTGACGGGCCGCCACTGTTGTTAGCTGTCTTGATGACCTCGTTGGCTTTCCTCTAATAAAACATCACTACAGCTGAGTGTTTATGTATTTATGGCGCCATCAACCTCAGCGCACGTCACTGGTTTGATCCCAGTCAGGGAGGTCAGTCTCTGATTCTGTTCCTCACGTTGCTCTCCGACCCTGCAGGGTGTTTCAGACACCGGGGGGTCTCAGGTGTGAAGTGTAGAGTTAAGTCCTGACGTCGTTCCTTTTATTCAAAATTCCAACTGTATCAGTAACAAAGAGACCGTGGAAATGTGCTCAGATCCCAACAGGCCTGATATGGTCGGTAACAGCTCTGCTATTGGGTGTCTCAGGACCAGGTAGAACACCAGGAACCGGACTCCAGTTCCACTCTTCTTCTGTTCTCATCCACAAACATTCAGACTTTTCAGAATAAATGACTCAACAGTGAGTAACCACACTGAAAAAAGAGAATAGTTGAACCAACTTAATTGAATTGCTTCAATTGGTAACAAGTAATTCTATTAAGTTTATCCAACTTAAATGATTAAGTTTGTTTAACTTGACAAGTTTAAGTCAAACTCACTCAAATCATTTAGTTTCTACAAATTCAAAATTCAGATCCTTCTGATCTAAATTGATGTAAATTCAACTCAAATCTTTCGGTTTTTCCAAATGAAAAACTGAATGATCAAAAAGCACATTATCAGTGACTTTGAACTTAAAGAGCCTGGGGCGCCAGAGAAAACTCACACAGCATGAAGAACATGCAAGCTGGCCACAGAGCTGGGAAGTGAACCCACAACCTCCTGACTGTAACAGCGCTAACAACATGCTCCACCAAGCAGCTCACTGTTTCATATGATTTTTAAAATATCATGCAACGAACACTTTTTATACTTCAAAATGTTTTCCTCCTCCTTGAATGGAGTTGAGTTTTTATGAATACTTAGTTTTTGTCACTAACCTGCTAGCAGGGCTTAGCTAGTCATAAATATTCAACTCCATTCAGAGAGGAGGAAAATGTTTTACAGTGTAAAAAAGTCTTTATTGCATTATTACTTCCATCTGTGCAAAATTGTTAAGCTTGTGATGTTCTCACAATAAATGTTAAAATGTTCCATCTCTGCAGTGGATTTTTTTTCTTTTTAGCCAACTTGAAATTCTGATTACAATGAAAGTAAAAACTAAAATAACACGCTAAAACACACATTTAAGATGATTTACATTTAAATAGTTTTTAAGTTCAAAGTCATTGATAATGTGCTTTTTGATCATTCAGTTTTTCATTTGGAAAAGCTTAAAACTTTGAGTTGAATTTACATAAATTTCAGTCAGAAGGATTTGAATTTTTGATTTTTAAGGAACTAAATGATTTGAGTAAGTTTGACTTAAATTTGTCAGGTTGAACCAACTTAATAATTTAAGTTGGATAAACCTAATTGAATTACTTGTTACCAACTGAAGCAATTCAGTTAAGTTGGTTCAACTTATCTTTTCTTTTAGTGTGAAGATCACTGGTTTTATGTTGATTGAACCCAAAAATGTAAGTTGTCCTGACTAAACCAAAATAATAGTTCAGATTTAGGTCAATAAGTCCATCACCTCGACTACAGCTCAGATATTCTTTTTAGAGTGTACGGTGGACCATCAGGACCAGGACTTCTAGATCTTAGACCTGGTCCCGGGCGGTCTGGTGTCTCCTCCAGGTTCTCCTACCGACCATGGAGGACAAGTGTGTGAGCAAAACCACGTGATCACCTGGACAGCACCACCACCACCCCCGAAATTTGTTGTCATGGTAACCGAACGGGAAAGGAGCGCGCGCGCCCCCCGCCCCCTCCGGTTCTGCCGCGGCACGCGCACCGGCAGCAGCGGCACGCGCTGATCGACCGTCTGATCCGCTCCGACCGAACCGGACCGAACCGAACCTGGTCCGTGAGCGCCTTGCTGTGCGCGTGTGTGACCCGGTGAGTTCTGTTTGTGTGGATCGGGGGCGCGCGCTCCCCCCGCAGCGACGCGTCTTTAATGACAGGACTGGTGTTTTGCTGCGCGATGTACATGGACCGAAGCGGCGCGGCCAGGGGTGAGTCCGGCGCGCGCGCACACACACACACACACACACCTGCACACGCACATCTGCAGTCTCTTCGTTCTGATGCTTCTGTTGAATAAAAAGAAGCTGCTGCTGAATATACGGGGGAGGAGGGACGCGCACGTGCACGCGCTGACCGACATCCTGCTGCAGCTGCAGCCAGATGTGGATCTGATCCCAGACCAGGCCCAGCCGCAGTCACGTGATGCCAGATCGAGATGGGATCGAACCTTCATCGATTGGCAGTTTCGGCCAATCAGAAGAAACATAGTGGCACGCGCACAGACGAATCCATGCCAGTGGTGCGTGTGCGTGTGCACGCGCCTCTGTGAGTAGGCTGACTGACTGAACCAGGATTCTGGTTCTGGTCCAGATCCTGGTTCAGGTTCTGATTTTTGTCCTGGACATGGTTCTGATCCTGGTTCATGTCATGGTCCTGGTTCAGGTCCAGATCCCGGTCCTGGTTCTGCTACATATTAGAAACATATCAAAACCAGCATCTGGTCTGGTCTGGTCTAACAGGGACTGAGAGGCCCAATGGACCTCCGAAACTCCTGATGTGTGACAGCAGGTCTGAAGGTCCTCCTCAGGACTCCTGTTAGACCACAGGGTCAGATGTCTGACATCAGAGCTGAGGAGACTGGACCACCTGACCCCTGCAGCAGGTAACAAGTTCTCCTATGAACTGTGCTCAGAAAGGGGGAGGGGCCATAATCTCCAAATCAGAAAAATGTCCTAAAGTTTAAAGGAAGCTTTAAATTTGGGGTGTTTTCAGTTCCTTTAAAGTTTAAAGGAACTGAAAACACCCCAATAAACTTCAGGTTCCAACAGAAAGGACCTGATTGTAGGAGGTCAGGGTTCAATCCCTGGTCCAGCCTTGATACTGAACCCCCTCCTGCCTCCAGGTCTCCTTTGGAAGAAAGATTCTTCGTCTCAACCTGATATAATAAAGGTTAAAAAAGAGAAAGGGGTTGCAGCAGGGAGGCTGGAGGGGGACGGGGGATTTGGGGTAACTTCACATGGTTACTAGAGCTGGATGTTGTCAGCGCAGGGGCGGATCTAGGAGGAGGCCAGGGGGGCCCGTGCCCCCCTGACAACAAGCTTGGCCCCCATGTGGCCCCATGTTAAGTGCTTAGTGTTTTAGAATGTACCCCTTTAAAAAAAGCAGCTGGCCCCTGCCTAGCTCCCCCTCTAAGTTTTTTCTAGATCCGCCCCTGTGTCAGCGCAAAATTAAAATAATAAATGAGAGTTTAGTGGCCCCTGGTAGTCCAACAGCCTTTTATTCAGACACTAATTCAGATCAGCTGTGTTGAAACAAGGAAAGCTCTAAAACATGCAGGATACCGGCCCCAGATGACCAGGATTGCCTGGACTCTACTGGTTTTTTCTCCTCCAGTTGTAACCCCTACTAGTTGGTCAAATTTGGGTAGAAATGATGTTTTTTTTGGTGTATTTATCAGACGCTTTTATCCAAAGCATCTTACAAATTATATTATGACCAAGAAGTGACCTCGAAGCTAACAGGCTACTAACCCTGACATTAGCCCAAATGGTCAAACACTAGTCTCTAAGGGGACCGTGAGGGGAAAAGAACACAGGATAGAGTGAAGCATGGGTGTAGATTTGGCATGGACGGAGGTGACATGTCCCCACCAATAATTCAATAGCACTGCGTCCCCGACAATAATACGTGCAGCCCAGCGATCCGAGGTGGTGCGTGCTGTGTGTGGACCTGTGTTCAGGGAAAGGAGACGTATCTGGATCAACTGGGATGCACACTGCAGTCCGTGCTCCCAGACGGCACCTGCTCTGGGTCTGGATGTGGACCGGGCTGGACTGGTTCCCAGTAATGGTAACTTTGGTCCAGTCCAGACTGGGTCGTCCAGATGCGCAGCCTGCAGGTTACTTTCTGTTTCAGCTCAAAGCACATCCCTTCCGGGTCCCCACTAATGTCAATCTACACCACTGAAGTGAAGTGCATTAAGAGAGTACAGAGCAGTAGGGGAATGAAAGTGTTAGTCTTGAAAAAGTTCTCTGAAGAGCTCGGGTCTTCAGGAGGTTCTGATAAATGCACGCATCCCCAGAGGGTCAGCGCTTGTTTGCATGTATTAGCTCTAGAATTGCCACAGTTATCCAAGTAACGGTGGCGTGGTCAAAGGAACCATAACAGATTTAATGAGCCATTCACAGTTTCACCACCATGTGTACTTAGACTTGCATGGCTTCATCTTTGAGACATGCATACGCTTGTCTCAAACAAATGTGAGACTTGCTTGGTTGAAATATACAGCTACAATGAAGATGGCCTCAGGATGGCTCCTCTGCTGCTCACTGATGTTGTAGAGCTTTGCCATGGCCTCTGTAGAATTAGCATCCGGTGGTACATAGACAGCCTGGTACATAGACAGCCTGGTACATAGACAGCCTGGTACATAGACAGCCTGGTACATAGACAGCCTGGTACATAGACAGCCTGGTACATAGACAGCCTGGTACATAGACAGCCTGGTATATAGACAGCCTGGTACATAGACAGCCTGGTACATAGACAGCCTGGTACATAGACAGCCACTATGAAGATGGTACGTAGAACGGCCGATATTTAATAGTCATGAACTCCAGATGTGGCGAGCAGTGGGTTGAAACCTTCTGTCAAATCAAATCAAACTTTATTTGTATAGCACCTTTCATGCCCCAGCGAGCAACACAAAGTGCTTGACAGATTAAAATGACCCATACAACCCACATTCCCTCCCTTTCCCACACATAGAACAATTATGACACTCTCCCCTCCCAGTCCACAACCCATTCCCAGGCACACATACACCCACACATACAAACAAAAACCACAGGAAACACTATTCTGTCACCCTGCGTGTGTACTGCCACTTTGTTTACCAGCTAGCGATGCTACTCTGTTTGCTCTGTGCTACATTCACCCCTCAAGCTAGCTCATAGCATCTGTAATGGACTCATTCCGCCACGACTCTGTAAAAATGAGATGCAACACTTCCTTATGCTACGTTGAGAGGCTCTCCGCAGTCTGACCTTATCCATTATATTTGGGTGTGGCAGTAACTCAGTAGGGTGAGTGTTCATCTACATCAGGGGTGTCCAAACATTTCAACATGGGGGCCAAAATCACCAAGTGTCAAGTCCTCGAGGGCCACAAAAGTTAGAATATTTCTTAAAAGAAACAAACAAAAAATACTTTGTTCTGCTCAAAAATTCATTATAAATGCAACATTTTAATAAACAGTCTTTGTCAATACGACACAGGGATCTCGTATGTTTGACTCCATAATAAAAAGCATCAGATTCACTGGATCTGATTGGTCGACTGTTTTTAGGTTTCTACATTTAGTTCCATCCTCAGCAACAAGACCAGGATCTGGGTCTTTCTCCAGTCCTGTTGCTGGATTTAGTCAGGCTTTATGAACAGAGCTCACAAGTCTGAGTTTTGGTAAAAGTCAGTGAGGATCTGTGGTTCTTTTTACCAGGAAATAAAGTCGGAAATCTCAACATCTCTTGAATTGTAAAAACATTTTTGAATATTTTGATTGAATGGAAAATTTTGCATTTGAAAAGATATTAATTTACTTGGATTTTTTGTTTGTTGGGTCTCATGTTAGTAAAAATCTAAAAAATGTCAAAGCGTCTCTGCATCAAAATCCTGCAGGAAAATTAAATGATATAATTTCTTAAATGCAGCTGAGGGCCACACAAAATCACTCTGAGGGCCGCATTTGGCCCCCAGGCCACACTTTGGACACGCCTGATCTAGATCCTCTAGCCTGATTGTTGTACACTGCAAAAACTGATTTCTAAGAAAGTAAAATTGCCTTGTTTTTAGACATTCTGACTTATTTTTGTCTAAAAAGAATATATATTCTTACAGCCCTACTTGAAACAGGCCAAATCTTCTTAAATTTGGTCACATTTTCTAGATTTGAGCAAAAAAGTCTGCCAATGAGGTAAGCAACATTTGCTTGGCTAGATTCCTTAAAACTAGCAAATTGTTCTAAATGCAGAAAATGTGAGAGGCTGCTCGCTGCAGAACCAGAAAGGTGGAGCTGCACCAGGTTCAGCCCCGCCCATTCAACCAGTCAGACCCGCCCATTCCATCAGAGTCAGCTCCCACACCTCCCCTGTGATTGACCTGGTTATATTGGACTATTCCACTGGGCTGTTAGATCTGAGAACCAGGTGTTGCATCCCCGCTGGATCCAGAGCACAAAGTCCGGCGGAGATGCAACACCTCGTTGTCGGGTAATGCTGCGAGCGTGTCCGCGGAGCTTCGTACGGTGCTCCTGGTCCGGCGCAGCTTTGTGCTGCGGGTCCGTGGAGCGCTCAGGGTTTCCCCCGGTGCTTTGGCCCTCGCCAGGTTAAGCCACAGAGCCCAAGGGCAAAGCTAACAGCTGCTATCAGCGGCTAATGCTACACTGGGTCTGCAGAGCTACGTGCTGCAGGTCCGCAAAGCGCTAAGGGTTTTCCCCGGCGCTTTGGCCCCCGCCAGGAGCAGCTAACAGCCGCTATCAGTGGCTAATGGGGGCTAACGCTACGAAGCAAAGTGGGCTAGTTCGGCTTTCTCTGCTAGGCTCACTGTCTCTCGTTGTAGTCCGTATGACAGAAATTCACAAACTAATCCTGTTACCAGAACATGACTGAAACCCCAAGATATTTAATCAATTTTGAGGAGATGTTTTATCCTGAAAACAAGGGGAAACAGGCAGATATTCAGTTATTTTCTTGTAAATTCACTCTTTTGCAATAAAGTTATTAAAAAAACAGCGGGGCAGGGCTGACCCTGGTTGAATGGGCGAGGCTGAACCTGGTGCAGCTCCACCTTTCTGGTTCTGCAGCGAGCACTACTTGGAAAATGTTGCTAGTTTTAAGGAATCTAGCCAAGCACATTTAGCTTACCCCATTGGCAGACTTTTTTGCTCAAATCTAGAAAATGTGACCATATTTAAGAAGATTTGGCCTATTTCAAGTAGGGCTGTAGAAATATATTTTCTTTTTAGACAAAATGTCTAAAAACAAGGCTGTTTTACTTTGTTAGAAATCAGTTTTTGCAGTGCGGGCTCATAGGGCACTCATACCCCTCCACAGTAAGGTCGAGGTTCAAGGAGGAGACTTGATACTAATTAAATCTACATATTCAGAGACATTACTACGTATGTTCTTGTCACTGACTTTAATTGAAATGTAAAATGTCTTCTCTTTCAGGCCCTGTCTCCTCCTCCAGTCCGAGCATGCTGACGAAGAGCCTTTCACTGGAGCCGTCTTGCTCGCCTTGTGGCCATCAAAGGTCCTCGGATACTAATGTTCCTGAGCTGCCGGGCTCTGACTCTGTGAGAGAAGGGGTGGAGCGTGAGTGCTGTGACACCGTGATCAACAAGGGTCCTCCAGAGCTGCCAGCTACCACGGTAACCCCGCCGAGCAGGCGCCGTCCGCCGCTGCCAGGGCCCAAACCTCAGGGTAAGCCACATCGCCTCATGTTTACTGTATGGTAATAAGTGGTTTCTAACTTAACCTGCCCTCCCCCAGTTCCCCCAAAGCCCCCCCATCTCCAACAGCAGACAGGAGTGTCAAGGCTCCGCCCCCAAGTCCCTGACAAGCCCCTCCCGCTGCCACCACCATGCAGAGCCATCCCAGCAGACCCTTGGGGGCGACGGACCCCTCCCATCCATGCAGAGGGCACCGCCTCCCCCACCTGTGTGCTGTCACTCATTGAGAAGTTTGAGCGGTGAGTTCTGAATGGTCAGAGGAAGAACGATGACATCATGTCATTTGGTGGATTATGTATTTTGTTGTTTGTTTTACAGGGAGCAGATTATCGTGGTGCCTGACATCACTGGAGGGGCCTTGTGTCCCCGCCCTCTGGATCCCTCCTCTCCTCGACCTTCATCACCACCATCATCATCCTCATCCACCCCTCCTCCACCTGAGGAGGAAGAGCCACAGCGTGAGGTTATAAGTCGCAGTAACGTCACACATGGAGGTGATGGGGAGGTGGGAGAGGGGGAGTTGTGTGAAGATGATGATGAGGAGGAAGAAGATGAAGAGCTGGTGGCAGCATGCAGTGACAATGGACCTCCTGTCCATCAGGAGGGTTTCTCCATGGAGTCAGGCTACAGCACACCAGAGGTTACTGTGGAAAAAGCAGACCCACAGCAGAGGTTGCTTCTTGACCAATCAGAGCTGCCTTCTGAGCGCCTGTCCCTCCCCTCCTCTCAGACAGATGGGAAGCTGGCCAATCGGGACAGCGGCATTGACAGCATCAGCTCGCCGTCACACAGTGAGGAACTCTGCTTTGCCAGTGTGGACGACGCGGGCGTGACATATCCGTGCAGCCCCGCTCTCCTGCCCCGCCTCTCCAGCTCATCCTCCTACGCTGGAGAGGGGGAGGAAGGGGAGGTCAGAGAAAGCATAAGGAGGAGAAGGGAGTTGTCTGAAGAGGGAGACAGTGACCTAGAGGAGGAGGTGGAACTAACCCTGGTGCTATCCCCGCCCAAGACTGACAGACAGGACTCTGCTGAGGTAAGACAAGACCAAAATCTACCAATCAGACACAAGACTGACTGAAAATGAGTTTGACACCCCTGCTGTAGGCTGTTTTTGACACCACTGTTGTAGGCTGTTTTTGACGCCCCTGCTGTAGGCTGTTTTTGACGCCCCTGTTGTAGGCTGTTTTTGACGCCCCTGCTGTGGGCTGTTTTTGACGCCCCTGCTGTAGGCTGTTTTTGACGCCCCTGCTGTAGGCTGTTTTTGACGACCCTGTTGTAGGCTGTTTTTGACGCACCTGTTGTAGGCTGTTTTTGACACCCCTGTTGTAGGCTGTTTTTGACGCCCCTGCTGTAGGCTGTTTTTGATGCCCCTGCTGTAGGCTGTTTTTGACGCCCCTGCTGTAGGCTGTTTTTGATGCCCCTGCTGTAGGCTGTTTTTGACGTCCCTGCTGTAGGCTGTTTTTGACGCCCCTGCTGTAGGCTGTTTTTGATGCCCCTGCTGTAGGCTGTTTTTGACGCCCCTGCTGTAGGCTGTTTTTGACGCCCCTGCTGTAGGCTGTTTTTGACGCCCCTGCTGTAGGCTGTTTTTGACGCCCCTGCTGTAGGCTGTTTTTGACGCCCCTGCTGTAGGCTGTTTTTGACGCCCCTGCTGTAGGCTGTTTTTGACGCCCCTGTTGTAGGCTGTTTTTGACGCCCCTGCTGTAGGCTGTTTTTGACGCCCCTGCTGTAGGCTGTTTTTGACGTCCCTGTTGTAGGCTGTTTTTGACGCCCCTGTTGTAGACTGTTTTTGACGCCCCTGCTGTAAGCTGTTTTTGACGCCCCTGCTGTAGGCTGTTTTTGAC
>SSNR01000045.1:674443-770709 GCA_006937965.1 Callopanchax toddi | reverse complement strand
TCCCTGTTGTAGGCTGTTTTTGACGCCCCTGTTGTAGACTGTTTTTGACGCCCCTGCTGTAAGCTGTTTTTGACGCCCCTGCTGTAGGCTGTTTTTGACACCCCTGCTGTAGGCTGTTTTTGACGCCCCTGTTGTAGGCTGTTTTTGACGCCCCTGCTGTAGGCTGTTTTTGACGCCCCTGTTGTAGGCTGTTTTTGACGCCCCTGCTGTAGACTGTTTTTGACGCCCCTGCTGTAGGCTGTTTTTGACGCCCCTGCTGTAGGCTGTTTTTGACACCCC
Source organism: Callopanchax toddi (assembly GCA_006937965.1). Lineage (NCBI taxonomy): Eukaryota > Metazoa > Chordata > Actinopteri > Cyprinodontiformes > Nothobranchiidae > Callopanchax > Callopanchax toddi. The sequence continues at coordinate 770,430 of SSNR01000045.1, read as the reverse complement.
TGTTGTAGGCTGTTTTTGACGCCCCTGTTGTAGGCTGTTTTTGACGCCCCTGCTGTAGGCTGTTTTTGACGCCCCTGTTGTAGGCTGTTTTTGACGCCCCTGCTGTAGGCTGTTTTTGACGCCCCTGCTGTAGGCTGTTTTTGACGCCCCTGCTGTAGGCTGTTTTTGACACCCCTGTTGTAGGCTGTTTTTGACGCCCCTGTTGTAGGCTGTTTTTGACGCCCCTGTTGTAGGCTGTTTTTGACGGCCCTGCTGTAGGCTGTTTTTGACGCCCCTGTTGTAGGCTGTTTTTGACGCCCCTGCTGTAGGCTGTTTTTGACGCCCCTGCTCTGGTAGCTCGGTAGGTCATTCCACCATCGTGGAACGACACATGAGAAGAGTCTGGACTGTCCCAGCGTGGTGTAGCTCTGCTAGCTGATGATCCTCTGATGACCGGAGTGACTGAGCCACGTTATTAAATGTCTGCTCCATAAACAATAAATCCTTTTTGCTGAAGGAACTAATTCTCACTAAAACCTAGATTTCCTCTTTTTAAAGCCATACTCAGTAGCCAGATAAACAATGTAGCTTTTAACGTTTTTTTAAAGCCTCTTAACAACGTTCCAACATAGTATAGCCATAAATATTTTGTGGAGATAAAAAAAACCCCGAAAGAAATCAATAAAGTAGTTGTCCCGCAGTTCTCTAAAAACTTAGCCAATCCTATCGTTCGGTCCGAACGATAGGATTGGACAATCCAGCTGTCTGTCTGCCGCATTTCCTCACTGCTTGGATTCACCAATAATCCGCCCGGACACATTTTCCGTCTGAACATCCCGGAAGTGAAAGGAGGACTAGCCGGTGGTCAGTGCTTTCATTTTAAGATAAAAATACCAGAGTCCCCCCCAAAAAAACCTTTTCAGCTAGCAGAGAACTAAAAACGTTTGGAGGTGAAAAGAGGAAAAGCTGGGGGAACGTTTCTACGGCTGGAGTTAGACTCTGCTTTGTTATCGTCGCAAAACGGAGTCCCATGTCCGCGGGAAGGCTGGCGTTACAGATTATACCAATTGGGGCGGCATTAGCTCAGTTGGGAGAGTGGCCGGTCTGCTAACCGGAGGGTCACCAGTTCGATCCCCAGCTCTGGCTGGGTTAGATTGTCGTTGTGTCCTTGGGCAAGACACTTCACCCACCTTACTGTGTGAATGTGAGTGTGAATGTGTGTGAATGTTGGTGGTGGTCAGAAGGGCCGATGGTCAGAATGGCAGCCTCTCTTCTGTCAGTCTGCCCCAGGGCAGCTGTGGCTACAGACGTCTGTCGTAGTTTACCACCACCAGTGAGAATGACTGTGTGAATGAATAATGCAACTCTGTAAAGCGTCTTTGAGTGACCTAGAAAAGCGCTATATAAAACTGATGCATTATTATTATACCCGATGGGAGGGGTGAGAGCTCCGAGTCGTGTTTCTGTAAACTAGCTAGCGAGACCTAGCTTGTTTACCTGGCTACTGAGTATGGTTTTAACTGAAGTTTGGCAGCAAGCAGTGGCGGCCCGTCAATAGGGGGCACTAGGGCGCCGTCCCACCAGTCTCACAGGAGGAGGAAGAAGAAGAATAGAATCCAAAATAGTAAAAAAAAACATGAAAATTAAATTAAACAATCTATCATTAAACATACTGTAAGTGCTGTGTATAATCTGCATTTAGGTGTAGTTTTAAAATGTTCTTTAACTGTTTTTTACCGGACCAAAAGGTTGTGTGATGTACTTCCTGTTTCTTTGGGATCTTCTGCGCATGTCTCGGGCGCACGAATCTTTACCAATAGACCTACACTTTGTTTTCTTTTTTTTTAAAGTATGATTTATTTATAATTTTCAAATTAAAAAGAACAACAACAAAGTAAATAATCTCCAGTAACAAAACAAAAACAAAAAAAAAACAAAAACAAAACACAACAACAACGAAAAAAAAACACTCACAAACTAACAAAATATCCATAACAACATAACTAGAACAGAAGTAAAATATGCGCTACTGTAACATTTCCAATAGGATGTGTAGATTCATTATGACTCAAAAAGGGCCATCAAATAAAACAATAGACACATAGCATGGGGATCAAGAGGCAATTTCGAATGTCAAAGACAAGACATGATCCAAAAAAGGCAACCAAACTTCAGAAAACTTAGCATCAGACCCTCTTAGAGAGTGCCTTATTTTTTCCAGTCTCATGAAATAGAGGGTGTCTTTTATCCAGCGCGAATGGGTAGGTGGATGAGAGTCCTTCCAATCCATCAAAATGACTCTCCTGGCCAACAATGTTAAAAACGCTACAAAATCAGTACAAGGGACGGCAGAGAGTCATTGCCAGGAAGAATTCCAAACAAAGCGGTCAAAGGGGACTGTGGGATTCTTACAGACAAAACAACTGAAAGTGATTCGAAAACTGAGTCCCAGAACGTGGACAAGGCAGGACAGGTTAAAAACATATGAGTAAGATTAGCTGGTCCCAGGTTACATCTTACACAGTTGGAGTCCATACCAGGAAACACCTTAGCCAATCTACTCCTAGACCAGTGTACCCTATGCACTACTTTACACTGAAGTATGCAGTGCCTAGCGCAGATCGATGAGGAGTGAATACGCTTCAAAGTTGACTGCCATTGGTCACTAGTAATTTCTACCTTGAGCTCTTCAGACCAGGCCTCACGGAGGCGATCGGATGTTATTGAGCATTTAGAAAGAAGACAGTTATAGATTTTAGATATTGCTCCTTTGGTATAAGGTTTAATTTCCATTATTACATCAACCACCGAGTTTTCTGGGGCATTGGGAAAGCCAGGGAAATGCCTGCTAATGAAATCTCTAGCTTGTAAATACCTAAAAAAGTGGGCGTTAGACAATTTAAAATTTGATGACACTTGAGCAAAAGAGGCCAGAGTGCCATTCACAAAGAGGTCCTTCACTGATACAAGCCCCTGACTCTTCCATAATGCAAAAGTTTTATCTATAAGCGATGGGGGAAATAAAGGATTAGAGTCAAATGGTGAGTGAAGGGGTATACCTTGAAATTCAATATGCCGCTTCACTTGAGACCAAATTTTAAGGCAATTTTTAACAATTATATTGTTAGAATATGATGTAGAGGAGCATTCTGCAGCATGAACCCCCTTCAATGGAAAGTAATGGAGAGCCCTGGGGCGCTGAATTTAGCGTCCGATGTGACCGGAGTCTCAGCTCAGATCAGGAAGTTGACATGGAAGTTCTTCCTCATGGTGTTACTATGGAGGCAACAAAATGGATATTTATTCAAAGACACCTTCTTGGCAGCTTGTGAAAACCTAGGCGTTTGATTCCACGAGTCCTGATTTCATCAACTCCATGGTGAGTGACTCTGTTTGTTTTTTCTTTTGTTTTATTACCAATGTGTCTAGCAAATTTTTGCTATTGAAAACGCCTATCAGCAAACGGCAGAGACCTACTGTTTTGTGGATTTATACCTTAAATAGCGACATGTCTTTGTAGCCGAATGTTAGAGGGACATGCATACTGTTGAATGAATGTTGGTTCATGTAGTTTAGCCCATTTTGAAGCGTTTTATGACACTTTTAATAAAAAACGCACGGCGCTCTATGGGAGTTTTGTATGAGTGTCCTAAAATCGTATTTTACCTTATTTTGATGGGACATCTCAGTGGATTTGACTTTATTTTGTTGTTAATTCACTTCATTAGTTGAGCTGATTGTCATGACTTGCTTGGTTAGTGGTTGTTGTCTGAACTGTAACATTAATGGTCTGACTGTTAGAGATGGATTGATGTGTTTGTGGTGTCAGTAGAAAGCTGATTGTGAATATTAAGTTGTGTTTCTGACCTTGTGGAGGTCAGGTTAGTTTTTCCTTGAAACTCTGACTTCTGTTGTGACCACATTGTGGTTGTTTTTTATTTCTATTTGTATCTGATTATATTGATATTATTCTAAGGTCTCCTCATGAAGACTTTATGATTTCTTTACAGTTTGATGTGTAGAATTAGACCTAACAGCTCCACGTTGTTAGAGAACTGGTGGGAGGGATTTTTACCAGAAAATATTCAGTCAGATGAAAATATTTTTATTCATTCCTGCTCTAGTGGGGATGAGATGTGATTATTTGTGCATCTGAAAACTGACTTGTAAAAATACGCCCCGCACAAAAAAAATGTCACCAGTCGCCACTGACAGCAAGTCTCAGATTCTTCATGTTGTTCTGACTACAGCCCCACACCCGACATGACCCTAATGCTACACCTGGTTGTGTTCTTAATGACTCCAGTCAATGGTCTCACCCATGTCCCTGTAGCTGTTGGACCTGGTCTCACCTGCCCATCTCTCTGTGTGTCTTTGTGTCCAGCTGTCTGTCCATCAGAGAGTTTTCAACATTGCCAATGAGCTGCTGCAGACAGAGATTGCCTATGTGTCTAAGCTCCACCTGCTGGATCAGGTGAGTCATGAAGCTGAGGAGGTGAAGAATACCGCCCTCTGTCTTGCCTCAGTATGATCAGCTGATACACACTGAGATGTTGCCATAGTAATCTCAGATGCTGAACGATGTTGCCGACTGATGCCTCCTTATCCTCCAGGTTTTCTGTGCCAGACTTCTGGAGGAGGCTCAGTCTCGCTCCTCCTTCCCTTTTGATGTCATTCAGGGAATCTTCTCCAACATCTGCTCCATCTACTGCTTCCATCAGCAGTTCCTGCTGCCGGCGCTGCAGAAACGCATGGAGGAGTGGTGAGAATCTGGCGCTTCCTCCCTCCATCTAAGTTTTTCTTCCACAGGACTTCATTTTGCTTTTCCTGCAGGGACTCAAACCCACGGATTGGTGACATCTTGCAGAAGTTGGCTCCGTTCCTGAAGATGTACGGAGAATATGTGAAGAACTTTGACCAAGCCATGGAGCTGGTGAACACATGGATGGAAAGATCATCTCAGTTTAAGGCCATTATCCAAGAGATCCAGGTACTAGTCTATGGCTGAGAAGGTTGTCTCTCAGCTGGGTGGCCAACAGCTCATGTTGTGTTGTTTGTGTAGAGAGAAGAACGGTGTGGGAACCTGACTCTGCAACACCACATGCTAGAACCAGTTCAGAGAATTCCTCGCTATGAGCTGCTGCTCAAAGACTATCTGCACCGACTGCCAGAGGACGCTCCAGATCACAGGGATGCTCAGAGTACGAAAACACCAAGACAGCTCGTCAAGAACCTCCTAAACCAACCCTAACCTCTAACCCTGGGGTGGCCAACCAGTCAAAGACCAAAAGCTATCTTTTTTATCGTGTTACCACAAAGAGCCACATCATACATATGGGCACATGAGCATCACCCATCCCTTCCTCTCACACACACACCTCCACAAACATGATGACAGAAATGGTCTCCTTTAGTACTAAAACCATAGGCCACAGAACACTGTGTGCACTGTCTCACACACAAACTCTCGGTTCAGCCAAGTCCACAAACAAAACAATAATACTATGCATGTTTAATGGGACATTCCTTGCCTTGAACAATCCTCTTCAAATCTGGCTTGTATTCTGTTGTTGCCACTCGAAGCAGTTCTTTCACATGGGTGTCAGTCAGAACAGATCGATGCTTTGATTTCGCCTGTTTCAGGCTAGAAAACACAGACTAGCAGATGTATGTTGACCCAAACACTGACTGTATCTTAAGCGCAGCCCGTTTGACATTGGGGTATTTTTCCATTGGTACACTTTACTTAGGGTAGGCATTAGCTCAGTTGGTAGAGTGGCCGGTCTGGTAACGGGAGGGTCGCCGGTTCGATCCCCAGTTCCCAGTGGGTTAGATTGTCAATGTGTCCTTGGGCAAGACACTAAACCCAACTTGCCTGTGTGAGTGTGATTGTGTGTGAATGTTGGTGGTGGTCAGAAGGGCCGATGGCGCAGAATGGCAGCCTCTCTTCTGTCAGACTGCCCCAGGGCAGCTGTGGCTACAGACGTCTGTCGTAGTTTCCAGTTCCAGCGATGGTCCGCGGCGATGAATGAATCCCTCACGGTCAGCGGGTAGACCGGGCAGGGTCCAGCCCGGAATCAGCGTTCAGATGAACCCGCAACAAACGCTGAGTCCCCCACTCTGCTTTATCACAAATAACACAATTGATTTTTGAGTTGTAAATGTGACCATTTTCATATTTGCCACCACTCTACACCCCTCTACTGGCCAGATACCACACCAAACATTTTTGAGGAGCGGGTAGGCATTCTAGATGATGTCACTTCCTGCTTTACGGCCATAGTTACCAGGAGTAGCAACGCTGGGGGAGGAGTGATGGTTTCAGCGAGGGTTTCACGGTTTAACCAGTCTAATTTTTAACCACGTGGTGAAATATTGTAGAAAGTAATGTTCTGAAAGACTTCCTCGACACCACCTCACAGGTAGATAAATAAATTAATAAATCAGCCTGACCGAGACCCGAATGGCTCCTCTGCCGCGAGCCAACCCGAGCGCGGTAAAGCCGGAGGGTAACAACAACATACCCGAGGAAGATGATGATGAAGAGGACAGCCTGACCCCCATGGCCATCTGGATCTGGTGTGGCGACGTAGGACCAGATCAGCAGCCGCCCCGTTGCCGAAGTGCAGGACAGCAGAGGCTCCCCGCTCTCCACGCACTTCCTTCCTTCCTCTAGGGACCCAGTGGTTTTGAAAGCCTCGTCAGGTTCGCACTGGATGAGGGATCGTTTTAATCTGCACAAACACACCTGATACACACACCTGTATGACACATCGATGAAGGAGTTCAGCAGCTGAGTTCTAGTGGAGAATAAATTGGCTTTTACGCTCGGACAGCTGAGAGAGAGAAAGAGAGAGAGCGAGCAAGAGAGAGGCAGAGAGACAACACCTTGTCAGACGAGATTATAAGCTGAAAAGCAGCGGCAGACTGCGGAGGGGAACGTTCTCTCCAGCTGTGAGATGATTTATAACAGTTTAAATTATACTTTTAACCAGTAGGAGGAAGTAGGCTGCTACGCAGGAAAGTTAATTACTGCTGCTTTAAACACACATGAAAAACTTGTATCTTTCATATTATTTTGGGATTGCAGTACATTTCAAACTTGTCCATTATTACTGACAGTTTATATTTATCAGCTGCAAACAGGAAGGCATTACATATACCCTTCTACTGCCTCTTCACCAGCTGTGTGAAGAAATAGCGAGGACCGCACCTTACCGTCCTCACTAGCAGCTTCGGTTGCTTACAGCTCAAACCTTTGCCAAAATCTCCTCCAGTTTTCTGACAGGTTTCCTTGCAGCAACTCAAGGCTGGATGGTGGCTTCCATTGTTCTTTTGTCAATGTTAGCTAACCAGTTTTGACTTCTGACACCATGTTTACATGTTATCTTTAGGCCCGTTTCCACTATCGGAACTTCAGGGTAATTTTACAAGAACTTCGAGGCTTGTTTGTGTCTCCACTTCATCGGGCCGCTCCGACAGGGCCATGTACAGGGACCAACGGAGTCCCTGAACAGGGGCAGGAACTCGATCGGCCCGAGAGATTCGCGGAGTGGGAAACGTGGTTAACTTGTACAGACGGCGCCGAGATAAATGACCTGTGAGTTGTTGTCGGAGCTTGCAAAATGACCGTGTCTTCGAGGTTGGATTAGTTCGTCATGAAGTATACTCATCCTTCTGTTCGGCACTCTCATCACTATGTATAAAAACAGAGAAATACACCGCAACCATCACTTCTTCGTCCATCGTTGATCTATTTATTTTTCTCCACTTCCTTGTCTGTTGGCGCCTTTACGCTTGTCAGTGACGTCGATGCTGACGTCTTACAAAAGTTCCAGAAAGGTGGAGCTGTAATGGAGACACAACAGCTGAGAGGACTGAGCCACAGGAATGTCCCGGTCACTTTCCCCCCTCACAGAAATTACCCCGAAGTTCCGATAGTGGAAACGAGCCTTTTGTTAAGAAAGCCAAACACACATACAGTCTGAGTAGCAGCCATCTTGACTAGTTTTCTTTATTGAACAGTGCCTCCTGCTGGCCTTATCATATATTACACAACACATGACTTTGCAAATAATTTCAACATATCATGATACCACTTATCCAAACTTGGGTTCCTACTGACTTCCTGCTGAATTCCTACTGTCTTCCGTCTGACTGTACGCCGTTACTACACGTGGTGTCTGTTTCCTTGCAGAGTCTCTGGAGCTGATTGCCACAGCAGCAGAACATTCCAATGCCGCCATCAGGAAGATGGTGAGACTCACAGGATCAATTGATTTGTTTAGATTTAAACCCCAAATCTGAAAAATGGCTGTAAGCCCCACCCACCAGGAGACAGAATGGGACTCTTAACATGGTCATAGATTTTAAGATGGCCCAAGGGTCCTAAGGTAGTCTGAGGCTTTTAATGTGGTCTTAGCATCACCTGCTCCCAGGGGCACGGTCCATCGAGGTCCAGGAGAGAGTCAGTGATTCTGATTGGCTGTTTGAACTGTTGTTGAGGTGTGGTGCTCTCTGATGTTTCTTCTACATGTAGAAGTTCTGATCCTCCAGTTGGGCTTGAATCCGATTCAGGATCGGCAGTTCTCTGAAGGTCTGGTTCTATTTTTTAGGAGCGGATGAGAAAGTTGTTGAAGGTCTACGAGTTGTTGGGAGGAGAAGAAGACATCGTTAACCCCACTAATGAGCTCATCAAAGAGGGACACATTCTTAAGCTGTCCAACAAGAATGGCACTACGCAGGACCGATATCTGATTCTGGTACCAAAGAGTTCTGGTTCCTCCTCAGGTTGACCCAGTTCTAACCCGGTTCTGACTCACCTGTATCTCTCTGCAGTTTAATGATAGGCTGCTGTACTGTGTCCCAAAGCTGCGTCTGATTGGTCAGAAGTATGGGGTCCGAGCTCGCATTGATGTGGACGGGATGGAGGTAAGGACTGGACCTGGTACACTCCTGGTCCTCCTGATGAAACCCAAACCAATCAGGGTCAGTGTCCCCGTTCTTTATCACAGTCTGAATTAGTTCCATACCATCAGAACCATTAGTGAAATCTGCTCTTACAACAGCAGAGAACCAGAGTAGTCCAGAACCTCTCTGACTGGTCTGGGCTGACCGAGCTAACCAATGACCTTTGCTTCCACAGCTGAAGGAGACGAGTGGCACCATGGTCCCCAGGACCTTCCTGGTGTCAGGGAAACAGAGATCCCTGGAGCTGCAAGCCCGGTATGCACAAACCAGAATGAAACCACACATCTCACTGTTAGGGATCCAGATGTGAGGTTCTCAACCAAAGTCTGTTTGACTACAATACACAGAATGTACAGGCCATGCCGAAAAATTAGCATCATCTTTCAGGGCAGTGTCCTTTAGTTGTTCAGTTGATTGGTCATTTATTTGCTCAGGTCCTCTAGACACCATGATTTTTGTTCAGGTTTAGTCTGGTTTTGTCTTTCCAGAACTGAGGGGGAGAAAAAGGACTGGATCCAGGTAAGAACACCTTCCTCTTTATAGTCATTCGGTTGATTTTTGACCACACCTTGTAAAACCGGTAGGGTTGGGAGTACAAAGGTGATGAGTTTCTATAACCCAGTGGTTCCCAAACTTTTTTTGCCGCGCACCCCCTTCTATGTCCCAGCCGTGTTCGCGCACCCCCAATCCTCGGATGGAGACCTTTGACATTTGAACAAGTTCTTGGTACCTACGAATCATTAATGTTACAAATTTTAGATACTTTTGAGTGTTTAATAATTGAATCTAACCGAGGATTACTGTGAGAGTCGCGCGTCCTACGGTCAGTAAACATCCCTCGTATTTCCATTTGATGCTCTTATCTTGTAAAGACGGCGGGTGTGTATGGGGGAGTGCTGATCAAATGTGTGGAAATGAGCAGGAGGTTACTACACTGGTTTAAGCTGACGGTTCTCTTAACTAACTGCTTAGTGTTTTAAATTAACACCCAGCTCCGTTAGCCATTAGCTCATCGGCGGCAGAAAGTAGCGCTGCATCTTTAGAAAAAACAACAGAAACAAAGAAAACGACTCACCATGGAGTTGATTAAATAAGGACACACATGGAATCAATCGGTAGAGTTGTTACAAGCTGTCGAGAAGGATTCTTTGAATAAATAATATCCATTTGACAAGGTAAACAGTCCAGCAGCTCCTCGCAACTTTGCCCTGGAATTAATAGTAAAAGTTATCGTCGCCTTCAAAATAAAGGTCTGCTCGAAAGGGCATGAATGACAGAAAAAGACTCAGAGTTCATCCAGATATTGTCCCACAGCTCCACACAATAATGGTATACATGTTTATTTACACATTTTTACTGAGTGGGGAAAACAACACTGTAAATGTGTCATTATTTCAAATTTCCACCATTACAGTTTTCATCTTGCGCACCCCCTAGTGGCAGCTCGCGCCCCCAGGGGGTGCGCACACCACAGTTTCGGAATCCCTGCTATAACCTGACCTCTAACCTTACACACACACACACACACACTTATGTCTTAATTTGTCATCTCTTTGTGGTTTTAGGCTATCCAGGCAACCATCCAGCGCCACGAGCAGACTGTGGAGAGCTTCCGACAGCTGACCTGTTTGCTGCGAGATGACGAGTCCACTCCGCCTCACTCCCCGGTAGGAATGTGCTCACCTGCTGATATACAGGTAGATGAGACCTGGAGGTGACTGTAACTTGTGTTTTCCTCTCAGAGCTGCATGGAGTTGGGAAAGCGAGCTCCAACTCCAATCAGAGAGAAAGAAGTCACCCTGTGCATGAAGTGTCAGGAACCTTTTAACTCCATCACTAAGAGACGACATCACTGCAAAGCATGTGGACACGTATGTTGACACTTGTAATTGAGATCACTTGAGGTCATCTGTGTATCTCTTACTACCTGTCTGTCAACAACACCCAGGTGGTGTGTGGGAAATGCTCAGAGTTTCGTGCTCGTCTGTCGTATGACAACAACCGAACCAACCGTGTTTGTGTTGACTGCTACGTCACTCTGGTGGGAGTGTCGCCCTTGCCCTCTGGAATGAGCAGCAGCTCCCAGAGGAGGCGGTCCATTCTGGAGGTCAGTGTGACATCGCGGTGAATCTGCAGATGTATGCCTCTAAATGTGACTGTAGAGGTTTGACGGACACTTAAATTCCTTGCTGTTACAGAAACAGGCGTCACTAGCAGCTGAGAACAGCGTGATCTGTAGTTTCCTTCATCACATGGAGAAAGGAAGTGGGCGGGGCTGGCAGAAGGCATGGTTTGTCATTCCTGAAAATGAGCCCCTGGTTCTCTACATCTACGGAGCTCCACAGGTGAGTTGTCATTTCAAATCCTAGTCGCACACTTCATTACTCTCTGAAGACCTGCTGCCCCCTACAGGCAGTTCTGACCATTACATAATGAACAGAGGCTAGCTAGAGGAAACCTGCTGATGTTTCACTTCATCCATGAAGCTTTTCCAGGTCCGAAACATGGGCTGGAAGTATCAGGCTGATATGTTGTAGTGAGATACTATTTGCCCGAATATAGATTATATATATAATAATATATATATAATAATATATATATAATATATATATATATATATATATATATATATATATATATATATATATATATATATATATAGACCCCGATTATAAGATGACCCCCATTTTTCAAGACTGATCTTCAGAAAAAAGAATAAATTCACTTTATAAAGAAACTAATTTATATGATACCTTAATTATAGACTGCTTTAATATTTGCTTATTAATCAGGAATTAAAGTTCTCTCCCTGCTGAAAAAACCAGCATAGACCATCATATGTTGTGTTTTGGTGCTGGTATGCTGGTCCATAGTGATCCATTAGTTCAACCAGCATAGACCAGCACCAAACCAGCATAGACTTTTTTCTGTCAGACTCTGATTTCTTCATCAAACTTCTCTCGCGATTTTAGGAAAACGGTAAAAGCTATCAACACAGTTCTTCCAAATGTTAGAGTCCAAAGTCTTGTGACCCGTTTAAACTTTGAATGGAGTCTCTAGGTGATTGTGTGTCCACACAGTAGTGTTGGGAAGAGGAGTGGGTTTTGGCTTTTTTCACCGATTCCAATGGGATTTTGAATGGGTTTTTTAAGCGTGGTTTTTTGCGAATTACATCGCCATGGTAACTCCGAATTCTTATAAAAGTAACAGCACACATCACGGGACCGAGCCGGTCGTTTTGATGTATCATGTGTCTGGCTGCAACCCTCCGTGCGGGCCGCATTAATGTTGACGGAAAAATAAAACTACTAACAAAGACATCACTTAAGAGGTGAAGAGTAATAGGCGTGCTTTGCTTCGCACAGCACGCCCTAAAAAGCTCCGGTCAATTTCCTCTCTCTGTCTTCCTCACTCTGGCTGAGTGGGCTCAACTCCCTCCTCCCTCTCTTTTTCTCTCTCTCACTGAGACTGTGTGTGTGTGTGTGTGTGTGTGTGTGTGTGTGTGTGTGTGTAGCCAGTACCGGTGTAGGTACCACATCTGCTCGGGCTGCCAGTTCGGCTCGGGGCCTGCGCCTGCCGATTACGTGGCACTAGCTGATTGGCTGAACATACGATGAACTGGAGTGACGTTGCCACGTTTGTAAAAGTTACGTTATCACGTTAACGCTGAAGCTTTTGATTGGTCACGATTGTAGTCCCTAACTGGAGTAAGGACTACAATTTATTTTTGAACTAATCTTTAGATTTATTTACACCAGAACTAACGAAATATACAGAATAATCCTACATTTATACAAACAACCAGGCCTGCTAAATATGTAAACACAAGGAACACATTCACATATAAAAACCGTTGTGCGTATTTGGCACAGTCTGATGTTGGTTTGATGTAGTTTCACACTCTTTACTAAAAAACGGCAATATCGTGTTTTTATTAACAAATTACAGTTCTAAAGAAAACATTAGGCGGTAAGAAACGTGTGTTTATGAACAAACCTGCTAAACTCTTTCTAAAACATGTGTGCAAGAACAGCATCGACAGAGATTTACACTGTATTTTGTTCGAGGGACTTTGCCGTAGTGTGACGTCGTCGGTAGGAGAAGGACCCCGAGCCGATCTGGCAGCCCGAGCAGATCGGGTACCTACACCGTAATTACTAGGGATGCACCGATACCGATACTGGTATCAGTATCGACCTGGATCAGGATCGGTTAAAGTTACCCGATACCAGGAACGATACCAGTGGCTTCACTGTCTGTGACTTGTGATTTCTGTTGTAGTTTCCTATATTGAACACTAGGGGGAGCTATTGAGCTAAAGAAGAACAGTGTGGGTTGAGAGCTGGAGATGGTGCCAAATAGTTCATTTTATTTGGTTAAAATGTGGAAAACTGCAATAATTTCACTGAGAAATCACAGAAAATGGTTATTTTTCACCTTATATTTTAGTTTTGTGATCATTTTTTAATATATTTTATTTTTTTAATCTAACTCAGTTATTTGTTGTAAAAAGCAGAGAAGAAAAAATAAAACCTGTATTCCAATTTGTTGCATTTTTTGTGTGGTAGAAGTATTGGTACTCGGTATCGGCGAGTACTCAGATTTAAGTATCGGATCGGTTTTGAAAAAAGCGGTATCGGTACGTCCCTACTAATAGCACATCTTATCACATTCATCATCGTGTTTTAAGTGTTTTATTACTGTTTTAGTTAACATCATCACCAAAATCATCATCATTTCCTTTTTCTGTATCATCATTCAACAATTATAGTAATAAATTGATTTTTTTTATCAACTATATTTTTGTCTCTGCTTCAGATTATTAAAGGTATTGATTCTCTGTTCAACCAAAAAGAGTCTAGATTTTAAATTTCAATAAATAATAGCCTGCCATATAAAAAGATTGATGTCTAAAATTTATGACTCACAACAAATTTTAAATGAATTTAATATTTTATTAAAAATGTATGAAGTGTAGCATATTTCACATCGCTACAATGAGGTGAAACGTCTTCTAGAAACCAGAGACGTCCAGTTGACTTTTTAACATCATTTTAGGTGGTGATGCCCTGGATGACTGAGACTAATAAAACACAGCTCTAAAGTAACCAATCAGATGCAGAGTAATGGATAAATATCCATAATGCACCTTGTGTTTTCCAGGATGTAAAGGCTCAGCGGAGTGTGCCACTGATTGGCTTTGAGATCGCTCTACCAGAATCATGTGACCGCCTGGAGCGACGACACACCTTCAAGATCTCCCAGAGTCACCTGACCCTCTACTTCAGCGCAGAGGGGGAGGAGCTACAGCGCAGGTGGATGGACATCCTGTCCAGGGCTGGCAGAGGGGAGGAGCCTTTGAGCCACCAACCAATTGTAGAGAGTCTGGAGGAGGAAGGGGAGGAGCTTGTTGATGACCCCGACGGAGATGACACATGATTCTAGCTGATGAAGATGATGATGAAGGCGGGGTCTTGAGAACCATAAAAAAGAACAGAACCAATTCTAATTTTGAAACCCAATTACCGTACTCATCAGACCGCTGCAGCTCTCTGATTGGTTAGCAGCTGCAGTCTTTTGATACAAAGCACACTAATGAACTGATCCAGGTTCCATCAAATCCCTGACCTTTGACCACCAGGTTCTGGGACCTGTGAAGGATTCAGAGCGTCCTGCAGAAGTTTGTAATTTTTTTTGAAGTCTCATTCTGAACCGGTTGAGGGCATAAAGAATGCAGCAGATGTATTACAGCTTGGTCCTCTGTGGTGGACCTGCTGCTGGACATTTTCCTCTGTTCTCAGACCGGTGCACTCTGTCATCCATCTCAGGGTTCAGGTCTACAGAACCGGTACGCCCTGAAGCCATCACTAGACCTGAACCCAGAGGGTCTGTAGTCCAGGACTAAACCTTCTACCATCAACATCCAGCAGCACAAGTTGACTTTGGGATGAATATCTCATGGCTGGATGTTGTAGGACTGTTTTGGTTGACACGTCTCTGCAACATTACGTGGTCTTCAGGGGTGGAGTGGCAGACTGTGGTGGTGGCCCCCATTTTAAAGAAATGAGACCAGAGGGTGTGTTCCAACTGTAAGGGGGTTCACACTCCTCAGCCTCCCTGGAAAGGTCTACTCCGGGGTCCTGGTCGATAGTTGAATCTCAAATTGAGGAGGAGCAATGTGGTTTTGGTCGTGGAACTGTGGACCAGCTCTTTACCCTCGCCAGGTTGATGGAGGGGTCATGGGAGTTTGCCCAACCAGTCCACATGTGTTTAGTGGATTTGGAGAAGGCTTATGACCGTGTCTGGTCTTTAGATAAGGACCATTCAGTTCCTGGACCAGAGGAGTGATTCTGGTCCTCAGAGCCAGCAGTAAGTCAGACCTAGTCCAGGTGAGGGTTGGACTCCTCCAGGGCTGACCTTCGTCTCCAGTTCTTTTCAGAGCCTTTATGGACAGAACTTCTAGGAGCGGCCGTGGTGTGAGGGGGTGGAGGATTTCAGCTCTTCTTCTATCAGATGATGTGGTCCTTCTAGCTTCACCAGTCTCTGACCTTCAGCTTTGCTCCTCCACAAGGAGAGGAGTCAGCTGATGTGGTTCGTCTGGTCTTCTAAATGTCTCCCTGGGAAGGCGTTTCAGGCAGGAGGTTCCCTGGTAGATAGGGTGACCATATTTTGATTTTAGAAAAAGAGGACACTTGGCTGTCGTGAAACATTTTGATACTGTTTAATTAAAGAAGACTTAAACCTATTTAAATTATGTAGTCTCTGTGTGGTTTTGAAGAATAGTTAACAACCTTCAAAAAGGCTTTCAAAAGTCATCAAGTACAAAGTTAAATTATCAACACTGCAGGAGTTGATCCTATAAGCTTCAGAATGCTAGCCACTACACTAACTCCAACCAGCAGCAAGCAACACAACAATTGTTGTAAGTAGTGTTAAAGTCATGTTGCAAAAGAAATGGCGTGGACTGTTGTTTGTTCTGTCTGTGAGGGACGTCACACGCAACACGGACTGCTTTATTCGCAACAGTTACTTTAAGTACGTGCCTATTTCTACTGAAAAACGATAAAACCCAGACATTTTCATTGATCTCCCCCGTGCACTCGGGACAGAACAGTGTACATGTTCGGGGGAAAGAGGATGTCTGGTCATACTGGTAGACCCAGGACCTACTGGTGGGATCAGATCTCCAGGCTTAGGAGCAGCGCTGGGTAGAGGACGGTCTGGGCTTCCTACTGAAGATGCTGCCCCTGAGACCCAAACCCGAATAATAGTAGACAAAGACAAGGTGAGAATAAGATCGGTTTTCTGGTCACAACCTTGTGAACCATCATTAAAACCAGATAAGAACCTAAAGGAACAATTCTGATCTCCAGTCTGTTGATGTAGCGACAACCTCAGAGGCAGACCACACTACCCAGCATCCTCTCCTCTATTCCCTCTGCTTGTTATTTTGGCTTCTGCAGGTGTTGAATCCTCATGTTCTGTTCCAACAAGCAGATCGATCTCATTCCTGTCTCTACGCTGGGATTACGGTTCTTTACAACAACTTTTCAAGAAAAAACTAAACTAAAAAGAGATTTTTACCAGAAACCTGTCATTTCTGAACGATGTGATCATGTTCTCCTGAAAGGTGATGTTTGGGAGATGAAGAGAACAAAAGAGATCAAAACAAACAAATGACTTCAGTACTTGAATGAAAGATGAAACGTGAGTTTAGAACATGAGGGCTTTTAGTTTTTATTGTTTCATTCTGGTGAACAGTAAATATAAATTTATAAGACTTTTCTGAAAGATGTGATGAGGATGTGTTTATTTATCAGACAGGTTGGTCATGTGATCACTTTTAGCCACCTGATTGTTCACTTTCTCTGTCCAAGTGGTTGGTTGATCTAAAGACCGAGACGATGGTTGTAGTGCTGATGATGACAGATGGTGAAAATAAGGTTGGAGGTAATATTGATGATCACACACACACACACACACACACACACACACACACACACACACACACACACACACACACACACACACACACACACACACACACACACACACTCTCTCTCTCTCTCTAGTTGTGGTAAACTAAATCAGAGCCACAGCTGTAAGTGAATATACGTCTTTTCCCCCCAGTTGTCCTGCTCTGATAGTTTAGGCCTTAGAACAGTGGGCCTGAGTGTCTCACTATGTCAGAGCAAATTTTGTTCTACGGCAGGAGAAGTATGGTGTACTTGAGTATGGTGTACTTGAGTATGGTATGCTTGAGTATGGTGTACTTGAGTATGGTATGCTTGGGTATGGTGTACTTGAGTATGGTGTACTTGAGTATGGTATGCTTGGGTATGGTGTACTTGAGTATGGTGTACTTGAGTATGGTATACTTGAGTATGGTATACTTGAGAATGGTATACTTGAGAATGGTATGCTTGGGTATGGTGTACTTGAGTATGGTGTACTTGAGTATGGTGTACTTGAGTATCGTGAACTTGAGTATGGTATACTTGAGTATGATATGCTTGAGTATGGTATGCTTGAGTATGGTATACTTGAGTATGGTATACTTGAGTATGGTATACTTGAGAATGGTATGCTTGGGTATGGTGTACTTGAGTATGGTGTACTTGAGTATGGTGTACTTGAGTATCGTGAACTTGAGTATGGTGTACTTGAGTATCGTGAACTTGAGTATGGTATACTTGAGTATGATATGCTTGAGTATGGTATGCTTGAGTATGGTATACTTGAGTATGGTATGCTTGGGTATGGTATACTTGAGTATGGTATACTTGAGTATGGTATACTTGAGAATGGTATGCTTGGGTATGGTGTACTTGAGTATGGTGTACTTGAGTATGGTGTACTTGAGTATCGTGAACTTGAGTATGGTATACTTGAGTATGATATGCTTGAGTATGGTATGCTTGAGTATGGTATACTTGAGTATGGTATGCTTGGGTATGGTATACTTGAGTATGGTATGCTTGGGTATGGTATACTTGAGTATGGTGTACTTGAGTATGGTATGCTTGGGTATGGTGTACTTGAGTATGGTGTACTTGAGTATGGTGTACTTGAGTATCGTGAACTTGAGTATGGTGTACTTGAGTATGGTGTACTTGAGTATCGTGAACTTGAGTATGGTGTACTTGAGTATCGTGATCTTGAGTATGGTATACTTGAGTATGGTGTGCTTGAGTATGGTATACTTGAGTATGGTATACTTGAGTATGGTATGCTTGGGTATGGTATACTTGAGTATGGTATACTTGAGTATGGTATGCTTGGGTATGGTATGCTTGAGTATGGTATACTTGAGTATGGTATACTTGAGAATGGTATGCTTGGGTATGGTGTACTTGAGTATGGTGTACTTGAGTATGGTGTGCTTGAGTATCGTGAACTTGAGTATGGTATACTTGAGTATGGTGTACCAGAGTATGGTATACTTGAGTATGGTATACTTGAGTATGGTATACTTGAGTATGGTGTGCTTGAGTATCGTGAACTTGAGTATGGTATACTTGAGTATGGTATGCTTGGGTATGGTGTACTTGAGTATGGTGTACTTGAGTATGGTGTGCTTGAGTATCGTGAACTTGAGTATGGTATACTTGAGTATGGTATACTTGAGTATGGTATACTTGAGTATGGTGTACCAGAGTATGGTATACTTGAGTATGGTGTGCTTGAGTATGGTGTGCTTTTTCTGTTATTATTTATTTATTAACCTATATTTAGCCAGGATTCTTACATTCTATTCTTACATCTTCCTCCCCTATCACAACCCTGTCACAGAGCAAGACGCTGCAGGTCACTTATCCAGTTTGAAATCACTTGAAGAATCATATAAAAAAACAAATTTCATCTATAAAATTACCATAATATTCACAGATGGTCATAGCTACATGAAAAATACAAGTCTATACTGTATTGAGAGACACAGGAATAAACTCATAAATTCCACCTTTCATCAAGAAACTACAAAAACAAAACACAAAACAGAACAAAAGAATGGGGAGACAAAGAGAGAGCGAGTGTGTGTGTGTGTGTGGGGGGGGGGGGGGGGGAGCAATAATTGACAAACCACTAGCAGGTTATGACGACATTGACATGAATCCAGAGAAAATAAAGACAATCAAACAGGTTTAAATGAAAATGATAATAAAAGTTATACTGATAGTACAATATTAACAGTTAACACACCAAATGGAAATAGTATGTACACATAATATTTACTATATAGTGAACTGAGGCAATTGTTCCTAATTGGTTTGTGTTTTAAGCTTAAATTTCCAAGTATGAGTATGAGTGTGTGCATGTCTGAGTTTAATGGCTGTGAATGTAAGTAGTACATATCAACATCAATGACAGCAACATTGATAGTAATCTAGATGGTAACATTGATGGTAACCATCAATGTTACATCAATGTTACCATTAATAAATCATGGTGAGTGGTAAATCATAATGGTAACAGAACTTTGATGAATTGAACTGACTTCCTGTTAGTTGTTTATGTTTATGAGTCTGGGCTGCGTGGTTTGCTTGATGCAGGTTGATACTAGAACAAAACAAAATATAGTTTATTGTAAATATAATTTATTGTCTCAAGATTGATTGGTCATGACATGACCGTGTATAGGTAAAAGGTCAAAGTTCCTGTTGCCTCCAGTCAGAGACACTCTGACATCTTAGCCTAGCTTAGCACAAAACCTGGCAGCAGAGGGAAATTATTAGCATGATGCAGGTTACTTGCTGGTTTGTGTGGACTCCCCTCTCACTTTCAAACCCTGATCCAGACCTATCAAAACCCTGATTCATCAAAACCTTGATATGGACCCATCAGAACCAGGCTTTGGGACCTGGTGCTGACACTAGCCTAAATGTACCATTGGTTGGGAGCACACACACAGGGCGGCAGCAGCTCAGTAGGTAGAGTAGTCATCTGGCACCTGGAGGGTTGTCGGTTCAATCCCATCTTCTGCTGGGTCACTTTGTCTTTGTGTTCTTGGGCAAGACCCTTCACCCACCTTACCTGGTAGTGGTCAGAGGGTCCTGGTGTATGGTAGATCAGCCTCTGTGGATACAATGTAGCTTCCTGTCATTAGCATGTGAGTGTGTGTGTTGAACAGATGTTGTTCACTACATTGGTGGAAATGGACCATGATGCATTGCTCCCTGAGAGCATGCTAATGCTAACAGCTGATGTTCTGACTGGCTCCTGATCAGGTTCTAGACTCTGACCTGCAGTGGAATGAGTTTCTAACCATTGATGTTCAGACTAAACAGGAACGGAGGTCAAATCACAAAGAAAAACTCCAGATGAATTTGAACCATTACAGCTGTAAAAACATCTGTTTGATCCAGAAATCTTTAGCAGCTGGTTCTGGATCAGATCCATTAGTAATGTCTGGATGTTGAAGGTCCTGCTGCTCCATGCTGGTGTCAGTGAAGACGTGAACACCAGTGTTATGAAGACTAATGATGGGAACTACATTTCCCATGATTCCATTCATCAGCTTAAATTAAGGTGCTTAATTCAGATGACCCCTGACCCCAATTATTTATGAAACACCCAACTGAAAACCTTAGGCACGCTGCGTTCAGGTACTGTAGGACATGTAAAAGATGGGGCTGTTTCCTGGTCTCTATATAGGGATTAAAAAGTGAATACGACATAGTGAGCTAGTGAATGTTTCAAACAGAATTCATTTATTTAATAAAGACCTGGATCTCTGTGGGTCTGTGTCCATCTGGACCAGGTCCACTTACGTAGCTCCAGTTTAGACCTGCTCCCTGCTTCCTCACACCCTGAACCTCCTGCAGGTTCCTGATTTGTCCCTAATGTTCTGCTCAAGGAACCAGTAAATCCTGACTCCTTCAGACTGATCTGGATCCTGGTTCTGGACCAAACCAGGATCCAGATCTGATGTTTTAGCTGCAGGAATTGATGGATGGAGACAAACCAAAACAAGAAGTTTTACCAAAATAAAAGAGCAGCTTTTATTTGCTGGGTGACCTGTGAGTCTTTGTGTTTTATGAAGGAATTGTTGTTTGATTTTGTTGGATCTATGATTGTGGTTGAATTGTTGCCATGACAACATGAACTTCACGCCAACATCACCGAGGAGGTTTCTGTCAGTGAATGTGATGGTGTCTCCTCCTCCAGAGTTTCCTGGACTTTGTGTAAGTTGGACAACAGATCAATAAAAGAATCTGCATGTTTAATAAAAACAGCTTCTGTCTGCTTTGAGCCTGATGGATGCTACCCAGGAATGAAGAACTAGAGACGCTGATAGATTCACTATCCCTCCTCTACAGGTCCAAACCATCTCTGATCTGATCTCCTAAACATCTAACATGGTCTGTCCCTCTGATGGACTCCGTCCTGAACGTGTCCATCTTTGTCTCCTAAACAGAATCTCAGTATTTTCATCTCCGCTACCTCCAGTTCTGTCTCCTCAGAGCCACAGTCCATAGACCAGGGTTGGGGAACCTTGCTAGGGGGACACATTTTTTTCATAAAGTCCTCCGAGGGCCACATTCAGAACATAAACCAGCGATGTTTCATTTTTTCAAAACACCGGGCAAAAATCACCAAGTTTAAAATTCTCAGGCACTAAAATTTGAATTGAAACAGGCAGAAAAATACATCTATTGTGATTTTTTTTCACAATATAATAAACATGTCAAATTTAACTGAGCAGAACAAAGTATTAGTTTTTGTAGGAAAGGATCCGTAAATCTTTGTAGATACGAGACACAAAAGGGTCTGATATGTTTTCCTTAAATAAAAGAAAAATGAATTTTATTGGCTGGTTGTTTTCTGGGTCTTGAAAATAAATCTGAGTCCAACAGAAACAAGAACTGGATCTGGGTCTTTGTTCAGAAATGCTTAAAGAATATTTATTTACTTAGTACTTTACTTATTTACTTGGTACTCAGTACTTTATTTTAGGGATGCACCGACTCCATCGTCATGACATTAAAAAGTGAATACAAAGCAGGCATGCATAGTGCTTACAGTCACCCCCCAAAAAATGAACGGTTCTCTACAAAGACTCGATTCTCCTCGTTCACAGTGAAGAGCCGTTCAAAAAATTCGGTTCGTTCATGAACATCACATCACTACTGTCTGTGACTTGTGATTTCTGTTGTAGTTTCCTATATTGAACACTAGGGGGAGCTATTGAGCTAAAGAGGAACAGTGTGGGTTGAGAGCTGGAGATGGTGCCAAATAGTTCATTTTATTTGGTTAAAATGTGGAAAACTGCAATAATTTCACTGTGAAATCACAGAAAATTGTTATTTTTCATCTTATATTTTAGTTTTGTGATAATTTTTATTAATATATTTTATTTTTTTATTTAACTCAGTTATTTGTTGTAAAAAGCAGAGAAGAAAAAATAAAACCTGTATTCCAATTTGTTGCATTTTTTTGTGTGGTAGAAGTATCGGTATCAGCGAGTACTCAGATTTAAGTATCGGTATCGGATCGGATTTGAAAAAAGTGGTATCGGTAGATCCTTAACTTTATTTACTTAGGAATTAATTAATGTATTTTTTTAGTACTCAGTAGCCTACTGTATTTATTTACTTAGTACTTTATTTACTAAGTATATATATATTGTCATGGTTAATGAACGGAGCTCATCATTAAAGTCAGTGAGGGTTTGTGGTTCTGTTTACTATGAAATTAAATAAAAAGCTAAAAACCTGGATAACAAAAGACCAATACTTTTAATCTACTTAACCATTAAAGAAATATATTTTAATTGACCTGTATTTATTGTGTGACCTCCGGTCTGGTAATCTGATTACTCATCCAGACTCAGTCGAAGCGCTGTAACTTTAATAGTCGGTCCAGTAGACTCTGCCGGTTGGTAACGTTTCTCCGGTAGTTTCTCCAGTTCAGACTCCATCACAACCAGCACCTTGACACAAATTCAACTCACTGGTTTGTTTTTTACTTGGATGAAAAAATGCTCACTTGTTAATTTCTCCTGAAAAAAGTTCACTTTATGGATTGTTTTTCGCTGCAGCCGCCATAATTGACAGCCATCAGTCTCCCGCCTCTCCCGCTACGCCTGACCTCATGTTGCGTTCACTGACTCCGATCCTGACTTGGATGTAAGAGTTATTACATTTTTTGGTAACAGTTACAGTTTATCTGTTACAGTTTTTAGGGTCCTACATGGACCATCACCAGCTTCCATCAGTGATCTACATCCTTCCACCCCCAGCAGGTCCCTGAGGTCCAGTGATCAGAGCCTACTGGTTGTGCATTGTACCAGGATGAAGACTAAAGGAGACGGAGACTCAGTTACACTTCAGGAAAAAATGGGCCAAGTCATTTCCCAATGCAACATATGTATTTTTGCTGGAAAAACAGAGAAATATCGCTGTTAACAGGAGCTACTCGATACACAGTCTGTACACTTCCTCAACCCGGGCTGACTCTGCTCGGGCGTCAGCTACATCAGGTACCGAGCGCCCTCTGCTGGCGACAACTGATATCGCTGTAAGCCCTTACCAGTAGCTTTACCAATAGAGAGTGACTTTAAAGTGATAATATGCAACTTTTTCATATTTTTAAATCTTTTCCTTGAGCCAGTCTGTGCTAATCTGACCCTTTACAGAGTTAATGAAAAGTCACTTAGCCCCATCTGGTGATTATGGTGCGTTCGATTTGTACTCGGAAGTTGGAAATTCTGAGTTCCGAGTGGGAAAAATCAACTAGAACGCCCCCTGAAGTCAGACTTCTCACTCGGAAAGTCGGAGATTTTTTTGCGTCCCGACTTTGGGAAAAAAGATGGCGACTCCTCACAAGAACAGTTAAAATGCTGTGAAAACACGTTTATTTTGCAAGATCTGCTTGTTTGGATGTATTTAAGTTCAGAACTACATGTAGTGCTTTGTATCTTCTGACTCTAAACACATTCAGAGTGTTGCATGAGCGAATTAATTAAAGTCTAAAATAATGTTTTGGATGCGTGCTGCTAACAAAGTCAGCAATGGCAATGTGTTTGTGTGTGAACCAAACACGTGAAGAAATACAGCCGTAAATTACTTTATACTTTGGTTTCCCGACTTTTCCGACTTTGCAAACAGAACGCTGTAACTCGGGTGTGACGTCATTCCCAGTTCCGACCTCCGAGGACAAATCGAATGCACCATAAGATCTGGAATACCACGATTGCAAAATCTCTGTCGCCGTCACGGTACCCAGGAAGTCACGTGTCTCACGAGGGTTAGGCTAACCCAACGTGGCTAGCTGTTATGCTAACGCTGGAGTGTTTTTATCTCATGATTCCTGATTTTTTTCCCATCTCTCCCTGCTTGAACACAGCTGATTTCTTTGGAGGAGTAAATAACCGCTCCTGTAGAAAGCTATGAAGGCTGAGGAGACATTTCAACAGGTAGATTTAGGCGTTTAGAAGCTGAAACAATATGCTAACTTGTGTAATGCAGTGATTTAAAACAGACACCAGAGGGCGCCCAAAACAAGCAAAACTGCATATTATCACTGTAAAGCTACACTCGGTAGGTTGGTAAACAAGCTACGTATCGCTAGCTATTTTACAAAAACACGTCTCAGAGCACTCACCCCTCCCGTCAGCTATAATTTGTAGGCCAGCCTTCCCGTGGACGTGGGAGCTGCCGAGTGTAGCTTTAAGCATTAAAATAAAAAAACGGGGGGGGGGGGGGGGCACATACACAAGGCTGACTGCTGCCTTCCTACATGTGTTCCCTTCTAGAAAAGAAAAATGCAAGAATTCTTATTACTTTCCGTTCCATTTACACACACTGACCTTGGCAAAAGAGCTTTTGTCCACTTTGCACCGTCAGCTTGGAACCAACAGCAGTCCAGATGGACAATGACAGAATTCATTTCATTGGGTGTTTTTAAGTCTAAACTCAGAAATCTTGAGGCCAACTCCGTGACATGTGACTTGATTTGTAGCTATTTTATTATGTTTTGTGTTGTATTGAAATGGGTTTTAACTGTGTGACTTGTTTCTGTAACTTTGTGTGATGTTTGACTAGGTCTCCCTTGAAAAACAGATTTTAATCTCAATGGGACTTTTTTCTGGATAAATAAAGGTCAAATCAAATAAACAAAATAAGTGTGTGTGTGTGTGTGTGTGTGTGTGTGTGTGGGGGGGGGGGGGGGGGGGGGGGGGGGGGGGGGGACGGGACTCGGACGTCGGACCGGAAATGTTTCAAAGTGTCGGAGGTGGAGGACTGTCTGCTACTCTAACGGTAGTGTTTTATGTATAAAACGTGTTTTATGGGGTGTTTTTTTCTCACACCATCAGTTTTTGCCGAACGAGTGAATTTTGACTATCTTGGCTTTCCAAACCTCTTGTACTTTCGCTCCCGAACGGCAGAGGGCGTTTTCCGGTTCCGGTGTCGGGGCTTCGTCCCGTCCGTTATCCTGCGGAGGAAGAGGAGGATGAAGATGAAGCGAAAACAAAGAGGGTCCAGTAGCGAGACGACCCTACGGATTCCGGACCAGCAGGGACCAGCTGAGACCTGCAGAAGCTCATGTTGAGTCAGCCCCAGTCCGCTTCGAGGTATTTAGATCCAGGTCCAGGTCCAGGTCCAGGTCCTTGTTTCCACCGGGGTCGGGCTGCAGGAAGGAAGGAGGCTTTGATTTAAAATCTTCCTGATGATCGATCGTTTGTTTGTCAGTCTGCAGGAGCTACACGTGGCATGGAGGAGACGGAGGGAGGAGCAGGAGGAGGAGGACTGGTTACCATGGAAACCAGCAGCAGTCCAGTTTACTGCGTCTGCAGGAAACCAGACATCAACTGTTTCATGATGTGAGAAAGTTTGAGATCAAAGAGCAAAAACAGTAAACAGCTGATGATGTTGATGATGATGGTGTGTGTGTGTGTGTGTGTGTGTGTGTGTGTGTGTGTGTGTGTGTGTGTGTGTGTGTAGAGGCTGTGACAGCTGTGCTGAGTGGTTCCACGGTGAGTGTGTTGGAGTCTCAGAGAGGACAGCTAAAGCCATCCGGGTCTGGTTCTGCCCACCCTGCAGAGGTCAGTGTCTCCTAACTCAACAGCTGCTGGCCTCACCTGGACCAGGTAACCAATCAGGGTTTTACACCTGCAGACCGAAATCCAGCTCTGGAGATTAAACTCCGTCACAGGAACGACAAAGGGGAGAGGCCAGGAACAGGTGGAGATGGAAGCTCCACCCC
Organism: Callopanchax toddi; assembly: GCA_006937965.1. Lineage (NCBI taxonomy): Eukaryota > Metazoa > Chordata > Actinopteri > Cyprinodontiformes > Nothobranchiidae > Callopanchax > Callopanchax toddi. The sequence goes on along the minus strand of SSNR01000045.1, from coordinate 744,276 downwards.
TCACTCCAAAACTGACAGAAGGCGGAGCTCTCAGGTAACCTGATCCAACAGGGGGCGGAGCTCTCAGGTAACCTGATCCAACAGGGGGCGGGGCTCTCAGGTAACCTGATCCAACAGGGGGCGGAGCTCTCAGGTAACCTGATCCAACAGGGGGCGGAGCTCTCAGGTAACCTGATCCAACAGGGGGCGGAGCTCTCAGGTAACCTGATCCAACAGGGGGCGGGGCTCTCAGGTAACCTGATCCAACAGGGGGCGGGGCTCTCAGGTAACCTGATCCAACAGGGGGCGGGGCTCTCAGGTAACCTGATCCAACAGGGGGCGGGGCTCTCAGGTAATCTGATCCAACAGGGGGCGGGGCTCTCAGGTAACAAAGAGGCTAATTAATTTTATGACTGGAGGCCTGAATAAATACAGAAAGGTCAACATAGACACAACAGGACCTGATCCACAGAGTCAGGACCTGATCTACAGAGTCAGGACCTGATCCACAGAGTCAGGACCTGATCCATAGAGTCAGGACCTGATCCACAGAGTCAGGACCTGATCTACAGAGTCAGGACCTGATCCACAGAGTCAGGACCTGATCTACAGAGTCAGGACCTGATCCACAGAGTCAGGACCTGATCCACAGAGTCAGGACCTGATTTACAGGGTCTGGACCTGATCTACAGGGTCAGGACCTGATCTACAGAGTCAGGACCTGATCCACAGAGTCAGGACCTGATCTACAGAGTCAGGACCTGATCTACAGGGTCAGGACCTGATCTACAGAGTCGGGACCTGATCCACAGAGTCAGGACCTGATCCACAGAGTCAGGACCTGATCCACAGAGTCAGGACCTGATCTACAGAGTCAGGACCTGATCCACAGAGTCAGGACCTGATCCACAGAGTCAGGACCTGATCCACAGAGTCAGGACCTGATCCACAGAGTCAGGACCTGATCTACAGAGTCAGGATGTGTTGAAGAGGGAGCAGATAGAGAAGGACCAGCAGAGTCCCCAACACAGAACCCTGTGGGACACCGTGGAGGAGGACCTGGACTTAGAGACAACACTCAGACAGATGTGAGGAGATCCACTGCAGCTCAGATCCTGATAGGTCTACCAGGGTCTCAGCCTATCAGGTAACAGCTGATGGTCAGCGGTGTCGAAGGCTGCAGTCAGGTCCATCAGAACCTTCTCCTGCATCACTTCCAGTCAGAAAGTCTCTGGAGACTCTGAGAAGAGCTGATTCAGTAGAATGAGGTCTACAGAAACCCTCATTGATCAGGAGGTGGTCCTGCTGGCTCCACAAAGCTCCCCCCTTTCCCCCCTGTAGGTGAAGATCTCGGCGCGGGTGTGCGGCGCGTGCGACGCCTGCCTGAGGACGGAGGACTGCTCTCACTGTGATTTCTGTAAAGACATGAAGAAGTTTGGAGGGCCGAACAAGATCCGTCAGAAGTGCCGCCTGCGTCAGTGTGAGGTCCGTGCTCGGGTACGTGTGCTCCTCCCTCTTAGTCATTGCCATGGTGTCGCTCAGGGCACTGGTTTCTATGGTAACCGCCGGGTGTCCTGTCCTCACTGTGAGAATGTGTCTCTGACTGTTCCTGAGCAGAAGATGCTTCGGGTTCGAGATGAAGAGTTGAGTCAAGGTAGCACCAGGGGCCGTGGCCTATTGATGAAAGGGGCGTGTCCTCACACTGAGGATGATGATGAGGAGGAGGAGGAGGAGGAGGAGGGGTTCAGTGAGAGCGAGCTGGAGCTGTACGAGCAGTACAAAGCTGCTGGCTTCAGTCACCTGGTGAGTCAAGCCGACTGACCAATCAGGCTTCAGGGAACCACTTCCTGTTGCATCACGTCTTCCTTTCACAGGTGTGGCACAGCGAGGAGGAGGAGGAGGAGGAGGAGGACTCGCTGAGGAAGAAGGCTGTGAAGGTGAAACACGTGAAGAGACGGGATAAGAAGCCGGAGAAGAAGGTGAATAGAGGGAGATCACATGATTGCTGATCCCACTGATGATGTCACTAACACACCTGTGTACTCCTTCAGAAGTCCACGTGTGCTCCGAAGGACGAGGTCAAGCCCCGACGGCACAAGGTCAAACAGCGGCACAGGGAGCGCACGAGACACAGCGAGCGAGCAGGAGAGGGTGGGGCTAAAGAAGTGGGTGGAGCCACACAGCAGTGTCTGGGTCCCGGCTGCGTCGAACCGGCGAGGAGCAGCTCCAAGTACTGCTCCGAGGACTGCGGCATGAAGCTCGCTGCCAAGTGAGTCCGACGTTAGCTCTGCTCACAGGTGGGTGTAGGGGGAGGGGCATGGAGTGACAGCTGTTAGGAGTCAAGTTCTGTACCCTGACTCACTCGTTTAGCCACGCCCCTCTGGAGACTGGCTCCACCGTGCATGGACCGGCCATCTGGCGTACTGGGAAAGGATGCACGTGTTTTGGCTGGTTCGTGTGTTATGTCTTAGTGTCGATCCCGTGATCTCATACTGACAAGCTGCAGCGTGAGCTGAGCGGCTCGATGTCATTTTCACTTCCTGTTGCGAAATGCTGTTAAGAAGTGCTCATACGGCTGCTCAGTGACACACGCTGCAGCACCTGAACCGCCAGAGCACCTAACCGCCCCCACCCCCGGGACAAACCTACTAAGACAGCACCACCAGTGCCAGGTACTACCCTGAGTACCTCAATGTAGAAATAATGGGCCCCCTGTTACCCCGGTCACACAAAGCAGAAACGACAGCGTCTCAAACTTCCAAGCATAATCTCAGAACAAACGATAACCACACCATTACGCTACGAATTGATCAAATAAACTGTGGACTCTCAACGCACCGTCTCCATGCACAGACTGCTTGTGTGTGCACACACACACACACACACACAAACGCCGGCGATGCAGCAGGTCTGGAGCATTAGGATGAAAAGTTTTCATCTTCAAGGTGGAGATTTATCCACTACTTCAAACTCTTTGAGGTAAAAATCCAGAATGTGTTTGAGGTGTCGTTAAAGCCATACTCAGTAGCCAGGTAAACAATGTAGCTTTTAACGTTTTTTTTAAAGCCTCTTAACAACGTTCCAACATAGTATAGCCATAAATATATTGTGGAGATTAAAAAAAAACTAAAGAAATCAATAAAGTAGTTGTCCTGCAGTTCTCTAAAAACTTCAGCCAATCCTATCGTTCAGACCGAACGATAGGATTGGACAATCCAGCTGTCTGTCTGCCGCATTTCCTCACTGCTTGGATTGGCATTAATCCGCCCGGACACATTTTGGGGCAGAACATCCCGGAAGTGAAAGGAGGACAGAATTAGCCTGTGGTCAGCGCTTTCATTTTAAGATAAAAATACCAGAGTCCCCCCAAAAACACCTTTTCAGCTAGCAGGAAACTAAAAACGTTTGGAGGTGAAAAGAGGAAAAGCTGGGGGAACGTTTCTACGGCTGGAGTTAGACTCTGCTTTGTTATCGTCGCAAAACGGAGTCCCATGTCCGCGGGAGGCTGGCGTTACCGATTATACCCGACGGGAGGGGTGAGAGCTCCGAGTCGTGTTTCTGTAAACTAGCTAGCGAGACCTAGCTTGTTTACCTGGCTACTGAGTATGGCTTTAAGTCCAGGAGTTCCTGTTTCTTTTAAATTTACTCAGAAAAACTGCTCAGACAAATCATAATTCTTTGATATACCACTACTATTTTTTAAATAGTAACGCAAAAATTATTTCCCCTGGTAACTAGTTACTTTTATTAAAAAGTAATTCTGTACCTAACTCAGGTACTTTTTGGAACAAGTAGTGAGTAACTATAACTAATTACTTTTTAAAGTAACGTTCCCAACACTGGTTGTTTCAGACTGAGCTGAATCTGTCAGACAGACGAACACTGGACCGTGTTCTGACTACAGCTGCACCGTTAGAGTAACACCGACCTGTAAACACGGTTACACTGGAGAAAAGACTGATGGGTTCCCTCCCCACCACTGTGGTTAGTATTTACATCAATAAAGATTCTTTCTGTCTAGAACATTCATTAAAAGTCACCCCTAAAAAAACATCTGATGGCTCAGCCAGTCACTGATGGATGATATGTTCGTCTGATTGCCCGATATGCAGAAGAGCTTTTACTGCCTTGTCAGTCCACTTGTCACAGGTTTTGTCCATTCTGCTGTTGGACTGTAATACCAGCAACTGTAGTTTTTTAAAGATGTGGGGCCTTAAGAGGCAGACTTCAGTGATCAGGTCCAGTGGAAGCTGGTTCTAGAGTTGGGGTGCTGCTGTTGAGAAAGCCATGTCACCCCAGGGTTCAGCATCTGCCCCTGGAGCCAGGTCCCAAGTTGCCCTGGAGTCACCATCATTCTCTGTCTGCAGCCGGATCTATGAGATCCTCCCCCAGAGGATCCAGCAGTGGCAGCAGAGTCCCTGCGTTGCTGAGGAGATGGGGCGGAGACAGCTGGAGCGAATCAGGAGAGAGCAGCAGGCCGCCAGGCTCCGCCTCACGCTGATGGAGAAACGTTTCCACGAGCTGGAAGCCATCATTGCCAACGCCAAGGACCAGCAGGTCCAGCAGCACGAGGAGGTCCGCCCTGCTAGCCCGGTCCCCCACGCTTAACTGTTCTCCTATTGGTCCAGCTCTCACCCACCTGTCTGTCTGTCTTAAGGTGACGGAGGGAGACGGAGACGACACAGACCTGCAGGTGTTCTGTGTCTCCTGCAGCCACCCTGTAAATCCTAAGGTGGCGCTGCGACACATGGAGAGGTGCTACGCTAAGGTGGGTTCACAGGACCGGGTCCAGCAAGGGTCTCTTCTGAACCTTGGAGAATTTGATCACATCAGAGCAGATTGTTGCTCTTCAGAATAAATAAAGAAATAAACTATCAGAATCCAGGAGCATTGTGGGTACTGTAGGCAGTGGAGCAAGTGGGATAATGACGGGATGGGACTCATCAGCTGTCTTTGTGTCTTTGTCCAACAGTATGAGAGTCAAACTTCATTTGGGTCCATGTATCCAACTCGCATAGAGGGGTAAGAAGACCTCAGTCCATGTGTCCTGTGTCTCCAGTGACTGTCTCACCTCTGTCTGATGTCTCTGGTGTTCCAGGGCGACCCGTCTGTTCTGTGATGTCTACAACCCTCACAGCAAAACCTACTGCAAGAGGCTGCAGGTTCTGTGTCCAGAACACTCCAGAGATCCAAAGGTGTGTGTACTCTACTGGTCCTACAGGATCAGATCTACCCCCATAGAACCAGATCTACCCCCATAGAATCAGGTCTACCCCCATAGAATCAGATCTACCCCCATAGAACCAGATCTACCCCCATAGAATCAGATCTACCCCCATAGAATCAGATCTACCCCCATAGAATCAGATCTACCCCCATAGAATCAGATCTACCCCCATAGAACTCAGTTTCTGCAGCAGCAGCATGCATCATAAACTAAATGTACCGTGTTCATCAGCGCCTTGACTGAGTGACTGACTATATAAACCTCTATGTGGATGACATCATCCCCACCTGAACAAAGAGGAGCTTCTCCAGTAACAAACCCTGGCTCACCAGAGACCTGAAAGAACTGCTGAACAAAAACAACGTCGCCTTTAGGGACGGAGACAGGGAATTATTCAGGAGTAAACAAAATCAACTCAAAGTCAGGATAAGAAACAACAAGCAGGCTTCCAGGACCAAACTGGAGACAACGCTGCAGCAGGTCTGTCAGAAATGTGTGATCAAGGATGAAGAACATCACTGGCTCCAAGCGGGACGAGAGTCCGTGTTTGTGGTGATGTTGTGTAAGTTTTGTGTTGATTTTACACTGATGTTGTGCGTCAGGTCCCATCAGATGAGGTGTGTGGGTGTCCTCTGGTCAGAGACGTATTCCAGCCGACCGGAGAGTTCTGCCGAGCCTCTAAGAGGAAGTGTAACAAACATTACTGCTGGGAGAAGCTGCGGCGTGCCGAGGTGGATCTGGAACGGGTCCGAGTGGTAACTGGTTCCGATCCACTTTATATTCTGCAGCTGGCCCACTGAGCTGGACCGGTCCATTCACCTGACCCCTCTCTCTATCTGTCTGTCTCAGTGGTACAAGCTGGATGAGCTGTTTGAGCAGGAGAGGAACCTTCGGACCGCCATGACCAACCGGGCTGGACTGCTGGCTCTGATGCTGCATCAGACCATCCAGCACGACCCCATCACCACCGACCTGCGCTCCTCCAAGGAGAGGTAGCCGGGTTGAAACACAGAGACACGCTAGACGGAGCCTGGTGGACACAGAGAAACACTTACTGCTGGGACCAGTCAGACCAGACCAATGTTTCAGTCCCTGAAGCACCAGAACCACAGGATGTGGATCAGAACCTAGTGGTTCTGGGTGTACACTGATGACCAACACGTCTCTCTTCAGACTGGTCCCAGTTCGGTTTCTTTCTGGCTCTGAATCAAAATAGTTTTGTTGATTTTTGGTTTAAAAAATGTCACCTGCAGCCGTCCACCTGTTCACCTCTAAACAGCCAATCAGAGAAAAAACGCCCTTAAACTCACAAATAGTGATAATTCGGCCTAGTGACCTCAGTAAACATAATCGACTGCAAGGGGAAATAAAAACACAAAGGAATTACATGTACTATTTTTAACTCGGGACTACTTTTATGACAATGAGCAGCTGTAACCCTCCGCTGAACGGCGCAGCTCCGGTGAACAACGCAAGGACATGACGCACGGTTTGTGTTTACGGAAGTAGGTGTCTTTGGGGCCGTGCGTCATGTCCTGTCCTGAGCTAAGCTAAAGCTAAAAGAGTACTGCTGGATCAGGAAAACAGCTGGGCTGCTAACAAATAGTTTTTGCCCACTGATCTAACTCTGAGGAATATGGGAATAGACAAAAAATAACTTGGCGGCGGAGTATCCCTTTAAAAGGACTACACTTCCCAGAATCTTCTGTCTGGTGCTCTTGTTGTCATGGAAATACACGCATTGAGCTCAACAATGAAACAAGCTTTAACTCCATCATCAGGACATTTGTGAAGTCACATCAGGTTTCTCTTCACAACAAGAGCCGTTTTTATACATTTGTAGAAATTCAACCTAAAGTTCTGGTACTGTTCTTTAGTATTATTAGTCATGTTGTCATTGAGTCTGCTGCTGGTTTTATGTTTATTCATGTTTAGATAAATTATTCCACTTTGATGGAAAATAAATGTTTTGTGAAGCAAAATAAATTCAGATGTAAACGTTCTCAGTCTGGTTGACTATTGCCAGGTTCTCACAGGCAGGAAGCAGTTTTATTTCTATGTAAATGTCTCACATTTGTATAGTGCTTTCAAAGTCATTGACTATAAAATCCTTTACATCAGTCAGTCGCTCACAGGCTGATGAGATACAGAGGTGAGTTTTATTTCTACATTGCTTTTCTAGACATATTGTATCACCAGGTTGTTTACAACTATCAACTAATGAGTAAGTGACAGTTGATGTTACCAAGGAGCACTAAGGCTCACGTTTACCCCAAGGAGACAGAAGCCATGTTTAAAATGAAAAATGGATTATTTTTCAAATAAAACCCAATACTGAGCCCCAACCAAACAACGGAGACCCACCAACAGGGGGCGGAACCCTGCAGGCCACAACAGCGCCACACCCACCCTAGGTGCTACTCCAGCTGCTGCCTCTGCAGAGGCTGCTATTACAGCTGCAGAGTCTTTAGATGCTTCTTAAATAAATCCACCGAGTCCAGAGACCTCAGTTTCTACGCACTTCGCCGAAGTCCGCATGGGTGCACAATTCAGCGAAGGGTATTACCCATAATTCCAAGTGCACTTCACTGAAGAACGTAGGGTGGAAGTGCCGAGTATTGAGACGGGGCCTTAGTGTTAGGTTAGGGTTAGATGTGGTTAAATCCCCACAGCCAATCGGAGGAGAGCGCTTGCAGCTGTAGCGTAATATAACCTGTTTTTATTGTTATAATACGGACACACTTCTGCAAGGTTATTAGCTTAGTTTTGTCGGTTTTATGCTGGCAATGCTAGCTACCTTCACTAACCCAATTGTTATGCAGGATACTTTAGGTTCTTTGGATTCAAAGGGAAGACCTACGTACGTTATATTTGGAAGTTATAACCCAGAAGCAGACTTAGACTACAGTTATTTTATTAAAGAAACAGATTGAACGAACAGACAGATATGAGGTAGATGGTGCATAGAGAGTCTTCTGATGTTATTAAGCTGAGAGTTAATGACGAGAGCCCGTGAGATATTAAATATCTCTAGGGAGTCTGAGCTAGTTATGAGGGGAACTGAGCCTAACTTGAAAGGAGTGTTATTTATCAAGAGCCTCGGTTTTACCAGATCGGAGTTGGTACCTCGCTGAAACCGCTCCGAGATCGCGTCGGCGTGAGAGGTGGAGGCTCGTCGGTGAGATCGTTGGTCTGACGAGCCTCGGATTGGTCCCCGGTGAACGGGAAGTCACTCGAGGCACGGAGGTGTCTGATGAGTCGGTCAGCGGCTCCATGATCGGCTGGTGCAGAGGCTAACAGGCTTTCCCCATGGCTGGTGAACAGAAGCAGACGGATGGTGTCTGGCTTCTAGCCGGGGGAAATTGTCCTCGACTGCTTGGGGCTAATACCCAAACGGGCAGTTGGCATCAAAGCCCACCGTGTAGCGGAGAAAACGGTGGCCGTGTTCTCTCGTTGTAGGTTGAACGAGAACTCACAACTCGGTAGCTTCCAGGCAGGAAGTCTGACCGTGGAAAGTTTTGGACACGTGGCCCAATGGGAAGGAGTTACCAAGTCACGTGGTTCTCGTCATTAAGGAACCCAGGCAAACTTAGATGTATTATTAATATGCTTTAACCTTTTAGCAAAAGTAGAAACATGAAATAATACTGATGCAACATCAACATTCATTAATACTGGAAGAAAATGAATTAATCATATTAAGACATTTCTGGACAGTGGATTAAAGGTAGTGTCTTTTAGAATGAGACATCAAAGAGTCTTTGAGTTTAATTATTAACTAAAGACAGTCTTCTGAGTCTTCCGACACGACCGGGTCCTGGAAGGAATGTTGATTCAGGTTACAACATAATAAAAGAGTCATTTTAATCCAAGTTATTGGGAAAAAGAGGAGTTATTGTTGTGATGAACCAGAGGTCAGAATTCAGAGATAGTAACGCCTTTGCTGGCGCTACACAGCCAATCACAGGAGAGGAAGGTGGGACCATGGTTGATATCAACTAGAAAAAGGATATTCGCTAGCAGGAAGCAGGCTCCCGCAAAGCTGTTTTTTTTTCTCAAAGCTAATCTTCAGTAAAGACTAGAAGCTACTGTTTGTTACCTGGGTGTTTATCTTTTTCACTCTTTCACTTTCCAAAGTATCAGGACATTTCGGTCTGAATAAGAGGGCGGAGTAGTGGCGTTTCGGTCATCCAATCAGAAGCGAGTGCTGTGCATATCATGAATACTAATGAGAATCCTGCTGTTTCAAATTCAGGTGTCAGATGGGAAACTTCTAAAGCTTCTATTATAAGCATCAAAGCTTCTTTCTTTATAAAAATGACACAGATAGCATTGAGTTACACTAGAGAACAATGCAAAACTATAAAATCACCCAGAAAACCACACCTTTAAATGTAAGAGATCAGCTGATCAGGACTGTTTTATGCTTTATTGGATGTTTGGGGATGTAATATTGCAGATGAAACTAGCCCTCAGACAACATACTTTACCAAAGATATAGCAGCATTCTATGAAAAGAATGGATAAAATAAAAAGTGGTTTAGCCATTTTAATAATTATGTGAATACGGGGGATAGCTGTAATTTTAGCTAATGTATTTGACCTTTAGATAGGGAAACGCTCAATAATGTACAGTCTTTTATTTCAGACCAATGTTTACTAAGTGATCTTGTCTTGTTCCAATTAACTAAGGATGTTTTGCACAAGCTGTAGTTTTTTAAAAAATTATTTATCTTTACAGGAATGTGTATGTTCTAAAAGAGAGTGGGATCCTGTCACAGATATCCAGGATTCAGATAAGGGTAATTATTGAACAGAAAGATTGGCATATCTGATCGATCAAATGTTACCCATTAACTCTTTGCTTTCAGACACAGTATGAGGACTTGGTGACTGGAACAAAATGCTCCAACAGACTGTTCCTGTGGCAGAATCCTTCACATCCTTAACTTTAAAGCAACATTCAAAGCTAAGGCTAACCTCCTCTCTCACTGAAATCTGTGGACTCATTTAAGAAAAAGTTAAAAACTCATCTATTCAAATCTGCCTTTGTTTAACTTGTTTTACTTGTGTCATGTTTTCTCATCTTTTACTGATTTTTTCACATCAAGCGCTTTGTGATTTGTATCTCGAAAGGCGCTATATAAATACATTTTTACTTACTTACTTACTAAGGACCAGCGGGTGAACTAAAGTGTCAGCAGTCACGTGTGTGTGTGTGTGTGAAGTTATTGATTGTTTTTCTGCCTATTTCATCCGATCTTTGAGCTACTGAAGACCATTGAAGAGGCGACGAGTTTGTGAGCCAGGATCAAAAAGAGGAGCTAGAGCTACTAGACTTCATCTGTGAGTTGATGCTTCCACATGTACTTAGTCTTTGTGGTCAAACTTTTTTCTTTTGTGAATGCAGAAAACAAACTAGTGCATTCTTTACAGCACCACAAGGACGGATTGGATCATTTAACCTGTTTTGCAGATCCTGACGACCACCCTCCAGTACGGTGTACATTTTAGGACATCCTCAGGTCTCAGACAAAAAGTCCTCAGTCGTCAGTCCTCAGACCAAAAGTCCTCAATCCTCAGACAAAAAGTCCTCAGGTCTCAGACCAAAAGTCCTCAGGTCTCAGACCAAAAGTCCTCAGGTCTCAGACCAAAAGTCCTCAGGTCTCAGACCAAAAGTCCTCAGTCCTCAGGTCTCAGACAAAAAGTCCTCAGGTCTCAGACAAAAAGTCCTCAGGTCTCAGACCAAAAGTCCTCAGTCCTCAGACCAAAAGTCCTCAGGTCTCAGACCAAAAGTCCTCAGGTCTCAGACAAAAAATCCTCAGTCCTCAGACCAAAAATCCTCAGTCCTCAGACCAAAAGTCCTCAGTCCTCAGACCAAAAGTCCTCAGGTCTCAGACCAAAGTCCTCAGGTCTCATACAAAAAAGTCCTCAGTCCTCAGACCAAAAGACGAAACGGCCTCAGGTCTCAGACAAAACGGCCTCAGGTCTCAGACAAAACGGCCTCAGGTGTCAGACTAAATGGCCTCAGACTAAACGGCTTCAGACGAAACAGCCTCAGACTAAATGGCCTCAGACGAAACGATCTCAGACTAAACGGCTTCAGACGAAACGGCTTCAGACGAAACGGCCTCAGACTAAACGGCCTCAGACTAAACGGCCTCAGACTAAACGGCCTCAGACTAAACGGCCTCAGACGAAACGGCCTCAGACTAAACGGCCTCAGACGAAACGGCCTCAGACTAAACGGCCTCAGACTAAACGGCCTCAGACTAAATGGCCTCAGACTAAACGGCTTCAGACGAAACGGCCTCAGACTAAACTAGGACTTTTGGTCTGAGGACTGAGGACTTTTGGTCAGAGGACTGAGGATTTTTTGTCTGAGACCTGAGGACTTTTGGTCTGAGGACTGAGGACTTTTGGTCTGAGGACTGAGGACTTTTTGTCTGAGGACTGAGGATTTTTTGTCTGAGACCTGAGGACTTTTGGTCTGAGGACTGAGGATTTTTTGTCTGAGACCTGAGGACTTTTGGTCTGAGACCTGAGGACTTTTTGTCTGAGACCTGAGGACTGAGGACTTTTGGTCTGAGACCTGAGGACTTTTGGTCTGAGACTGATGACTGAGGACTTTTGGTCTGAGGACTGAGGACTTTTGGTCTGAGGACTAATGACTGAGGACTTTTGGTCTGACGACTGAGGACTTTTTGTCTGAGACCTGAGGATGTCCTAAAATGTACACCGTACTACGGGAGGAAGGACTGACGAGGCTTCCAGCAGAAGTCCCGATCGCCAGGGGAAACCTTTAGGTCAGAGGTGTACAAACTTTACAGGACGAGGGCCAAAATCATCACGTTTAATATCTGTGTGGGCCACAAACGCATGATGTTTATTATTTAGAAAATGCAGAAATTATGTTATGGGGAAGAATGAGAACTTGTAGTGTTTAAACTTTGGCTTCGGATTAAAAAAAAAGGAAAGACCAGGAAGAAGGCCTTTTAATCTTAAATCTTTTAGGATGGCCGTTTGCTGACTTTATAGAGGCATTGCAGTCTTTGTGTAACATCTGAAAGCTCCTGATGAAGGTTTTACTGAACCTAAATAATTCTAGTGTCTTGAACATGAAGTCATGGTTTAATCATTCTATGATGATTAACAACCTGCTGTGAACCTTGAATAAAACATTTACAGTTAATGCCATGAAACTATATAACTTTATAGCAAAAACGGACTCATAACCTCTTATGTTGTTTATATAAGATACAAAAAATGAAAATTTTCCTTATTTATATTTCTGTTTGGACTAATGATACAACCAGAGGTGGGTACACCGTCAGAAATAAAGGACAAGAATATACCCTTTTTTGTCACTGGGGTGGTACCCTCAAAAGTACAGTTTTGTACCTTTAACTGGGGGTTATATCCTAAGGGCAACAAATATGTACCTTTTAGGGTACATATTTATACTCCTTAGGGGACATATGTGTCCCCTAAGGAGTACAAATTTGTACCCTAAGGTACAGGTGTGACTAGTAAAAGGCACAAACTACAAGGGTAAAAATTTGTACACCCGAGTTAAGGTTCAAAATGGTTCCCTCAAAAGGTACAATTTTGTACCATAACTAAGTGACTCCTCATTAACTCTGTAAAGGGTCATATTAGCACATACTGGCTCAAGGAAAAGATTTAAAAATATGAAAAAGTTGCATATTATCACTTTAAAGAGTACATATTTGTACCCCTTAGGATACAACCCTGCAGTTAAAGGTACAAAACTGTACTTTTGAGGGTACCACCCCAGTGACAAAAAAGGTACAATTCTTGTCCTTTCATTTCTGACAGTGAGTACCCAAAAAATGTACTCAAGTAAGAGTAGTAGCACTACTTCAACATATGTTTACTCAAGTAAAAGTAAAAAGTTGCTGTCCCAAAAAATACTTGAGTATGAGTAAAAAAGTATTTGGTAAAAAGTCTACTTGAGTACTGAGTAACATCCATCCGATTTTTTAAAAATGATGTCATCAGACAGACAAAAATATAAAGTTTGGGGGAAATTCTAGTATCTTAAAGGCTAAAATGAAAAACACTGATACAAATACATAACATGATATCAAAACAGCAAATTTTAAGCAGAAGAAACACTTTTCAAAGTATTTTTAAAAATATATTGCCAAAACTTAGTAGAGCTAGCTATGCGGCTATAAAACTAGCTAGGTAGCCATCTATTTAGCTAATTTAACTAGCTAGCTATGTCTAGCTTTTGTGCAAGCTAGATAAAGATAGTTAGCTATAGAAAATGAGAGTAGGAAAACAAAGCTGTTCACAAATACAGTATGAGGTCTCCTTTAAAGCGGCTCTCTGGAGCATTTTTCTCTGTATCAAAGTTTTCTAAATGTTCTAAATGATATTTCAGGTCTAAACTATGATCTATGGGTTGAGATCCACAACATCTGTCATTCTGATGAAGACCCTCCTTCCTCCTAGAGACCCCTTCCCATTATTTCTTGCCGCCGACATTTTTCAGCCAATGAAATTCAAATGTCTGCATTCTCTCAACATGCACGCGCATCGACCAAACCTGTACCAGTAGGGGGCGCTGTCGTACAGGACGCTCCGTGTGTTTCTCTGCCGTCTCAGCCGTTCACTGAGGACTCACGGCTCATTTCTACTAAAAACCTACCCATTCCCCAGATAAAGATGGATTTATTTTTATTTTTAAACCTTTCACCTCACAGAATGGCAAGGCTTGACAGGGTTACGCGTTTATTTTGGTCAGAAAGTTCATCCAGGGCCGAGTCAAGTTCAGCTTCAGAGTCCAGCAGCAGCTCTCTGCTAACAGAGCTAATATCAGAAGCAGCAGGGACAGAGAGGGCTCTTCAGACCCTCGTAGTATTGTTGGAATAAGATTGTGAACTGTGAGTGATTAAACCCTACACATTGAGCTGTACAGTTCATGTCCGAAGTATATGCGCCGCGTGCACGCGCGCACACGCGACCGGACGCGCGTGTCGAGATGTTTTGAGGAGGAGCCTTTGGACGCTAGATTCAAAATCTGCTCTCCTGATGAAATCCTCCGGAGTGCCGCTTTAATAAACTGTAGGTCTGTGTTTGGTGTATTTTTGTTAAAACATGTTTGTTTTTCCTTTAAAGTTACTCGAAGTAAGTAGAGGATTCAGAGATTTTACTCAAGTAGGAGTAGTGACACTTAACAAAAATAATACTCAAGTAAGAGTAAAAAGTACGGTGAAGTAAAACCACTCTTAAAGTAAATTTTTTTCAAAAACTTACTCAAGTAAATGTAACTGAGTACCACCTCTGGATACAACCACATACATGTTGTTTATGTCCTGTTTTCCTTTTACTCCTTGTTCATGAATGTTTCATATGATCATATATGTTGATACAAGCTTCAAGATTGCAAACAAATGGTTTTTGAAAATGTATATGATGGCCCTGTGATGGACTGGCGACCCGTCCAGGGTGTCCCCCGCCTCTCGCCCCTTGACCGCTTTAGCTAGGCGCCAGCTCCCCTATGGAGGATGTAGCAGGTAAAATGGATGGATGGACATCCAGTGTATTACATTATATTGTTGTTGTTGGAATGTAGTTGCTGTATTTTAAATTATGATTAATAATAAAGAAAAAAAAGATTAACAACAGTATAGGTATGGACTCAGAATATCAAAAATGTCCCAAAGGGAAGCTGCATCAGTAACAAATAAAAACTAGTTGCCAGCTTCTCAAAAGGCTCTGGAGTGTTACATAATCAGGACAGTTCATTATTCTACCATTTATCATAGCCTGAATGCCTCAGAAGGCGGCTTTCTTCCCTTTTTTTTAAAGAAAAGGAACGTTTAAAATTACTTCTTCTAACTTTTACATCATCAGGTTGCGCCGGGATGAAGTGAGCTGTGACGTCACGCGAGCGCGACAGCGGCTGTGTTCAATAGGCGCTACAAGACGAAGATTTAATAAATAAATACACAAATAGTTAAAATCATAAAGACTGTGAGCCGACTTCTTTGTTCTGGTCGGGTTCGAACGGTACCAGCTGACCCGGAAACCAGCAGTGAAGATAGCAGCAGAAGCTAAGGGATGCTAACAGGTTAGCTCTGCTTCCGGTGTTATGTCGATGTTTGATCCCCGTTTCAAAGTGTCTACAGGTGTTAAACTACTTTTTAACCTGAGCATAAATGTATGAAGTAAAGAGTCAGACTTCTCGCTGCTCTCATGTTGTTACCGAACACAAGAAAAGTCCTTTATGAAGAAATTCAGGATGTTTTGTCCAGTTCAAGTAGCAGTTTAATAAAACACCGTAACTTCATCAACAGAACGAAGCTGGTGGGATCCGTTATCTCCGAGGGGACAGATTTCAACGTAACACCGGGTCCTGTTCGGTTAAGGTAGGTTTTTCTTCAGGTCATTATTAGGACTTCAGATATTACAAAATAAAGTGAACAGAGAGGAAATTACCAAACTGCAGAAGGTTTCATGAAACGATAATAACAAAACATTGACTTGATATCTAACGTGTGAATTGATTACATAGTAGGATTTTTATAAGATTTATATTTTTTAGAGGGTAAATGCCTTTTTATGCATTTTTTGTGTGTTTTTTATCTGCTATTTTATGTATTTTATTTTTAGTCTGATTTTATCTGTTTTTATTTCCTGGTTTTATTCCTGGTTTTAGTATGTATTTCTTTTTTATGGACCTGGGCGTCTGTTAATAAAGTCAATCAACCAATCAAACGAGGCACAAACGACTTGTATGAACTGATTTAACATGACTGAGCGTTTAGAGAGCAGCAGAACGACACATCTATTATTGAACAGGGGTGCACACATTTCTTCACCTCACTAGTGTTGTGATTCTTTGAATGCGAGAGTGAAGGAATGACGACACTTTCTTCTAAGTTTAAAGGAACTAGGGTCAGCTTTGAGAAACAAACCTCACGAGCGCCGCGCCTGGCGCTGTGAATAACTACAGCCTTGAACGGGAGCGCGCACAAACGTCTCACTATCTCATTAGGGTTCAACCAAAGGCAGCCGGAGGCATGATTCCATAAATAAAAATACATTTTATTAATACAAAAGGAAATATAGTAAAACAATGACCCGCGACACACACATGCACATACACAGGGTCAGACCGAGGGAGCTGATCTAACAGAGCTAATTTCGCTAGCTGCCATGTTCCAGTCCTTCCCAGCTGCCTGTATCGCTAAAAGCTTTAATCAGTCGGTGTTCTCTGACTCCAGGAGGTGGATTTGAGAAATCTAGGGTGATAGAGGCATGTCCTGCTGCCTCTATCACCCTAGATAAGGTCCCGCCCCTCTGTATCTCTGCTTGCTTTTTGTCGTAAATCAAGTTGTAGAAGTCTCTGTGCTTTGACTATGATGTCATACATGAGCGCCACACGTTAGTAAACAAAGCACTCGTGTCAGCAGAGATGAGTGGTTAAAACAAGCTATTTGGATGCTGGAGAAAACATTACAGTGACAACGAAGCAGACGACGCCTCACAGTAAGAGCTTGTTATTTACTGTCAGCGTATCTATAGCTCCAACATGTTTACATCTCCAAGTTATCGCTTCATTTTAAAAACACGTGTGTCTTGTTTTAGATGACTCTTATGCGGCAGTGTTCCAGCTGCAAACGTGCAGCCTGGTCCCTGAAGCGATCCTCTCACTGGTGGGATTCTGTTGTTCTGCTTTCACGAACTGCAGTGAACTTCATTTACCTGCGATGCAGCTGAGAGACACCGAAGTTCCTCCAACAGCTGCTTTTCTCTTCAATAAAGTCTGGATACTTCTCTGATATTGTTTCTGGCTTTTATTCTCCATCACCCCAAAATAGTGAAACCAAAAATTACTGAAAGAATTAAACTTTTGGTGGTCAATATAAGCCCAATCCAGTTTATTTCTCCCTTCTTTCTGTATCTTTATTAAATGATTAAAATGTGCTTACAAATCATGTTTTAATGCTGTGATGTAATAAGTCTCTCATCCATTTGTTTAAACTTCAGTTAAATCAGTGAAAGCTAAAATAAATTTGTCATCAACAGCACAGCCAAGTCTAGTATATTATTTGTATAGTTAAAACACAGGGGCCAAAGCTACTGAGTGCATGATTATACTTTCAGTGGTTTGTTATTTCTTTATTTATAAGCTTTATTTTTTATGTTAAGTTTTAATGACAAAAACTATATAAAGTTGAGCCTTAACCATGTCAATATAACAACAGGGTAAATGCAGGAATCTTGAAGTTAAATTCAAGACTTTTTCAAGACTGTCTTAATATTTTTTAATACCTCACCACCATTCTGGTTATGCGGCAGCGTTCACCGAGATTCTCTTCCATCTTAACATTTCGGTGCGTTCGTAATCCTCACCGGGAACACCAGAGCGTACATTGTGCTTTTAAACTTCTGCACCGCCCGCCCTGGTGCTCTGAGAGAACAATTACTAACGCACCCTCGGTTTCCCGTTCTTTTTTAAAATAAAAATGACTAAATTCACACGTTTACAATGTTTTTGGGACTCAAACTGTTGGACATCAAATTCAGATTTTTTCGTTCCGAAATGTAAGACTTTATGAAGCCGTGATAAGACTTTTAATACTTTATAAGGGTCTGGAATTTCCCAAAATTGATTTATCACCTTTTAATACTTTTCAAGACTCCGCGGATACCCTGAATAATGAGAACCTTTTTTTGACCTTTCTCTAAAATAAACCCATGGATGTAAACACGACTGCAGGTTTTGGTAACAGCAAACTTTATTAAAAAACACATTTAGATTAGGGATGCTCCAATCACGTATTTTGCTGCCGATCACTGATACCGATCACCGATACCGATCACAAGGACTGACTGTAAATTTCACATTGTAGTAATGATGAGGGCTAATGGCTACTTGATCTGTAGAAAATGAACCATAAATCTCCTTCATTTGCACAAAAACAGGTTTTTACTGACTTTTTCCAAGATAAAAAAAAATTCAAAACCTTGGATCCATCCATCCAAATAGAAATTGATTATTTATAGATATATATTTCCAATCCTTATAGAAATCGTTATATATATATATATGTGTATATATATATATATATATATATATATATATATATATATATATATATATATATATATATAAATACTACTTAAACATATATTCTTGTGCAATAGATTAGTTTGTGGTTGAAATAACGTTTTGAGAAAAAAACACAGCATTGTTTTGACACTCTGGTCCATTTTTTGCCCCAGAAAGAAAACGGATAACCTTTTAGCTGCATTAGAACCAACCTTTTTGAAACATTTCATGATTTAACTTGCTAAACTTCATTGGACATAAAAAAAACATCTTTTATGCCTGTTGCCATCACAAGCTGCTGACCAGGAATGACCTCAGACTGACTCGCCGCTTCAAAGAGTCTCTGACCTTTGAATGCCTCGAAATGCCAACCTGAATCTAAGATTCAACTAAGGAGTCAACTGGATTTCACTGGGGGTCGGATCTATAAGGAGTTCCCGTCAGGCTCAGTACGCTTTACCAGACTGAGGTCAGATGGTTTGAACAAACTGAACTAATTTAACATCTAATTAAAAGTTATTTGTCTTTTATTTTTCTTTCTGCTGATCCGAAAAATGATCCAATCTATGACTCAAATCCGTGATCCGATCTGATCTGTGAGTTTTTTGTCCAGCACAGGTGCCGTACACACACACACACACACACACACACACACACACACACACACACACACACACACACACACACACACACACACACACACACACACACACACACACACACACACACACACAACAGCCAACAGCAACAGCTTATCATAATCATCATTCCCCCCACGGAGTACCAGACACTAGCGCCAGGTTCTCCCTTGAGAGCCTCTGATGAAAAATTGTGTGCACCCCTGCTTATAACCTCTGTTAAGAAGGCAGATCAGTACCCAGGGGTCTTCTGGGACTGGAAGATGTCTAACAGCAGGCAGGATTTCACTGGGCTTGTCTCTGAAGTTCCTTTGATCTTTCTTCATGGCTCATGTATCAGAAGGTTCCCAGCTGCACCCTCATCATACTTAGACTTTATAAATAGTTATAATTAAACGTGGAGCAATAATCAGAGACCTGTCAATAGTTAGGCTACCACCAAGTCTCTGGACAGCGCTGCAGTTAGAGTGTGATTCTAACCAGCTTCTCCTCCGCCTGCTTCCACCTCATACATCTAAATTGTATTCCATCATAAAGCTAAGTCTAGCTCATCCTCTGCAGACCTCCTGACCCTAACCCCAGATCGACGCTCTGCTGAGACCTGCGTGAGAGACCTCATCTTCCACATCACATCTTCTCTGAACAGCTGGTTTGGTTTAGGTAGGTAGAATGCCAGGTTGTGATGATGTCATAGATCTGACCTGACCCTGACCTCATCGAACATTAATCACTAATGACTTCCTGCTTCAGTTGCTCTGGTTCTGGTGGGTGATGCAGCCTGGATCGGATCCTCCAGGTCCTGGAGGCGGGTCTGCCAGGAGGTCACTTCAGGTTAGTCAGGAGGTCACCTCAGGTCAGCCAGGAAGTCTCAGGAGTTCTAGCTGTCTCTCATGAGAGTTCTACCTGTCTCTCATGAGTTCTACCTGTCTCTCATGTGTTCTACCTGTCTCTCTTGAGAGTTCTACCTGTCTCTCATGAGTTCTACCTATCTCTCAGGAGTTCTACCTGTCTCTCTTGAGAGTTCTACCTGTCTCTCATGAGTTCTACCTGTCTCTCATGAGTTCTACCTGTCTCTCATGTGTTCTACCTGTCTCTCTTGAGAGTTCTACCTGTCTCTCATGAGTTCTACCTATCTCTCAGGAGTTCTACCTGTCTCTCATGAGTTCTACCTATCTCTCATGAATTCTACCTGTCTCTCAAGAGTTCTACCTGTCTCTCATGAGTTCTACCTATCTCTCATGAATTCTACCTGTCTCTCAAGAGTTCTACCTGTCTTTCAGGAGAGTTCTACCTGTCTCTCAGGAGAGTTCTACCTGTCTCTCATGAGTTCTACCTGTCTCTCAAGAGTTCTACCTGTCTCTCATGAGTTCTACCTGTCTCTCAGGAGTTCTACCCATTTCCGTGTGTGTTTCAGGCGAAGAGCAGTGATGGAACGGAGCCGAGAAAGAGAGGAGTGAGCCTACAGGAGGTGAAGATGAGAGGACGGCTGGAGAGGGGCAGAGAGGAGGAGGAGCTGAGTAACAGACTGAATTTGATGGTGAGACTGGAAGGTTTAGGATTCTGTATGCATGATTTTATTAACTTTCCAATGAGTTTCTAGTTTTTTGACCTCAGTGTGACCTTTGCACACCAGTAAAGTGTACCATGGGTTCCAAAGGGACTTCTTTTGATAACAAGTTTCATTATTGTGGCATCATTGAGACTATTGTGGAGGATTTATTTGTAGTTTGTCTGTTGCAGGTCAAAGGTCAGGCCCTGTGTGACGTGTTGACCCTCTTGTTTTCAGAAGGTATCCAGCAGCTCTGCCTCCAGAGGAACTGGTCTGGTTTACTCTGAGATCTTCACCCACCATGAGAACCTCTGGGACTCCAGGTAACAGCAAGTTCTAATGGTGACCTGTTACATCCTCAGCAGGTCCCTGGAGGTTAAGGGGTGAAGTCTTGGATCAAAAAACAACCAACATCTGACTATTAAACTGTTTTGTTTGGGAAATTGAAGTTATAACAATACAGTATAAACAGTGCGTGCACCATGTCCCTCTGCCAAAATGCTCCTAACCTGAGCGGTGCAGCCCGCGATCACACGCTGACGAGCTCCACATTCTGTTGCGGGGTGATGTGAAGGAGTCCTCATACACCTCCTGCTCTAGTTCTAGTCTGCTCTCACTCTAGCCTACTGGTTCCCAAACGTTTTATCTTCTGACCCACAAAATACCAGTAGCAGAGACTTGACCTGGCAAAATGATACAAACACTGTTAATAAACTAATTAAACAAGGAGGTAATGAAACACCAACATCTATACCAGGTTTCTTCAACTGTTTATAACAGTTTGTAGGGCAAAAAATGTGGTATTAGCACGGATTTTAATTCACTTTCAGTTCTGGAGAACATTTCAGGACCTCCATTTGTGGTTTCAGAACCCATAATGGGGTCCCGACCCCCACTTTGGGAACCACTGCCCTAGCCGTTTGTAGTTCTAGCTTGTCCTTGCTGTGACTGTTTCAGTCATCCTGAGGGTCCTGCCCGGGTTCTTTCCATCATGGCGGAGCTGCAGAGAGAGGAGCTGCTGGATCTTTGTGTCAGAGTGGAGGTCTGTTTGTGAGTCTGTGTTGTGTCGCTTTGTGTTTCTGAACAACAAACTGAGGTGTTGGTTTGTGTTTCAGCCTAGAGAAGCTACAGAGGAAGAGCTGCTGCTCACTCACACGTGAGTCCACCAACCAGGGTGCAGAACCCCCCACTTCCTGTTTTGTTGTTGACCCGTCTCTCTGTAAACGTCCTGTTGTGTTTGTGTTGCTACAGGAAACACTATGTGGACCTGATAAAGTCTACTCAGACGATAACTCAGAATGAACTCCAGATGCTGTCTGACAGATATGACTCAGTTTACCTTCATCCTGTGAGCGCACACACACACACACATACACGCACACGCACGTACGCACGCACTCACACACAGATGCACAGAGCCAGATCACCTGTTATCTGACTGTTTTTAGGTTAAAGTTTCTAGTGGTATGAAGTAGGATAAGTTTGAATTAGATCACCTAGGCAGCAGACTCCAGATCACCATGGCAACAGACTCTAGATCACCTAGGCAGCAGACTCCAGATCACCATGGCAACAGACTCTAGATCACATGGCAACAATTACAAACTATAAATCACCTTGGCAACAGACTGTGTGTGTGTGTGTGTGTTAGGAGTCTTTCCAGGTGTCTGTGACGGCTGTCGGTTCGGTCCTCCAGCTGGTCGATCGGGTCATGACCTCTGACCTCAGGAATGGATTTGCTGTTATCAGGTAGTGGAGCTGAGACTGCAGCCTGGTTCTGATTGTGATTGTTATAGTGGATCTGGCGGTTCAGATGTTCCGTCTCCCCTCAGACCTCCAGGTCACCATGCTCAGACCGATCAGCCCAACGGTTTCTGTGTGTTCAACAGCGTGGCGGTGGCAGCTCGCTATGCTCAGAGTCGACACGCCGTCAGCAGGTGAGTCATCTGTTGGGTTTCAGGTCACCTGAAGACTTTTCTCTGTTCTTGTTATTCACATTTGAATCTAAACATTTGGCACCTTCCAGGGTCCTGGTTGTGGACTGGGATGTCCATCATGGTCAGGGGATCCAGTATCTGTTCCAGGAGGATCCCAGGTAACGTCTGATCTTGGATCATCAGGAGGGTCCTATTGTGTCTAGTTCGGTTCTGGTTTTGGAGGTCTGAAAGGAGGAATCCTGTTTGCTGGTCCATTCTTATTTGATCTCTGTGGCCGTCTGGACCTGCCCATGTAGAGGGTCAAACTATAGATTTAGTAAGTGAAGTTCATTCCAAAGTCGAAGTTCAACAGATTAAAGAGCGATCACCGGGACTTTTAAATCTGGTCCTTGGAACTGTTAGTAGATTCTGGTCTGTGGACCTGAGGACTCAGGTTGGAGCTGTTAGTAGATTCTGGTCTGTGGACCTGAGGACTCAGGTTGGAGCTGTTAGTAGATTCTGGTCTGTGGACCTGAGGACTCGGGTTGGAGCGTAGGTCTTTATCAGGTCAGTAACATAAAGAGGAGCTTGACCATGTAGGGCCCTGAAAGTTAGAGTCAGGATTTTAAAATGAACTCTACATTTAACAGGTAACCAATCAGAGACCTCAGAATAGGAGTGATGTCATCTTTCCTGTTTGCTCCAGTGAGGAGCCTCGCTGCAGAGTTCTGGACCAGCTGAAGGCCATAAAGGGCTTTTTGGTTCTGTAACTTTGTGCTGGTCTGGACTGGTTGCGGTCTGAGCTGAGCTTCTTGTTGCTGACGCCTTTACAAAAAGCCTGCGCCCTCTGCTGTTGCGGTCGTGTACTGACCCCAAACTACTAGACCCCGATTATAAGACGACCCCACATTTTTACATTATTTTCAACAAAAAAACCTTGTCTTATATTTGGGTCAGTACGGTAGTTACATCGATGTGACCCATTAAGTATTTTAATTCCTCTGGTTTAATGCGTGTCTGTTGTTGAACCACAGGGAGACTTTCTGCATCGGAAAGAGTTCTTCTTCCGAACAGCTGGTCACGATATGACTGGTGGAATTGACCGAAGTCCGTCGCCCTGAGTCAATGCAGAACTTTATAACATTAGAACAAGTGTGCAAATTAAAGGCCTATTCATCCTCCACGAGAAGAAAGAAATTCGTTCTTGCTGGGGGTCTGCGAGAACAAGAAAAACGTTTGTTTCGGCAGGGAGCATTCGAACTCAGTTGTCGAACTATTTCAGCAACATGTCATACAGGTGTGCGTATCAGGTGTGTGTGTGCGGTTTAAAACGGTCCGTCCTCGCTACGTGAGGAGCGGAGGTATGCGGGTCTCCGGCGCAAACTCTCGCGTTCCGCGCTGGTCCTCCTAGCTCGGGTCGATCCAGACCGTGACCCTTCAGGTCCGTCTGCACGAAGCAGCACAGCAGGCGCCGGAGAAAAACGTCAACAGCTAACCGCACTAACCACGCTCATCCTCCCTTTCTGACCAATCACAGCAGTTGTTCTCGGACATCCTGCCGAAAAAGTTCGGCCCAGCTGATGTGCACAAGAACACGCCGTTAGTGCTGCCGAACTGGTTCTCGCAGACCCCCAGCGAGAAGAAAGTTCTTTCTTCTGGTGGAGGATGAATTGGCCTTAACATATGCTGTATACAGTATATTTAATATGTTTTACATTGTTTTAACATATATTTTAAAAACATTCTGAAGGCGTAGCAACACGCCACGTAGAGGAAACCCTGATGATGTCATTTTAATTTATCAATCTGTTTTATTATTGGCCAGTTTTCAAATTAAAAGAGAAAATAAAAGGAAGAAACTAAGTTTGAAATGAAAGAATAACCAGAAATGGACCTTTTTAATGTGTGTGTGTGTGTGTGTAGCGTCCTTTACTTTAGCATCCACAGGTTTGAGGACCGGTCTTTCTGGCCTCACCTGCCAGAGTCTGACAGCGGCTTCATCGGAACTGGCCCAGCTGAAGGGAGAACCATTAACGTGCCCTGGAACCAGGTGAGTCCGGTCTGACCCCCCTCAGACCCAGAAACTGTGTGTGGTTCTGGTTCTGATCCATCATCCTGTGTGTGCATCAGACGGGGATGAGAGATGCTGATTACATCGCTGCTTTTCAACAAGTACTGCTTCCTGTAGCCTATGAGGTAATGCACACACACACACACACACACACACACACACACACACACACACACACACACACACACACACACACACACACACACACACACACACACACACACACGAGTTGTGTTGTTGTGTGTAACTAAGTGTGTCTGCAGTTCCAGCCCCAGCTGGTTCTGGTCTCTGCTGGATTTGATGCTGCAGTTGGAGATCAGAAGGTAAAACTCCTCCCCCATGAAATCAGCTGATTATGTGTTACACATCTGATGGATTACACACGTGTGTGTGTGTATGTTCAGGGGGAGATGTGTGTGAGTCCTCAGTGTTTCCACATTCTGACCCACATGTTGATGAGCTTGGCTGAAGGTCGACTGGTTCTCGCTCTGGAGGTAAACGTCCTGATTTATGTTACAAACACACACACACACTCTCTAACTCTCTCTCTCACACACACACCTCTATGTTCTGTCTAGGGAGGTTATAACCTTCAGGCGACAGCAGAGGGCGTGGCAGCCTGTGTTAGAGCTCTGCTGGGTGGAGCCTGTCCTCACCTGGATACGCCCACTGCTCCCTCTGACAGGTAACAAGACCCGCTGTGTGATTGGACACTGATATTCATTCATTCATTTTTTTTAAAGCACATCTGTTGAATTAATACATGTAAATGTACTGGATTATTTCACGAGTGCTGATTTACATCCACAGTCCCCAGCAGGTTACTCAAAAAACACAAGATAGCAGGACACAGAGGGAGGGCACTGGGGACAGGTCAGACGTTACTGGTTACATGACTGGTTTGCTTTCAGCCAGCATTTGAGTTGATTTTTGAAAGCATGTTGTAGCGTTACCAAATACGCTATAACCTCTGACCTCTGACCCCTGGGACCATCACAACAATAACCCATCTTTTTCCCAATAACTTGGATTATAATGAGTCTTTATTATGTTTGAACCTGAATCAACATTCTTACAGGTGTCCAACCGTCCACTTTCAGGTGTCCATTTTCCCAGGTGACCTCACCTGGACTCTCTTAGTTATAATAAACTCAAGACTCTCTTAATAATAAATTCAGATTCTAAAGTGTTCCCTTTCTTGTGACACTGCTGGTCTAATCTTGTTTACATTTGAAGTGTTTCACAGTGTTCCAGTCCGAGGACTTTCCACTAAAACATTCAAACGTTAACGTGTTTCTCCTGTTTCAGGATTATTTTATATCAACCTTAAATCATCTGGTTTTCTACATTTCTACCTTGCTGAGGTTAAAATCAATATTATTTCATATTCATTCATTAATATGGAATATGGTTTTAAAGGCTTGAGTCATGCGACTCAGTAAACTCTTCCCCCATTGGTCCACGTTTTCACTCAGTCCCTTTAAGCTCTCTCCGCTTCCGGAGACACGTCAGTCCACAGGTCCAGGACAAAAACCACATTGCTCCTCAGTCTGAGATTCAACCGTCAACCAGACCCTCCTCTCCAGAACTCTGGAGTAGACCTTCTCAGGAGCATGGTCCCCCTGTTTCCTCTGGTCCCCTTTCTTAATGATGGGGACAAAAACCCTGGTCTGCCCCCCCCCCCCCCCCCCATGTTCACGCAATGTTGAAGAGTGACTCTAGAAATTAGAGCATAAGTGAACATGCTCCAATACTAGTTCCTCCTATTGTGCAACATATCAATAGTAAAATCCAAATCAATCAATCTATTGAGATGCCGTATTTTCCGAACTATAAGCCGCACCGGCCCAAAAATGCACAATAAAGAAGAAAAAAACACATATATAAGTCACACTGGACTATAAGTTGCATTTTTGGAGGAAATTTAATTTTACAAAATCCGAGACCAAGAACGGGTATTTCACATTATCAGCTGTTTTCATAAAACAATGCCGGCAATTTGCCGTGAAGCCGAGCCGGCATCTGGGAGCCTTTGGTCGTTCATAAGGGTTCGGACCGTGCCGGTAAAGTTGCGCAATCATGTGCTTTTCACAAAGATTAGAATCAGAATCAGAATCTGTTTATTGTCATTGTAGCAATGAGACATTGAACAACGACATTAAGGTGCAACTTTTCAGTGCAAGAATAAAACAAAGTCACTCTAAGATTTATATACATATAGATATACACACACATGCATACACATACACACATGCACATACATATATAAACAGTAGAAAAAAAAATATATACACACATATTTGAAAAGCCTAGTAAAATAAAATGAGTAATGAGAAAAAAAACTGTCATTCCTATCTGCATTTTATTGCGTTGTCCCATAGATTGTGATCTCACTGGCGGAGGAGGCATGGAGGCGGTCTTTGCGCTGTCGACGTGCAGCGTTACAGAGACGTGAGACAGAAGTTCCCTTAGTAAACAGACAGGCGACTTCTGCTGCTGCTCATAACGCCAGAAGTAATACTACAACCAAACATGGCGGCTGATTGGTACACAGGCCTATAGCGCCATCTAGCGGTTTTAGGTGTGAAAGTGACAAACGTGTGAAATTAATCAAAATTCTATACTTCGGTATATAAGTCGCAGGAGCAGCCAAACTGAAAAAAAGTGCGACTTATAGTCCGGAAAATACGGTAATTGGAATGCAGAGCTTTCAGGTTGTAATCCCATTTTGGGTCTGGTTTTGGCCCAGTTTGTTTAAAATGTTTTTTCGAGTTTAGGACCCGTTTGGGGCAGTGTCATGTCCACTTTACACCCAGTATGATGCCCAGTTTGTTTACAGTGTTGTGTCCAGTTTGGGTCCAGTTCTGTCTCCTGACTGTGTTTCTCTCAGCGCTCTGCAGTCCATCGCTCAGACCGTCTCAGCTCTGCTTCCACACTGGGTCTCACTGCAAGTCCTGGGTAACAGACATACAAGCACACCTCAGTACACACACACACACACACACACACGCACGCACGCACACACACACACACACACACACACACACTTAAAGTATTGTGACCTGCTTGTAGGCGGTTCATCGGCTGAGGGTGATGTCACCAAAGCATCCAATGAGAAGAGTGCTGTGATTGCTAACCTCACCCCATTACTTTCCATTACCAAGAAAACTGGTCTGGTTTATGATGAGAGGATGATGGAGCACCAGAATTTGTGGGACAGGTGAGTTACCCACTTCTCGTCTGTGAACATGTTCGTGGCCACATGATGACTCACCACATCTGACTGCTTCATGGCAGAAATCACCCAGAACAGCCTCGGAGAATATTTAAGATCTTCTCCAAACACCAGCAGCTGGGACTGGTAGACCGCTGCCAGCGGATCCCATCTCGCCTGGCGACGGAGGATGAGCTAGCCATGTGTCACAGGTGAGGACCTGCTGTGTGTTTGTGTGTGCAGCGCCAGGTGGAACATCCTCACGGAGGTAGTGTCACTGTGTTTCAGCGTGCAACACATCGAGCAGATGAAGGCGACGGCGGCAATGAAGCCTCGAGACCTTCACAGACTGGGAGATGAGTTCAACTCCATTTATTTCAACAACCAGAGTTTCCAGTGTGCCCAGTTGGCTGCAGGAAGCTGCTTCAACATTGTGGACAGCATCCTGAGTGGGCAGGTAAGGAAACACCTGAGCTGTCTGAGGCTCTTCCATGTCTCACCTATTAACATCTCAGTGTTACTTTTCATCAAAACATTTGAACAACCTGCTGAAGATTTTTGCCTGGCCCCAAAAGTTGGCACCATGCTACACAACAGTGTTTTACGCTAAGCTAATGCTAAAGGAGTGTCGCCGGATCAGGATAACAGCTGGGCTGTTTACAAATAGTTTTTGCCCACTGATCTAACTCTGAGGAATATGACAATAGACAAAAAGTCACTTCCCGGTGGAGTATCCCTTTAAGAAGGAAACATCTGTGAGATGGTTTTTATTAAGCAATGTCCAGTGGAAGATAATAATAATACATTTAATTTAGAAGCGCCTTTCAAGACACCCAAGGTCGCTGTACAATAAAACAATAGCTAAAAGAAACATGATAAAATAAGCAGTTAAAAACAGGTAGGTGGATTAACAGCTGTGTGCACACTGACACATGCTGATAATTCTGTTCCAAGCCACACGGAGCCGCAGTATAAAGATGAAAGAGCCAGATGCAGCTCCGGAGCTGCGGGTTGCCAACCCCTGCAACAGGCCAAAGCAGGAAGCAACAGGCTGATGGCAGGTAACAACAAGACTGCCACCTTATGGATGTGTTTTGTCTCTGCAGGTGAGTAATGGCGTGGCCATTGTCCGTCCTCCAGGTCATCACGCGGAGAAAGATGCAGCTTGTGGGTTCTGTCTCTTCAACACAGCAGCTCTTACTGCACGCTATGCCCAAAATGTTTTCCATGATCCTCTTCTGCGAGTCCTGATCCTTGATTGGGATGTTCACCATGGCAACGGGACACAGCACGTGTTTGAAGAGGATGACAGGTGAGAAAGGGACTTCAGATCTCAGCAACGTTTATCTGATGATCAACCCTGTGTCCTCTTGCAGTGTCCTGTACATCTCTCTCCATCGCTATGACAACGGCAGATTCTTCCCATCTTTAGAGGATGCTGCTACTGACAGGGTGGGTGTAGCCAAAGGGGCGGGGTTTAATGTAAACGTGGCTTGGAATGGAGGACGAATGGGCGACTCGGATTACCTCGCAGCTTTTCACCATGTTGTGATGCCAATTGCCAGAGAGGTAAACAAACAATCCCAGGTTACGGACCTTAAAGTCATCATTTGGTCCAAACTGAGCCACACTTGACTGATTTCTGATTGGTCTATTTTCTGTTTCTGCAGTTCAACCCTAGTCTGGTTCTGGTGTCAGCCGGGTTTGATGCAGCTCGAGGAGATCCTCTGGGTGGATATAATTTGACTCCTGAGGGATATGCACACCTCACACACATGCTGATGTCACTGGCTGGAGGGCATGTACTAATGATCCTGGAGGTAAGCTTTGATGGTAAACACTTCTTATTGGACTTGCATCTTTTCTGGGTCCAGTTTTTTGGGGAAACAGCCCTAGCAGGAATCCTAGGCCCTCCTTTCCCCAACTACATTCATCCAGTGGGACCCCGAGGTGTTCCCAGGCCAGCATGGAGATATACTGTATACCTCTAGTAGTGATTTATCGACCCGCGGGTCCTGCACATTTGAAAACTTCGTGGTCCTGCGCACACACACAGACACGCACACACAATAACGGAGAAGTTGTCTGGAGGGATGTATTTCTCGGCTGATCTGGGAGCGCCTTAGGATTCCCGGAGGAGCTGTCCAAGGTGGCCGGGGAGAGTGGAGCCTGGCAGGCTGTTGCCCTCCCGATCCGACCTCGGATAAGTGGAGGAAAATGGACGGACGGAATTTTTTCCGATAGCACAACCCCTGATTTGAACCCACCCCACTGAAGGTAAAAATGTATTGACCCGACCCAACCCACGGGTAATCCACGGTCCCCGCAGGGTAAAAGACAACCCGCGCATCACTAACCTCCCGTGTAGCCGTCCTTTCAATAGCCAGTTTTTGCTCCTGTTTTGGTCTGCTATCTGATCAACAATGAACTGGATCCTGCGTGCTCTTCCTTGTCTTTGTCTCACCCTTCACTTCGGGTGGGGCGACATGACCTCAAGTCAATATCATGATCACCTCTGTCAGTGTGCTCCAGGGCAGCTGAGGCTACCATGTAGCTGATCACCACCAGTGTGTGAATGACTGATGTGTTGTACAGCACTTTGGGGAGTTTAGAACTCTAGAAAGATCTTTTAGAAATACAGGACATTTACTATTTAGAAGTGAATTTAGAAAAAAAATGGACACCTGAATGGCTCAGGTAGATTTGCTGTGGTTCTGATTGTCTGAGGCATGTGTCTCCTCAGGGGGGTTATAACCTGACGTCCATATCTGACTCCATGGCGATGTGCACCAGCATGCTGCTAGGAGACCCTCCTCCGCCCTTGGCGATGCCCCTCCCCCCGCCTCATCGCCGTGCTGTGACAACAATCAATGAGGTCATCCAGAACCACTCCCCCTACTGGAAGTCTCTGAGGATTCACAGTGAGTTCTTAAACTGGACTGAGCACAACTTGTCCTGGCCCTGGCCTTGGCTCTGGTCCTTGCCATGGTTCTGGTCCAGGTCCTGGTTCTAGTTCTTAACCTGGCCCTGGACCTGATTTTGGTCCAGGTCCAGGTCCT
Organism: Callopanchax toddi; assembly: GCA_006937965.1. Lineage (NCBI taxonomy): Eukaryota > Metazoa > Chordata > Actinopteri > Cyprinodontiformes > Nothobranchiidae > Callopanchax > Callopanchax toddi. Next base: position 713,533 of record SSNR01000045.1, on the reverse strand, counting down.
GGCCCTGGCCCTGGACCTGGTCCTGGCCCTTGGTCTAGGTCCTGGTCCTGGTTTTGGTTCAGATTTTGTTTTGTGTTTTTTTAGTTCCAGAGTCAGTGCTCATGGCCCTGCACTCCCCAAAGTATCATGGGAAATGGAGTTCCAAAGGAAAAGGCAGAAAGTCAGACAATCCACTGCTACGCCCTGCAGGAGCAGACGTCTCTACGCTTCCATCAGAACGCCTCACTTCCTGTCAGATTCAACAAACTACATCACAATGTGTCTCATCCAATCAGACGGAGCAGGGTCTGGAGGAGCTTGTGCAAGGATTGGCTACTCTGGACATTGATCAGGTCTCAGCCAGCCTGCTTCCTGTTACTCCCATGGATGGAGCAAAGACAGAGGTTTGTCTGAACTCAGAGGTCAAAGGTCCAACAGCAGAGTCTGTGCTGGCTCAGGTGAATCCCTAACCCACCTGTCACATGTCCACCTGAAAGAATTTGATGACTTCCTGTTTGTGTCACAGAGCGCTGATAGAGTAGGGGCGGAGCTACCGGCAGAGGGAGCGTGTGGTTGGTCGAAACCTGAGGCGCCTCTGGAGCTGGTGTGTGGCACTGAGGTGGGTGGAGTCAGGAGACATTGGTTATATAGTTATTAACCATAGAACAAAGTATAAAAATCTTTACAGGAGAAGCTTCAAAAGATCAGCTGATTCTTTGTTGACATTAAAATCAGACTACAACTGTAAATGATTCTTAATCATAGAGAAGACATGTTTACCAGTGTTCATCTGTAAAGGTGATGCTCGGATAGAAGCTAGTAGGGATGAGCCGGATATCCGTTTCAGACGAGTATCGGTACGGATAATGCATATTTTCCGAATACGAGCATCGTCCGAGTGAAACACGTTACTATCTGTGCTCAGGCTGAAGGAAAATCCTGATTGGGTAACTGTCTGACTGCCCTCTGTTCGCGCTCTCTGCCCGGCAGTCACACAGAGCGCCTAAGGAGACGCGCACCTGGACCAGGGCCAGGTGTAGTGTGCGCCGCGCGTATCTGAGCAGACGCGCGGTGCCCATGAGAAGATACTGCAGCCCGCGACAAGCTCGGGACCTGCAGGGCCTCCTGAAATGGACCGAACTAGTGTGTTGAGTTGGTTCGGCTTGGGGGAGGAGGAGGAGGAGGAGGAGGAGGAGGAGGAGGCGGGGGGACAGGTGATCGCTGCGACTCTGCGTCAACCAGACTGGCTCTGGTGAACCCGAGCGTTGTGGACCAGTGTTGATCCAGACTTTTTAAATTCATACTTTGATCTGACCGGTCCATAAAACCAGATCAGCGGGCCGACGGACGCTGGGTCGGGTCATCATCTGTCATCCTGCGTGATGCGCATTTGGAAAAAAAAGGTCGGTGTAAAAACCCGTCAGCTTAACTCGATTTTTGACGGTCTGAGAGGCTCGTTGTTTTTTTTTCTCCAGTCACTCCTCCTCTCTTTGGCTGAGGGACGAAGGTCCTGCTATCTGATCACGTGTCCGTCCTGTAAACTCTGCGGGGCTCGCGCCTCTCATTATAATAAAGTGAACGTGAGCGCGCGTCTTTCCCAGAGTAAACTGACAGCTTCAAATTCAACAGATCAAACAACATTAAAAACACACTGATCTGTCAGTGACTTTATCAGAGGGCTACAGCTGTTTTCAGAGACTCACATTAAATACTAAACACCCCAAAAGTAGTTTAACTAAAACATGATGTCCTGCATGCTGTGACACGGATAAGGAAATAAACAGGAGAGAAATAAAGTCATTTTGAGGCAGATTTAATCCATTACAGGTAAACTGGATGCTACCATCACTTTTTGACAGGTGAAAAAAATCAGTGTCAAGTTTTTTGATGTGGTAAAAAATACAGTTGATGCTTTAATCAGGTCACCTGTAAACCCTTTATTGTCAGGTGACCAGATGAGAAGGTTTCATAAAAACTATTAAAACAGGGTGAGCCTTAGTAAACAGCTGCAGTCCTGACAGATTAATGTGTTTTAGTGTTAAAAATGTTTGATTGGTCCAAATTCAACCTGCTACCTTTATCAGACATCGATGAGCTCAGAGTTCATCTGGTCTGGTGAATGTTGGGGGGTTGTGACTCCCCCACCTCGCCCTGTGGTGATTTTTTTTAAATGACAAAGTGTAACCTTGGCTCCAAAAAGGTTGAAAACCCCAGCCTTTAATATTAAGTAAGTATTCTTTATTCTGGACTCGCAGTCCAATCACAGGTATCAACTATAATATTGTGATCAAAAACATTGAATCTAATTTCTGAGGCTGCTCTGTAAATAGTTTTCAAATAAACAATACATATAGCTAATTCTGATCAATCAGTATCAATTTCAGACTTAAAATAATGTACCGATTTAAGCCATGCCCACTTGTGGTCAAACCACACCCACTTTCGGGTTAAACCCACCCACTTCCTGTTTAGGCCCCGCCCACCCCGAGTACAGACACAGATAATGCGGTACTCGCTCATCCCTACTATTTATGTTTTATACAGACTTTGTCAATCCAAAGAACAGAGGGATAGTTTATATTTTTTATACTGTAAGAGTGAATACTAAATAAAGTAATTGTGTTAAAAGTTACCTGTGTAATATTTTCTAGTTTTTATAGAATATGTCTAGGCTGTTTCTGTGCTTGCTGTCAAAAAACAAAAACTGTATATATATTTTAAGACGTGGTGGGCTGCCCGTGGGCTTCTCGACCAAAGAATCGTGATCTCAATTCTAAGCAAAAAAATCGGGATTCTCATTTTGTCCAGAGTCGTGCAGCCCTACTATACTATACTATACTATACTATACTATACTATACTATACTATACTATACTATACTATACTATACTTGATGATAAACAGTATCTCTACTGCACTCTACCTAGAATGCTTCACTCATAGCTGGAATACTGGCTCATACTGGCTAACTGAAAACCAGAAGTTCCACTAAGTGCGCCGTGCCTAAAGCCCATTGTTTATTGAAGTAATTGAATAAAACCGATTGATTATTTGTAGTTGATCACCTGATTGAACAGTCAAGTGTGACATCTAACCTGTCCATCTGTCCCTAGACCACTCTGTATGCCGTGACCCCGCTGACCTGGTGTCCTCACCTGGATGCTGTTAAACCCCTCCCCCCATCAGGTGTGGACGTCTTCGCTCGGTGTGAGGACTGCCACTCAGAGTCTGAGAACTGGATCTGCCTCACCTGCTACCAGGTGACCTGCCTCGTCTGCCTACGATACTTAGAGGAAGTCCGTGTGTGTCTCACCTGTTGGCTCCGCCTTCTCCCGTCTCAGGTGTACTGTGGCCGTTACGTCAACGAGCACATGGTGGTTCACGGCGCGGTGTCTGAGCATCCTGTGGTTCTCAGCCTGGCGGATCTGTCTGTGTGGTGCTACCCGTGTGAGTCCTACGTCCACAACGAGGTGAGGCTGCCTCTCTGCAGCGCTCTCAAAAGTACTTCCAATCCTTAAAAGAATTAGAATTTTTAATAGTGCAGGAAACTAGAGTTGATCATAAAATCCTCTGCGGACGGATTCAGCGACATTCAGCATGAGCTGCTGAATTGTTCTTTTGTGAACTCAGCCATCGCTAAGCGCTGATTCATGCTAACAGTTAGTCAAACCAAACGTCAGAAACCTTGGTATCATTCTTGATTCTGCCGTGTCATTAGAGGGACATTCACCAGGTTTAATCCACAACTGCTTTTTTCAACTGAGAAATATCTCTAAGATCAGAACTCTGCAAAACCAGCCTCCAGACCAGGAGGCGGTCCCGTTCAGACTGGGCTCCCCTCCCCGGCTCCAGTGTGGTGTTGATGTATGTTGTAATAGGATGCATTTAAAACAGGTGGGGGGGCAGCTCGCCATCCCCCCGCCCCAAACCCTCAACGTCTACGTGTAACTTGGAGGTGGGCACAGGCACCGGAGGTGGGGTTGGTTGGCAAAACCTCCCTCCCCCAGGTGCCATTGGGTGTGCTCCCTCCAGAGACCCTAGATGTGCATTATGAGAATGTCGTGAGTGAGAGTCTTTAAATTGTGCAATAAAATTGGGCCACAGGGCTGCAGAGATTGGATACTACACCTGTGACGCACCCGCACCCAAAGCCCTGTGTGTGTGGTGATGTGATGGAGCCGACGGGGGAAAAGGCCAGGGATGGGGAGATAACACTGGGAAGACAAGCCTTCCCAGGGAGCCAGCTCCCCTACTGGCCCCAATAGGCACCCCCGTTCCCCAAAATCCACCCAGGGCAGGGAGGTCACAAGCGCACCCGTCCAGATCCAATGGCAGCAGCCCCACGGCGCCCAAGGCCGCCCGCCCACAGACTGATGAGCACCAGGTTGTTGTTCGTTCATTGTTCGTGTGTTTTGTTTCTCCTACAATGTGCCCAACCTGTCAATCGCGATCTACCAGTCGATTGTGGAAGAATTACTGGTAGATCGTGGGATAGCCCCCCCCCCCCTTGTGTGTGTCTCTGCGTGCATGTGTCTGCGCGCACGCACAGGACCACGCTGATGGTGAGAATGACGTCCGGTTCTCGCTCTGTGGTCGCTGTGGCCTCATTTATAAAACTTATAAAATAAATATATATGTTTATAATTTATTATAACATATTCTGTATAAAATGTATAAAACAAAAAAACGGGTTGGAAAGGGAACTTTAGGATTTATAAAAGAAAGCGTGACAGAAATGTGGTAACTGTGCAAACTTTGAACTTTGCATGAGCACATTTTAGAGTCGGTCAAAAAGACATTTTTTATTTTGGAGACAGACTAAATGAAAGTGCTTTCCGTCAATATTATAACGTGTTTTTAATGAGGCAGGGCGGGTCGGGTTGTAAAAATAGACGCAGCGATGCGGAGCGGTTTGGTCAGAAGTTTTCAAATGTGTAGGACCCGCAGGTCGATGAAAACCCTGACCCGCGCATCAGTAGTCCGAGTAAGACCTGGCTGCAGACCTCAAAAAGGTGTCTAAGGTATCATGTTGACTAGTCCCGGGAGGGGACCTGAGGGAGGGACGAGGTGCAGATCATGACCGGGAGAGGCATCCAGGCTGGTAACGTTGCTAGGCAACGTGACCGTCTCGGAGCGTGGCTGAGGACCGGACGCCTGAGCAGCACCCCGGTGGAAATGTGCAGTACCATCCCACGGTCCTCTCTGCATGTCAACAGTGGACTTCTAGACTGGTTCTCTAACTCTGGGATCTTATTTTAGCTAGTTTTTATTTACCTTTTGACTTATTTTTTACCTACTTTTATGACTATAATCTTAAGAGGTTTTATTTGGAGGTTGGAATCAGGGGCGGATCTAGAGGGGGGGCCAGTGCCCCCCTGACAACAAGCTTGGCCCCCATGTGGCCCCCTGTTAAGTGCTTTGTGTTTTAGAATGTACTCCTTTTAAAAAGCAGCTGCCCCCCCCCCCTTCTAATTTTGGTCTAGAACCGTCACTGGTTGGAATAAATTGCCATCGTTTCAGCGTGACGCTTGTGTTTCTGTGCTTTAGAGCTGTTGTTTAAGGGTTATGGTGTCTTTGTTCAGAACCCAGCAATAAGCTGTGGTGAAAAAGGCTGGTCCTACATGAAGGTCTGGACAGTCCTCACTGGACTGCAGCTCCACCACTAAACTCCGTCTTATCCAGCAGCTCTCAGGAGGACCAGACCCATCCTGACTGTTAATGAACCATAAAACATTCAAAATCTATTTTTATTCAAGATTTTTATTATTTTTATTTATATTTGATCAAGTATTAATAAAACAGCTGTTTGGGTCTCTTCAGGTTCTGTTCCAGGCAAAAAACGCTGCTCACCTCGCCAAGTTTGGAGAGGAGATCCATCCGAGGAGCTGAGCGGAGCAACGGGAGGAGGAGGAGCTGAGCGGAGCAACGGGAGGAGGAGGAGCTGAGCGGAGCAACGGGAGGAGGAGGAGCTGAGCGGAGCAGATCCAGTTCCACTACTTTTATTTTAATGAGCAGCAAGTTGTTGGTTTGATTCCCTGAGAGATGTGTCCCGTCAGCAGCTCTTATTTAGTAATCCAGTCACAAACCCACTGGAGGTAAAACGTTTAGCTTCGTTTTTAGAAAGATTTCAACTTTGATCTGAAATCTGGAAGTTCTGCATCCATAAACCAATCGGAACCGATCAGAATGGATATTTTGCGAAGAAAAAATGTTAAAATATTTCTGTTTATTGATCAGTTATTGACACATGTTAAGGTTTCTGTTTGTAAACAGATCATTTTATTGATCAGACCTGATTAATCCACCCAGATCAGTTCATTCTTTAAGATGTTTTATTGGAATAAAGAATTTTCTGAGTGAAGGAGTTCTTTGGTTGATTCTGTGGGACGTTGGGTTCAAAGAATTATGGGTAATGTATTCATGCTCAGACACTGGGATTCAAAGAATTATGGGTAATCTTTTCTAATTGGCTATGGCTAATCTTTTTTTATTTTAATGATGTTTTTATTCTTGCATTACCATTTCTTGTTTGTTTTTGTTGTCTGTTGTTAAGGACATCGTTCTTGTACATTTTATATTATTGACATTTTATCGGTGGGGGCTCTAAATAAGCCTAACTGGCTTTTGCCCCCTCCTGCACTGTATTTTAAATTTCTTTGTCTTATGATTTTTGTATTTTTATTGTGCAGATAAAAAAAAACAGGTCTGAAGAGGACCAGACCCATTTTAACAGGTCTAGGTTCAAGTCTTCTCTAAAAATTGAGCCTGCAGTTCCTACTACGTCCTGCAGGAGGCGCAGCTGCATCATCGTTCCGGTGTCTGATCTTTCTTCACACAAGCTGAGAGTTTACATCCGGGTACTGGCTATCCTCATCCTCCTCAGCCGCAGCATCCTGCAGACAGACCGAGCTCCTCCTCCTGGTCCATCTAGTCCTCCTGGTCCATCTAGTCCTCCTGGTCCATCTAGTCCTCCTGGTCCTTCTAGTCCTCCTGGTCCTTCTAGTCTTCCTGGTCCTGGTCCTCCTGCATCAGGTTTGTTATTATGCTCTTGTTTTAAGTCAGTAAATGACGGAGATGCTGCTCTCTGATTGGCTGTGTGTGTGTTTGATGAAGCCGCTGCTCTGATTGGTCCATTAGATTGATTTTTCTGTGTAGCACAGCTCCTCGTCACTGATTGGCTGTGTGGTTGTGTCCAGCCAGTCAGGACGTAGTAGCTGATGTGACCTTCTGATGCTCTGAAGGGAAAAGGACCAGATCCAGAACCAGATCCAGAACCAGATCAAATACCTCCAGCAAAGTGAGCTGATTCACCCTGGACTCTGGACTATGGACTTTAGACTCTGGACTATGGACTTTAGACTCTGGACTCTGGACTTTAGGCTCTGGACTATGGACTTTAGCCTCTGGACTATGGACTTTAGACTCTGGACTCTGGACTTTAGGTTCTGGACTACGACCTCTAGACCTGGACTATGGACTTTAGACTCTTGACTCTGGACTTTAGACTCTGGACTCTGGACTTTAGCCTCTGGACTATGACCTCTAGACCTGGACTATGGACTTTAGACTCTGGACTATGGACTTTAGACTCTGGACTCTGGACTTTAGACTCTGGACTCTGGACTTTAGGTTCTGGACTACGACCTCTAGACCTGGACTATGGACTTTAGACTCTTGACTCTGGACTTTAGACTCTGGACTCTGGACTTTAGACTCTGGACTATGGACTTTAGGCTCTGGACTCTGGACTTTAGACTCTGGACTCTGGACTTTAGACTCTGGACTACGACCTCTAGACCTGGACTATATGGACATTAGACTCTGGACTACGACCTCTAGACCTGGACTATGGACTTTAGACTCTGGACTACGACCTCTAGACCTGGACTATGGACTTTAGACTCTGGACTATGACCTCTAGACCTGGACTATGGACTTTAGACTCTGGACTACGACCTCTAGACCTGGACTATATGGACTTTAGACTCTCGACTATGGACTTTAGACTCTGCACTACGACCTCTAGACCTGGACTATGGACTTTAGACTCTGGACTATGACCTCTAGACCTGGACTATGGACTTTAGACTCTGGACTGTGACCTCTAGACCTGGACTATGGACTTTAGACTGACCTCTAGACCTGGACTATGGACTGTAGACTCTGGACTACGACCTCTAGACCTGGACTATGGACTTTAGACTCTGGACTATGACCTCTAGACCTGGACTATGGACTTTAGACTCTGGACTACGACCTCTAGACCACGACTGTGAACTTTAGACTCTGGACTATGACCTCTAGACCTGGACTATGGACTTTAGACTCTGGACTACGACCTCTAGACCTAGACTATGGACTTTAGACTCTGTACTACGACCTCTAGACCTGGACTGTGAACTTTAGACTCTGGACTATGACCTCTAGACCTGGACTATGGACTTTAGACTCTGGACTACGACCTCTAGACCTAGACTATGGAATTTAGACTCTGGACTACAACCTCTAGACCTGGACTATGGACTTTAGACTCTGGACTATGGACTTTAGACTCTGGACTACGACCTCTAGACCTGGACTATGGACTTTAGACTCTGGACTACGACCTCTAGACCTGGACTATGGAATTTAGACTCTGGACTATGAACTCTAGACCTGGACTATGGACTTTAGACTCTGGACTATGGAATTTAGACTCTGGACTACGACCTCTAGACCTGGACTATGGACTTTAGACTCTGGACTATGGACTTTAGACTCTGGACTACGACCTCTAGACCTGGACTATGGACTTTAGACTCTGGACTACAACCTCTAGACCTGGATTATGGACTTTAGACTCTGGACTCTGGACTTTAGACTCTTGACTCTGGACTTTAGACTCTGGACTCTGAACTTTAGACTCTGGACTACAACCTCTAGACCTGGATTATGGACTTTAGACTCTGGACTATGGACTTTAGACTCTTGACTCTGGACTTTAGTCTCTGGACTCTGAACTTTAGACTCTGGACTACGACCTCTAGACCTGGACTCTGGACTTTAGACTCTGGACTACGACCTCTAGACCTGGACTATGGACTTTAGACTCTGGACTACGACCTCTAGACCTGGACTATGGACTCTGAACTCTGGACTGGTTCTCCTGGGCTGACTCTGTGGACCATCCTGTCTCTGTCTGGTCTCTAGGATGTCCATGTCCCCCACTGTCTCCGACCTGTCCCACCTCTACCAGACGGAGTTTGTCCGCAGCGCTCGGGCTGTTGGCGTCCTGTGGGCCGTCTGCTCACTTTGCTTCGCCATCATTCAGGTGGTCATCCTCGTCCAGCCCACCTGGATTGGAACCACTGGGACCAAAACACAGGGGGTTGGACCGCCACCACCCAGCGGGACCATGGGACTGTTTGAGGTGAAAAACCACACCTGATCTAGTTCAGAACCCTGATCATATTTGGATCTGAATGTCTCTACTCCTAACCCTCTTACCTGCCTCCAGGTGTGTCTGGAGACGGATTGGCCAGTCCCTGACTGTCGCGGAGGTCTGTCCAGTTTGTCTCCACTGCCGTCCTTCCAGTCGGTGGCGGTCCTGGTGGGTGTGTCTCTGTGGGCGGTGTGGACCAGCATCCTCTGTCTCTGTCTCTTCAGGTTCTGTAGTGCCACAACCGTCTACAAGATCTGTGGCTGGCTGCAGCTGACAGCAGGTCTGTACCAGCAGGGGGCGTTAGTTTTGTAACATTAGAGTAAGTAAGTAAAGTTTATTTATACCACCTTTCACAGACAAAAATCACAAAGAGCTTCACAAAAAACAGAATTAAACCTGATTAAAAGACAAAGAACTAAAAACATCAAGACAAACTAAAAGACTATAAAAACAATAAAGAACAGATTAAAATGTCCATTTTAGAGGGCGGGGTTTCCTGTTTGTACCTGTAGAGGGCGGGGTTTCCTGTTTGTACCTGTAGATGGCGGGGTTTCCTGTTTGTACCTGTAGAGGGCGGGGTTTCCTGTTTGTACCTGTAGAGGGCGGGGTTTCCTGTTTGTACCTGTAGAGGGCGGGGTTTCCTGTTTGTACCTGTAGAGGGCGTGGTTTCCTGTTTGTACCTGCAGAGGGCAGGTTTCCTGTTTGTACCTGTAGAGGGCGGAGCTTCTGTAGTTCTGATATCTCTGTGTCCTCCAGGGTTCTGTCTAGCCTTGGCCTGTCTTCTGTTCCCGGACTCGTGGGAGAGTCCAGAGATGAGGACTCTGTGTGGAGACTCGGTGAGGACACCTGTCCTTCTGGGCAACCAGGAGTTTTAGTCCAACATGTACCTCTCTGACGATGCCCTCCTCCTTTGTCCCTCCAGGTGAGCAGCTTCTCTCCAGGTAACTGCTCTGTCCACTGGGCCTACATCCTGGCCCTCCTTGGAGTTCTGGACTACGCCATCCTGTCCACACTGGCCTTTGTCCTCGCCAACCGACAGGACGCCCTGCTGCCGCCACTGGAGTCCCAGGAGGGTGAGGAGGGGAGGAGGGGAGGGGGTGAGGGGACGCCTTGATGCCGCTGGAGTCCCAGGAGGTTGAGGACTCCAAGATCTGAAATGTGTGTGTGTGTGTGTGTTCAGTGACTGCAGGTCTCCTGATGACACCGTGAGTCACCAGCTAAGGCTCCTCTCCTGATTGGTCGATGCAGCTCAGCCTTGTTGCCCTTCATGTCTTCGTCTTCTTCACATAGAGAAACTCACCAGACCCTCTGACTGGTCCAGTCAGGTCCTGATGGTGTCGGGTCTCCATCCTCTAGTTCTAACTCAGATTGAAGGTCCCCCCAGTGACGTTTAATGACCTTAGATGACCTCAGACTCATTGATCTGTTGTTTTGTTTTCATCTGATCTGATCAAAATTCACCCCAAAATAAAACTATGAACATTCTTAGAGTCACTGATAAACAACATGTGTGTTTTCTGTTTGCGTCACCCAAATGTTTATTTATTGTAGTGGTTGTTTACAGACCTGCAGTAAGGAGAATATTTTTGTTATTTTGTGTTTTAATCTAGTTTGGTTTTTTTTTGTTTTACAGCAAAAAATAAAATGATCTCCAGAAAACAAGCATAAAGATAAATAAATGTTTACAGAGATGACACACTTTAAAAATCATTTGGTTTTATTTTAATAATCAAATGGGCTAAACCAGGAACAGGGCTAGACCCGAGGATGGGGTCAAGACGGGACCAAGTCTAGACCAAGGGTGGGGTCAAGTCAGGATCAGGGCTACACTGGGGGTGGGGTTATTTCAGGATAAGAGCTACACCAAGGGTGGGGCTAAATCAGGTCCAGGCTAAACAGGCGGTGGAGCTCAATGAGGGACAGGGCTACACTAGGGTTGGGGCTAATTTAGAACCAGGACTACAACAGGGGTAGGGCTAATAGGGCTGAAGGTGGTGCTAATTGATGACTGGGGCTACACCAGCCAGTGCTTTGTAGTCCATGACTTGGTTCTATAGAAATAAGGGACAGTTACATTTCTACATGTAGACAAGAACACTTTATGCTGATTTTATTTGAGACACAAAGTGCTGAGTATAACAACAACAACACAAACACTAGGACATGCAACCAGTCACAGAGCTGAGACGCTGTTGCCATGGTTACAGGCACTGTCCAATCTGGTTTTACCCAGAAGCCACTAGGTTCAACAGGAATCAAACCAGAAACCTGAGGATTGACGGTCAGCAATTTCTCCCCTGTTTAACTATATATCCCACAATGCATTGCACTAAGAGGTCAGCCAATCAAAAAGATTGATTCACAAAATAATTGTCGAATATACTGAGGCTGAGTTTCAAATGTCCAGTAGTTCACGCTGTAGTGAGGCGGCCATTTTGCAGTGGTGTTTGTTTCCTTGTATTCCCTATCTACGGCCCTAGAAACCATTCATCTGGTTCAATTAAAGTAGTGAACTTACATTGATCACTTAATTGGTGAAAATAGACCATTTGCTCCCTGAGCGGACAGAGCATGCTAACGCTAACAACTTTTCGTAAAGTGATTTTCCAACTCATTGCCGAAACAGAAATCTTTAGCAGCTGGTTCTGGATCAGATCCATTAATAATGTCTGGATGTTGCATGTTGCTCCATGCTGGTGTCAGTGAGACATTTTAATGAAGTGAAACCAGTGATCACTAATATGGAGACTAATGATGGGACTACATTTCCCATTATGCCGTCCATCAGCTCAGATTCAGGTGTTTAAGTCAGATGACCCCTGACCCCATTTATTTAACAGACACTGTACAAACAACTGAAAACTAGCTGCATGCTGCATTCAGGTGCATTCAGGAACTAGTGAACATTTGGAAAAAGAGCCAAAGGAACAGTTTGAGATTTTGGTTCAATAGCTGTGTCCTGATGAGGCTCTTGGGTAATGTAGTTTTCAAAATGTCAGGCTCTCCATCATTCCAAACCAACAGATCACTTTTCAGAAAAGCAGCAAAAAGCAAAAGAAACGATACAAAGAATAAAACCATCCTCCTGTAGCCCCTCCCATTCTCTCATTGCAATCCCCTCCCCTCCTTTACCCCTCCCCTTCCTCCTTCTCCTGTTGCTCCTCCTCCTCCTCCCATTGCTCCCCCCTCCTTCTCTCACTCCCTTATGTACTCCAGAATTTGATGGATCAGTATTTGCGGGTCGTAGGTCAGGACCGCTCTCCGACGGCGCCTATGACTCCCCTGATTCAGTTCTTCAGCGTCAGCGATCACCATGTCATTGATGCTTTTCATCCTCTGAAGCCTGGCAGGTTGTGGGTGGAGCTCTTCCTCCTCATCCTCCAACCTCTTCACCCTAAGGAGGGGGGGGTTGTTGCCAGGCAACGGAGGAGCCACTTCATCAAGGGAGCGGCGTGTTCTCCTATGGGCGGAGCCAACAGCGTCTGACAGGTCTCTCCTCACACGGCGATTGTAGGAGAATGAGGGCGGGGCTTGATTAGGACCAATGCTGGACTGTATCCTAGCAACCATCCGCCTATGGATGAGAAAGAGTTTCAAAACAAAGTCACATAGATCAGGTGATCTGATTGGCTGAACATGTCGGTGGTTTTATTACTGGGTAAAAAAATGATAATTTATTCTAAACAATTAAAGATTGAAGCTCAATTCATTTGAATTAAAAACAAAATATTTTAAGAAACATTTGATTGAACTTAAATTTAGAGAGCCAGTGAGTCCAGTCCAGTAAATCCAGACCAGCACAGCGAATCCAGTCCAGTAAATCCAGCCCAGCCCAGTGAATCCAGTCCAGTAAATTTAGCCCAGCCCAGTAAGTCCAGTCCAGTAAATCCAGACCAGGCCAGTGAGTCCAGTCCATTAAATACAGCACAGCCCAGTGACTCCAGTCCATTAAATCCAGTCCAGCCCAGTCAGTCCAGTCCAGTAAATCCAGCCCAGCCCAGTGAGTCCAGTCCAGTAAATCCAGATCAGCCCAGTGAGTCCAGTCCAGTAAATCCAGACCAAACCAGTTAGTCCAGTAAATCCAGATCAGCCCAGTGAGTCCAGTCCAGTAAATACAGCCCAGACCAGTGAGTCCAGTCCAGTAAATCCAGATCAGCCCAGTGAGTCCAGTCCAGTAAATCCAGACCAAACCAGTTAGTCCAGTAAATCCAGATCAGCCCAGTGAGTCCAGTCCAGTAAATCCAGACCAAACCAGTTAGTCCAGTAAATCCAGACCAGCCCAGTGAGTCCAGTCCAGTAAATCCAGACTAGTAAATCTAGTCCAGGCCAGAGGAATGATTCCAGACCACTCAGAAAAGTGAGTCCAGATCAGTACTTAGTCCAGTCCAGTTTAATGATACAAACCAGTCCATTGAGTCCAGTCTAGTGTTGTGAATCTGGTTCTGGTTTGAAATGTTTTTCTGCTCCACCAGGTCTAGACCTCAGGTTCGTTTTTTGGCTTAAAGCATCTTGACATTTATTGAGAGTCTGTCAGTCATCTCACCTGAGGGTGTCCTGGTATTGGTTGGGTCCAGAAGGGGGTCGCTCAGTCTCTCCAGCTCTCTGCAGCAGACTCTGGACTAGCCGAGGGTCCATCCTGAACACCACACTCCTGTTAATGTTCCCATCTTCTCATAATCATTGTGACGATCGACATGGACTCACCTGTCCAGCAGGCCCTGAGCAAGCCGGGGCTCCACAAGGGCCCACCAGGAAACCGGAGGCCGCCCCATGCCCAGATCCTGCCCCCTCTCATCATATTCCACAGCATCAGGGCCCTGAAAGTCTGCTGGAGGCTCTCGATCGTCCTCTTCATCGTCCTCCTCCTCCATCACCTCCACGTCGGCTGGACCCACCAATCCCGTACGCTCTGCCTCGCTCAGGAGGCGCAGCAGAGCGGCCATGTAGGCTGTGGACAAGGTCATGCTCATTAGCATCCTGGTCTACTGATGAAACAGAACCGTGTTCTACCGAAGAAAACTTTACAAAACATTCATCAGAAAACACTCAGACTGTGACTACCTGCTTGCTGCTCCTCTTTCAGCGCCCTCCTCTGGTCTCTCTCCACCAACTGCTGAAGAGCCTGGTCAATGCCCCTCCCCCTCCAGTCTTCTGATTGGTAGAGCTGGTCAATAACCCCGCCTCCTGCCTGCATGGTGGGATATGACTTCACCTGTTTCTCATACGGCAGCAAGCTGTGGAGGTCTCTGCGCTGGCGTCTGACTCCGCCCGAAGGAAAAGTCTGAAAAAGAAGTTTGATTTTACCAGGACCTGATCCAGAGCCAGGACCTGATCCAGAGCCAGGACCTGATCCAGAGTCTGGACCTGATCCAGAGCCGGGACCTGATCCAGAGCCGGGACCTGATCCAGAGCCTGGACCTGATCCAGAGCTGGACCTGATCCAGAGCCAGGACCTGATCCAGAGTCTGGACCTGATCCAGAGCCAGGACCTGATCCAGAGCCAGGACCTGATCCAGAGCCGGGACCTGATCCACAGGAGTTCCTGTATAACCAGGTTAAAGAGACCAGTTCTAACAGAGACCACTAAGGGAAACAGAGTTTGGGGGTCCACAGCAGCAGGTTCTCAGTAGTCTGGTCTCCTTTAGCCCCCCACAGGAGCTACAGGTCATCTTCTACACCTCCATCACCCTCTACGTCCTGGACATCCATCACTGAGTGGTTCAGCTCAGCCACAGACCAGGACAGGTCCAGACTGCTTCCAGTAATCAGGTCCACAGAGAGGATCGTCAGGGCTGACCTGTACAGGTCTAGGGTCAGCGACATCTCTGCAGACCCCACACATCCTGCTAAAGCCTCCCCCAGACTGTTCCTCTGATGGACACTAACAGCCAGAGTAATCAGATTACTCTGCTCCCAGCTCTACGTCTACCTGACTGATGGTTTTCGTTCTAGTTTCTGTACATGTTGTCCCTCTGTTTTCTCCTCCTTTGAACTAAACGTCTTTACGATGAAACCCAAGACAAACTCCTTGGTTGTGCAGAAATCTGATTTTTGTGACGGAGGTCTGAGGTCAGTTCTGCTCACAGGAAACAATCAGGACCGTTTCCTGTTGATGAAGGTCACACAAGGTCAAATAGTTGCAGATTTGTTTGAATGAAAAGCTTTTAAACAGTTTCTCTTTAGTTCAGTTTGTAAAAAGAAACTAGGAGCAGGAGGTTTCCAGGGAGATACTCTGTTGCCATGGCAACACAATGAGCAACCATTGACTCTTAAACTCAGCAGACTGGACCTATTCCTGGTTCTGGTTCTGATCCTGGTTCTGGTCCTGATCCTGGTTCTGGTTCTGGTCGTTGTCCTGATCCTGTTCTGGTTCTGGTTCTGGTTCTGGTCCTGATCCTGGTCCTGGTTCTGGTCCTGATCCTGGTTCTGGTCCTGATCCTGGTTCTGGTTCTGGTCCTGATCCTGGTTCTGGTTCTGGTCCTGATCCTGGTTCTGGTCCTGATCCTGGTTCTGGTCCTGATCCTGGTCCTGGTTCTGGTCCTGATCCTGGTTCTGGTCCTGATCCTGGTTCTGATCCTGGTTCTGGTCCTGATCCTGGTTCTGGTCCTGATCCTGATCCTGGTTCTGGTTCTGGTCCTGATCCTGATCCTGGTTCTGGTCCTGATCCTGATCCTGATCCTGGTTCTGGTCCTGATCCTGGTTCTGGTCCTGATCCTGGTTCTGATCCTGGTTCTGGTCCTGATCCTGGTTCTGGTTCTGATCCTGATCCTGGTTCTGATCCTGATCCTGGTTCTGGTCCTGATCCTGATCCTGGTTCTGGTCCTGATCCTGGTTCTGGTCCTGATCCTGATCCTGGTTCTGGTCCTGATCCTGGTTCTGGTCCTGATCCTGGTTCTGATCCTGATCCTGGTTCTGGTCCTGATCCTGGTTCTGGTCCTGATCCTGGTCCTGATCCTGGTTCTGATCTTGTTAGAAGGTCTCAGTAGACTCTCGGTCCTCATAAACACACACAAACACCAGGGTTGGTACACACACTCCGTCAGGAGAACTGCCTTGTTGCTCTGGGTGACCAGCTCCTGTTGTCATGGTGACAGAAGATGAACTATAATGTCCCTTCTGCCACACACATTTACACTGCTATCTTTGTGAGGACCACAGTGGCTTCGGGTCCAAACCTGCTGATTAGTCCTGGTTCTGGTCTGGTTCTGACATGAACCCAGTTGAGTTGAAAAAACCCAACACAAAGACACGCGCGTGCGCGTGTGTGTGTGTGTGTGTGTGTGTGTGTGTGTGTGTGTGTGTGTGTGTGTGTGTGTGTGTGTGTGTGTGTGCGTGCGTGCGTATGAGTTGATGCGGTCAAGTGGAGGAAAACAGCATCAGAATCAGGTTACCGTGACGATCAAACAACATGGTGTCAGCTGGAAGAATCCTTACCTGAGCAGCCTGGATGAGAGCAGCACCGAGCAGCAGGAGGCCGACGGACGCCATGATGGAGACAGGACCAGACTCACAGAGAAGGGAGGGGCTATGGAGACAGGACCAGACCCACAGGGAGGGGAGGGGCTATGGAGACAGGACCAGACTCACAGAGAGGGGAGGGGCTATGGAGACAGGACCAGACCCACAGAGAGGGGAGGGGCTATGGAGACAGGACCAGACTCACAGAGAGGGGAGGGGCTCATGGAGACAGGACCAGACCCACAGGGAGGGGAGGGGCTACGATGGAGACAGGACCAGACCCACAGGGAGGGGAGGGGCTACGATGGAGACAGGACCAGACCCACAGAGAGGGGAGGGGCTATGGAGACAGGACCAGACCCACAGAGAGGGGAGGGGCTATGGAGACAGGACCAGACCCACAGGGAGGGGAGGGGCTATGGAGACAGGACCAGACCCACAGAGAGGGGAGGGGCTATGGAGACAGGACCAGACTCACAGAGAGGGGAGGGGCTACGATGGAGACAGGACCAGACCCACAGGGAGGGGAGGGGCTACGATGGAGACAGGACCAGACCCACAGGGAGGGGAGGGGCTACGATGGAGACAGGACCAGACCCACAGAGAGGGGAGGGGCTACGATGGAGACAGGACCAGACCCACAGGGAGGGGAGGGGCTACGATGGAGACAGGACCAGACCCACAGGGAGGGGAGGGGCTACGATGGAGACAGGACCAGACCCACAGGGAGGGGAGGGGCTATGATGGAGACATGGTAGGATGTGCCTCTCAGGTTTAGTTGAAAGCTTTTATGTGACAAAGATAAACTTTATGTCACTGTCATGATGACTGTTCCAGGGCACTTGTCTCCAGGCCCAGAGTGGCTAATCAGGAGGGTCTGGACGATTCCCAGGAGGCCTCTCTGATGTTTTGGCTGTAAGGGCCAGTGTTATCTTTTCTTTTGGGCTGGTGAATAGGTTGATCACGTACGCTGCTACGCTGTCCCCGGGCCGCCTCTATGGCCACTAGTAGGTCTCAGGTCTTTTTCTTCTCCAGGCGCTCCCTGACGTCACCTTTGGAATTTCCAGCTCTTCTGTTTGATTTGTCCAGTTTAACCTGTTAAAACGATCATTTGGTTTTAACATTACAGTTTAGAGGTCTGTAGCATTCAGATCATTAGATATAGTGATGACAGCAGCCTGACTCGATGGAGACTAAATAAGTCCTGACTGATGACAAGGAGAGGGTTCAAATATCATCAGAGTGTTGCTGAGAAAATCATAAAAACAGACTCAGGATCAGTTTGACCCAGAGGAAACTTTCAGCATCAGGCTCATTTGAGACAACGATGGTGTAAGACACAAAGTCCCAGAGCCCAGTGCAGACCTTTATTCATGTTTAGGGTCGGCCATGTTTCTGTAAAATGACTCTTATGCAGAGGGGAAAAGCATCATTATAAATATAATAATAATAATTATTATTATTAGGGATGCACCGATACCACTTATTTCAAAACCGATCCGATACCGATACTTAAATCTGAGTACTCACCGATACCGAGTACCGATACTTCTACCACAAAAAAATGCAACAAATTGGAATACAGGTTTTATTTTTTCTTCTCTGCTTTTTACAACAAAAAACTGAGTTAGATAAAAAAAAAAAAAGAATAAAAATGATCACAAAACTAAACTATAAGGTGAAAAATCACCATTTTCTGTGATTTCACAGTGGAATTATTGCAGTTTTCCACATTTTAACCAAATAAAATGAACTATTTGGCACCATCTCCAGCTCTCAACCCACACTGTTCCTCTTTAGCTCAATAGCTCCCCCTAGTGTCCAATATAGGAAACTACAACAGAAATCACAAGTCACAGACAGTGAAGCCACTGGTATCGGGTAACTTAACCGATGCCGATACCAGTATCGGTATCGGTGCATCCCTAATAATAATAATAATAATAATAATAATAATAATATAATAATAATAATATAATGTGAAAAACAAACTCACAGAAAACAGTGCCATAATGTATTTATTCATACTTTATGAAGTTCATTATGTCTTCCTTTCCTTTAACGAAACATTGTTGTTCTTTTTCTCAGACATGTAAAGGTGTAGGCAAGTTCTTGTTTACCTTCTTTTTTTTACATTGACATGTAAACTGAACCCGAGAGGAGGAGGATCCAGGTGAAAAAGCTGACGCCGCTCTGCACGCGTGCCAAAGAGACTGGATCAGATGATCAGTCCAACTAAAATGACTGGTCCAACAGAGTGAACCTCTAAGCGATAGCAGAACCAACGCCTTTCTCAGAGGGGAATTATCAGCAGATACGGAGAGCAAGAGCACAAGATATCGAGACGATTTAGCAAAGCGCGAGCATTGCCAGATCCGCGGGCCACCTGCGTAAAACCGTAGTAGAGAGAACTCCATACAGGTCATGGATCGATGATGACCCGCTGCACCCCGGAACATGAGGAGAAGATCAACTCAGCTCACTCTGCAGCTCGTCAGCAGGTGATCACAGTGAGCACTCCATACTGCCACGTACACCGGTCCGGACCGGATCTTTCAGGCGCCATCAATACATCAATTCATTTTTTTATTCTGCCGTTCTCACAGCTCGGCACCAAATGACCTACGGACGGGTACTTGTCCGGGGACCTCTGTGCTAATCCACCACAATCTGACACCAGCTGATCCTTTATTGGAACTTTCCACTGAATAAATACAGCGGGGGTAGGGGGGTGGTCCATAGCAACAAGTCACACACATCATCATGACCATCATCACTGTTGTCATGGTTACTTATGCTGGATAGAATGTTAACACAGGGTTAGGGATACACACACACACACACCTGTAGAGGAAACAAGAAGTGGAGTCACTGATCGTTAGTTACAGAACGACACTAGAAGAAAAGACGTCAGCATGCGGAGGATAGTACAGAGCTCAAAACAGCTTCAGTTCAAGGAAGAGGGAAAAGGGGAGGAGTCAGAACGGATCTAATACTTCTGATTGGCTGAGAGCAGACGAGATAAATAAACACTGCAGTTTGTCTGAAGGAAGGAAGTGGTGACACTTTCAGGAGGCAGGAAGACGAGATGCTTCACATCACATGACAGGAAGTCTGACATCATCAACAGGAAGTTCAGTCTCTGGTCAAAGGGTCCAAAGTCCAAAGACATTTCAACCTAAAATGTACCAAAATGAAATGCTGAAACTCATTCAATGGAAAACATTTCAGTCTAAAGACGTTTCTACAGAACTCATATCTGACCAGTCACCCAGAACTGGTTTGATCCAGTCCCAGACTCTTAGAACGCCCACTAGTTCACTCTCTAGTGTCCACTATCTAGTCCCTACGAGGTGAGAGGGCTTTACCCCCCAGCTGTCCTCTCTGTGTGGAGTCCTGTAATGGACTGGAGACCTGTCCAGGTGTCCCCGTCCTCTCACCCTGTAATGGACTGGAGACCTGTCCAGGTGTCCCCGTCCTCTCACCCTGTGACCTCTGGAGAAAGACAGCAGCTCGCCATGACCTTTACAGGATGAAAATGGATGGACGGGTCTCCTAAATTAACGGGGTCACTTGAATAAAACACCTGAATCTGAGCTGAAGGACAGCATCATGGGAAATGTAGTTCCCATCATGTGTGTCCATGCCACTGATGTTGTATTAGTTCCATATCAGTGACACCAGCCTGGAGCAGCAGGACCTTCAACATCCAGACATTATTAATGGATCTGATCCAGAACCAGCTGTCACAAACAAACATCTGTTTTTAGACCAGGTGACACGTTTCTAGGGCCCTAGATAGGGAAGGACCCTATTTATACAACATGGCTGCCTCACTACAGAGTGAACTAGTGGATGTTTGGAACTCAGATCCTGTTTTGACCCGACCACCCGGTTCCGGTGCGGTCTGACTCTCATCCACCAGAGCCACCATGAAGCTTTGGTTTGGATCTGTTTTCAATCTAAGCCCAGTGTGAACAGCTTCATGACATCACATGTAGGGGCGGGGTTTAAACATGGGCTTGGGTCCAATAGGAAAGAAGAGTTCAGTCTTTATGGTCTGTTCAGTGATATCTATACAGCACAAACACACATCCTGATTACACACTGGGTCACCACGGTAACAGATTCATGCTCCTACCACTTCATGTTGTTGTGTTGATGATGTCTTTGTGTTTTTATTCATATTTTTTTGTCATTTATACATCAGCTCACCCCTCCCACCCCACACCCATAGCTCTGCAGACAGACAGGAGTGTTGCATTGTGGGTAGGTTGCAGGCGACCCCACTGCTGGTTCCCCTTGACACTTCCTGTGATGGAAGGAAGAGTATCAGGTCATTCAGGGTCAGTTCACCATAAACTAAAAAAAGCATCAGTGTTTATCAAATGTTAACATTTATTAGGAAATGCAAAGTGAAACAGTTTGACTGACAGCTAATGGAGGTTCAGCTCAGACACCATGATGACATCACCATCCCCCAGACCCACCTGCTTCCTGTCAGCTCACATCTGATT
Organism: Callopanchax toddi; assembly: GCA_006937965.1. NCBI lineage: Eukaryota > Metazoa > Chordata > Actinopteri > Cyprinodontiformes > Nothobranchiidae > Callopanchax > Callopanchax toddi. The sequence goes on along the minus strand of SSNR01000045.1, from coordinate 692,159 downwards.
GGAGAAGGAGGTTGGCGCCCCCTGCTGAACGTAGCCTTGGCCATACTCTGCATCCTGTACAAAATAAAACACAATAGATGAGGATGGATGGCTGATGGATGGATGGATGGATGATGGATGGATGGATGATGGATGGATGGCTGATGGCTGATGGATGGATGGATGGATGGATGATGGATGGATGGATGATGGATGGATGGCTGATGGATGGATGGATGATGGCTGATGGATGGATGGATGGATGGATGGATGGATGGATGATGGATGGATGGATGGATGGATGGATGGATGGATGATGGATGAATAGTGATTGTGACAGGTAAACACATGACCATGGGCACAGAAACGAACTATTTTATGTAAAACTCACTGGAGAAGAGTTTTAATGGTTTAAACGGAGGGACCACGGCTGAATGCTGCAGTTTATTCCAGAAATAAACGTCAAATAAACCCAGTAAACTTCACACTGACCTTTCAGTCCAAAGTTTTAGTCACATTTTAGGTCCACTTCTTAGCAACGCAGCCTTTGTTTATTTCATCACCGTTCAGTCAGCTGTTTGGAGCAACAAGGAACAGTTCCGCGCATGAAGCAGAGAGAGGGGCGGAGCTTAGAGCTGCTAGACTGCCCTACAGCCCCTCCCTCTGAAACGAGGCATTTCTGCTGCTGGGAGAATGAGGCAATGTTTGAGCAGCTGCTGCACCTTAACCAAGGGGTTTTTGACCAATGAATGGTTTTTATATGTTATTGATATGTTAGAGAAATCATTCAGAGTGGCTAAAAAGTGCATGATAGGGACCCTTTAATCTGAATGCAGGTGTACCACAGGGCTCAGTTCTTAGCCTAATCTTTTTTCTCTTTACATAAACGAGTTCCCTGATTCATTCCAGGGGCAGCTTTCAGAGGAATGCTGATGATGCAGATGTGCATGTGTCCAGGAAGGGCGTCTCATCAGCCTCAACACAGAGTCCATCACAGCCTGCTTAGAACGGGCAAGTCGGACCTTGAAAAGGGAAAAAATGTCCCAGTTTGCTTTGAGACACTGGTTCCTGGGACCTTCTGGTTCCTCAGTGACCTTCTGGTTCCTCAGTGACCTTCTGGTTCCTCAGTGACCTTCTAGTTCCTCAGTGACCTCCTGGTTCCCCAGCGATCTTCTGGTTCCTCAGTGACCTTCTAGTTCCTCAGTGACCTTCTGGTTCCTCAGTGACCTCCTGGTTCCCCAGCGATCTTCTGGTTCCTCAGTGACCTTCTAGTTCCTCAGTGACCTCCTGGTTCCTCAGTGACCTCCTGGTTCCCCAGCGATCTTCTGGTTCCTCAGTGACCTTCTGGTTCCTGGGACCTTCTGGTTCTTCAGTGATCTTCTGGTTCCTCAGTGACCTTCTAGTTCCTCAGTGACCTTCTGGTTCCTCAGTGACCTTCTAGTTCCTCAGTGACCTTCTAGTTCCTCAGTGACCTTCTGGTTCCTCAGTGACCTTCTGGTTCTTCAGTGACCTTCTAGTTCATCAGTGACCTTCTGGTTCCTCAGTGACCTTCTGGTTCCTGGGACCTTCTGGTTCCTCAGTGATCTTCTGGTTCCTGGGACCTTCTGGTTCTTCAGTGACCTTCTGGTTCCTGGGACCTTCTGGTTTCTCAGTGACCTCCTGGTTCTTCTGGTTTGTTGTTTTTAGTGAATAAAGTTTCAGGTGAGTGCAGAGGGTGCAGGACGAGGACATGTCTTTTCTCCTGAACCTGAATGAAGCAGCCCTGGTTACCTGTCTGGTGACTCACCTGGTTGTATCCCTGCTGGTTGTAGTCAGGTTGGTAGCCGCTCTGATTGCTGGCATACGGGTCTTGTTCGTACGCCCCCTGCTGGCCGTCGGCGTCAGGAGCAGGTTTTGGCTGAGGAGGTGGAGCCCGCATAAAGGGAGCGATGATCCCCGTCTCCTTGAAGATGAACCAAATGTTTCCCACCCACAGGACCAGATTAATGAAACCAAACGCCTGCAAGAGGACATGATGAAGGTCACTATCCTCCTTACAGCACAATGAAAACAGCTAATGTCACCAAAACGTTTTACAGATAAATCAAAGTCAGAAAAAGCAATAAAACAGTAAATAAAAGCCCTCAGTCTGGACCAGGGGTTAAAGTTCTCCGTTGTGGAGATGGAATTCCGTCAATTGGGACAAAAGAGAAAAATGTTCTGTCAGATCAGATCTCTCTCTCTCGCTCGTAAATAAAGATACGTGAGAATAATGAAGGTCACGGGTGGGACTTTCCAAGCAGCGTTCTATGGCGCGCTGCTTCAGGAACGGGTCCTGTACAAGTCTAGCCAAAACCATGGCGCGCCCACGGCGCAGCGCGGACATCTCCAGTGTTCAGCCTTTAGCGTGGACGGAGGTGACGACAAGTCCCCACTATACCCAGCAGAAAACAGCGCTGCGTCCCCACCAATAAAACTACAGCACCCCGGCGGAACGAGGTGCTGCTGTGCGAGGAGCGTGTTCAGGTGAAGGAGGAGTGATCTGGATAGACCGGTCCGGAACCAGCCCCTCAGTCCAGGATGTACGCTAGCGATTAGGGTGACCAGATGTCCCGTTTTGTGCAGTATTGTCCTGTATTTTCATTACTTTTCACACGTTCCACAAATTTAGACACTGTACCGCATTTACCCTTAAAGCTGCCAGAAGGAGGATTTCAGCTAAAGATCAGTTTTTGAATTCAAAACAAGACGGCTCCTCCCTAAAAATCCCTTCACCCCCACCTCCCGCTCCGTCTAACTCCACCTCTGAAATTGTGTGCGCGCATTACCTTATTTGTTGTCATTTGTTATCAGGTGTAACTGATGAAGCTCTTGGTAGCCGTGGAATAGCTAACTTTGGTGCAGAGGTTTGCCCCGACTGCTCCACGGTCGCTCTTATCTGAACTGAAGTCGACGGAAAAAACAGAGCGCCGGGTGTGCGCGCGGCCCCCACCTCTGCGGATGTGCGTGATGCGAATACACGTCGAGTATCAACACCAAATATGGAAATTTAAATTTTATTGGCTGAAACAGTTCGGCGGCCTGAACAATGCAAAGGGGTTGACAGGATGGGGGGGGTCTTCATCAGACTAACAGATGTTGTGGAACTGTAAGCATAGATCATAGTTTAGACCTGAAATATCATTTAAAACATTTAGAAAACTTTGATACAGAAAAAAATACTCTTTCTGGCAGCTTTAAAGTGATAATATGCAACTTTTTCATATGTTTAAATCTTCTCCTTGAGCCAGTCTGTGCTAATCTGACTCTTTACAGAGTTAATGAAAAGTCACTTAGCCCCATCTGGTGATTAGATCCAGAATACCACGATTGCAAAATCTCCGTCGCCGTCACGGTACCCAGGAAGTCACGTGTCTCACGAGGGTTAGGCTAACCCAAAGTGGCTAGCTGTTATGCTAGCTCTGGAGTGTTTTTAGCTCATGATTCCTGATTTTTCCCATCTCTCCCTGCTTGAACACAGCTGATTTCTCTGAAGGAGTAAATAACCGCTCCTGTAGAAAGCTATGAAGGCTGAGGAGACATTTCAACAGGTAGATTTAGGCGTTTAGAAGCTGAAACAATATGCTAACTTGTGTAATGCAGTGATTTAAAACGGGCACCAGAGGGAGCCCAAAACAAGCAAAACTGCATATTATCACTTTAAGCTTTGTTTCCATTGCGGGGTCCAGGGTGGATCGAGTTGAGTCCTCATAGGCCGGTATGGATGGGTACAGGTCCGCGATTTCAGGGGAGCGTTTCAATCGGCAGTTGGACTCTCACTTGGCAGGCGAGGCTAAACATAAATGTGTGCCGTCATATCAGACCAGCGCTGGTAATATAGTGCTAAAGCAATAAAATAACTGCCCTTCGGGGTTTGTTGTTTTAAGGCCACAGCTCCGCCCTAACCGTACCGCTCCATTCTCCTATGGACAGAATGAATGAAGAGAGCCATTTATGACTCATGAATGGCTCAGCCTGGCTCAGTTGTTTGGACCGGTTCTGTTCTGGACCCTGCATTGGGAACTAGGCTTTACAGTCCAGTTAACCTGATACCACAGTTATCTCACCTACACCTTGTGTACAGGCAACCAAAGCCCCCTCCCCTCCCAAAATGATGCCTCAGCTTCAGGTTAAGACTCACCACAGAGGTGTTGAGTCCAGACATCACCGGGTCATGGACTTCACGGCATTCATTCCCCTTTTCCCTACAGGCGTTGATCATGGTGACAACTTTTTCCGGATCCGTGGCCGTCTTTACGTCAGACAGACCTTTGGCCCAAGCTGCTGAACTCACGAGCCACATGAAGGCAAACACGCCTGTTATCCCAAGGTCCTAGAACAGGGTGAAGGTCCAGATCAGAGCCACATCTTAAAGAACATCATGGGGTCACATGACTGTACTCACAATCAGAGGTCCCTTGTTGTTGTCCTTATACTTTTCATAAAAGAAGACGTAGATGCTGAGAGCCGCCATGGAGTAGAGGAAGGCAAAGACGCCAATGGTGACGAAGAACTCAGCTGAAGAAGAATAATCACCAACCAGGAAGACTCGCTCCTTGCTTCCCTCCCTACAAGAGGGGGCGTCGAAGTACACCTGGTGGAGTCTGGGAGTGGAAGAGTCAGTCAACGTCAGTCAACAACCCATCAAGCATGGATTCATCTGGCTCCTGCCTCTTTTAGGAAATCAGAAGCTGATGGCTGGAGCTGGATGCTGGGCTCCGAGTTACTTTAAGACAAAGACTTTTAACAGACTTCTCTCAAACTGCTACTGGTTGGTTTTCTAGCCACCTGAAGGTCAGAAGCAATGTGTGGTGTCACTTCCTGCTTTCTAAACGTCACTAATGGTGTTCCACAAGGCTCAGTTTAATCACCTACCCTCTGTTTACTACTGATGTCAGTGACTTAGGAAAAAACCTCCATTCCTCTACGCTGATGATTCTGTAATTCCTCAGACTCATAACTGAGAAATCGGTCTTTTAATCTTCATATTAAAGGCACACTATGTAACTTCTTCGTATTTTTAAATCTTGTCCTTGATCCAGTCTGTGCTAATCTGACCCTTTACAGCAGGCATGTCCAAAGTGTGGCCCCGGGGCCACTTGCAGCCCTCTGAGTGATTTTCTGTGGCCCTCAACTGCATTTCCAAAATGTTAGAATTTAGTCCTTTTTTAAAAATTTTGTCTGTTTAAATGTAAATGTTTCAGTTCAATCTGAATAATTCGTTTTTTATTACCCAGGTTTATTCTTTTAATTAAATTTCCTGGTAAATAGAACCACAAACACTCTCACTAAACAGCAGACGTGAACTTTTTCATAAAATCTGGCTAAATCCAGCTGCTTTACTGAAGAAAGAGGGACCCAAATCCCATTCTTGTTGCTGAAAACAAACTAGAATTTATTTTCAAGAAACTATAAAACAACTGACCAATCAAATCCAGGGAATTTGATGCTTTTCTTTTACAGAATCAAACATATGAGACCCTTTTATGTCTATTTTTGAGCAGTACAAAATCAGAAAATCACTCTAAAACCATTGTTTTGCATTTTTAAAATAAAAAAAGAAATTTATTTGGCCCCCGAAGACTTTTAACTTGGAGATTTCGGCCCCCATCTTGAAAAGTTTGGACACCCCTGCTTTACAGGGTTAATGAAAAGTCCCTCAGCCCCATCTGCTGCTTGGATCCAGAATACCACGTCTGTAACTTCTGAGTCTCTGGTCCGGTGTCCTGAAGTCTCACAAAGTCACGTATCTCAGAGGGTTAGGCTAACCCAATGTGGCTAGCTGTTATGCTAGCTCCGGAGTGTTTTTAGCTCCTGATTCCTGATTTTTCCCATCTCTCCCTGCTTGAACAGCTGATTTCTTTGACTGAGTGATGAACCGCTCCAGTAGAAAGCAGTGAAGGCTGAGGAGACATTTCCACAGATTATACAGTATATATATATATATATATATATATATATATATATATATATATATATATATATATATATATATATATACACACACATATATATCCTTTGGTGATGTATCCATGAAAGATCTTCTGTGAAGTCACCTGGTGTAAACCAGCTGGGTTTTGTTATCTAATATATGTATATATGTATGACAGACACACTACAAGGCTCTGAATATTAAAAAAGTTCGGACCTGAAAGGATATTCAAATTCCACCTCTACATTGAGGTCACTGTCCGTCCGGTTCCTACACTCGACCGCCATCCGGAACATTCCAGAATAACTGCCGCAGGTGGAGAAGGCAAAGATGGCAAAAAACTGGAATCAAATTAGGAAAACCAGGCCGTTAGAAGCTTGGAATTCTTTCAGAGACTTACAACAACAAGAAGGAAGACGACCAACAGAAACATAGCACATCAGTGGAAACACAGCAGGGTGTAACTCTGTGATTAGAGGGACCTGGTGGTGGTCAGAGGGACCTGGTGGTGGTCAGGGGACATGGTGGTGGTCAGGGGACATGGTGGTGGTCAGGGGACATGGTGGTGGTCAGAGGGACCTGGTGGTGGTCAGAGGGACCTGGTGGTGGTCAGAGGGACCTGGTGGTGGTCAGAGGGACCTGGTGGTGGTCAGAGGAACCTGGTGGTGGTCAGGAGGGATCTGGTTGTGTCACATTGTGTGTGGTGACTCCAAACTTGGAGAGTCTGCTCCAGAACAGCTTTGTCTACAGTGTAGCTCACTGTCCTCAGTGGATCAATCAGGAGCAGTCAGGAGGAGGCTGAACAACAGAACCTGTAGTATTTTGTTTCAGAGAAAAGTAAACGTAGCAGTCATTAGCAAACAAGTGAAAACTGATCATGTGTTTCTGGAAAATTTCTCCAGGATAGAGTTATTTTGTTTACAGCACTTATTTCCTGTGGGTGTTTAAAGCACAAAGCTTGTATGGTATGGAAAAAGAGAAGAGGACCAAGAATGGAGCCTTGAGGAACACCCCAGGGAAGCTCAGGACAAGAGGAAGAGGAATCATGGACATTACAACTCCTGATCCACTGCTTCAGCCCAGAGGCAAGGACAAAGCAGTTCAGTAGGATTTGTCCTACAGAAGATCCATTTTCCAAATATAGCTAGACTATGTTAGCATTCCTGATACAGCAGAACCCTCAGGAAATAAAACACAATTTCTGATCAGATGTGATCAGTTTTTGACTAGCCAAATAATGACATGTGTCCAAATCTCAGAAAGAAAGTTTCAAACTCAATTTCTATGAAAAAGGTTTTGGCTTGAATTCTTTTTGATATTGTTCAGTCTTAATTAGCATTTACTTCCTGTTATATTTTAAAAGAACACTTCCCCCTCCAGCCTGGCCATGTGTTGAAGTATCCCTGGGCACCATACTGAACTCCAAACAGCCTCTCTTAACCTCAACGGGACATACCTGAAGAACTAAGGGTTAAGGAATGGTGCCACCGCTGGTTTCGGTTTCTGACTTCCTGTGACACTGAGTGGTGTTACTTGCATGGATTTACACCTCACGTTGACATCTGCTGTTTGGCTTCGAACAGAAATAATGAAGGAACACAACATTCCTAATGATGGATCAGAGGAGTGTCTAAACCCCGCCCACTGCCTGGATTCCATTACTCTTGATGCAAATCTGTTGCAGGATGGCGGTATTTGTTTACAAAGGTGGAGCCTGGGGGCGGAGCTACCACTGAGCTTTTAACATAATAAATCATTTGGGGTCAGAACTGGCTAACTTCTGGATCTTGGATTCTAAACTTAAAAACAGACCTGGGCGGTCAGAACTTCTGTGTGAGCAAAGACGAAACTTTGATTTCAAGAAGGACATCACAAAAAACAAGAAGAACAAGTGTGTGTGTGTGTGTGTGTGTGTGTGTGTGTGTGTGTGTGTGTGTGTGTGTGTGTGTGTGTGTGTGTGTGTGTGTGTGTGTGTGTGTGTGTGTGTGTGTGTGTGTGTGTGTGTGTGCGCGCTCTCACCCATTGTAAGACCTTGATGAAGCCCAGAGGCACCTTAAGGACCCTGAACTGGCCCTGAGCCACCAGCTGGAGAAAGAAACACACATTAGTGGACCAGGACCAGGACCAGGACAAGGTCCAGGACCAGGACCAGGACAAGGACCAGGACAAGGACCAGGACAAGGACCAGGACCAGGACCAGGACAAGGACCAGGACAAGGACCAGGACAAGGACCAGGACCAGGAGAAGGACCAGGACCAGGACAAGGACCAGGACCAGGACAAGGACCAGGACCAGGACAAGGACAAGGACCAGGACCAGGACCAGGACCAGGACCAGGACCAGGACCAGGACCAGGACCAGGACCAGGACCAGGACCAGGACCAGGACCAGGACAGGACCAGGACAAGGACAAGGACAGGACCAGGAAAGGACCAGGAAAGGACCAGGACCAGGACAGGACCAGGACCAGGACAAGGACCAGGACAAGGACCAGGACCAGGACCAGGACCAGGACAAGGACCAGGACAAGGACCAGGACAAGGACCAGGACAAGGACCAGGACCAGGACAAGGACCAGGACCAGGACAAGGACCAGGACAAGGACCAGGACCAGGACAAGGACCAGCACCAGGACAAGGACCAGGACAAGGACCAGGACCAGGACCAGGACAAGGACCTGGACAAGGACCAGGACAAGGACCAGGACCAGGACAAGGACAAGGACCAGGACCAGGACCAGGACAAGGACAAGGACCAGCACCAGGACCAGGACCAGGACCAGCACCAGGACCAGGACCAGGACCAGGACCAGCACCAGGACCAGGACCAGGACCAGTCAAAGTCAGCTTTATTGTCAATTCTGCTATGTACAGTGCATACATATACAGAATCGAAATTTTGTTTTCTCTCAATCCGCAAAAACACATTTAAAAGAACACAAACTTGAGGAATAAAGAGGTAGATAACGAGGTAGAGAGACACTTATCATTGAGGGCTGATTCCACAATGAAACGCTCCTCGTCCATGTACTGGCGGTTGCTTATATTTGCCGTACTAGTGGTGGTTCAGCATATTGTCGTAATTTCTGAATCATAAAGTCCTCCAGAATGTCGTGTCACACGCGCCGCGGCTGAAAAAAAAGGACCGTCGTAATCTTTAGCGCCACGGCGGAGACCCGCGCATCTGGGACGCGACGTGGCGGACCCAGGGGGACTACTTTATCTGGTTACAACTAGGGATGCACCTAATCCGATACCAATATTTATATTTAACCAATACCGGTATCGGTTAAAGTTACCCGATACCAGGAACCGATACCAGTGGCTTCACTGTGACTTGTGATTTCTGTTGTAGTGTCCTATATTGAACACTAGGGGGAGCTATTGAGCTAAAGAGGAACAGTGTGGGTTGAGAGCTGGAGATGGTGCCAAATAGTTCATTTTATTTGGTTAAAATGTGGAAAACTGCAATAATTTCACTGTGAAATCACAGAAAATGGTTATTTTTCACCTTATATTTTAATTTTGTGATCATTTTTATTAATTTATTTTATTTTTTTATCTAACTCAGTTATTTGCTGTAAAAAGCAGAGAAGAAAAAATAAAACCTGTATTCCAATTTGTTGCATTTTTTTGTGTGGTAGAAGTATCGGTATCGGTACTCGGTATCGGCGAGTACTCAGATTTAAGTATCGTATCGGATCGGTTTTGAAAAAAGTGGTATCGGTACATCCCTAATTTTTATATAAAAATCTATTTTTTCCTCTGTGTCAAATTACCAATAAGTGTTGATTCACTGATACCCCCCAAAAAACTATTTTGAGAGTCAATACGACTGTTTTTTTCATTTAAAATAATTTGAAAAAGGGGGTTCGTCTTATAACTGCTCCCGACCCCACCAGCAGGGGGCGCACAGACCGCGCCCGTTCCACCTCAAAGTTACAGGTCCACTGAGGATTACAGTTTTTCTCAGCTGTTTACACACATGTTCTGGTACTTGAGACACAATGACCACAACATGTAACTCACTCCCCAGCTCCCTGAACCAATTCTGCTAAACTACAAGCTCAATTCCTGCTTTACACTCAAACTGCAGTTCTAAAACACACTTTTTTCAACACACAACACACATTTTCATTCAGAAAATATCTTGTCTTCACAAGGAACACACTGCCGTTCAAATATGCACACTGACTCATCACAAGGGCAAACACCCGTCACAGTTTTACACTCAGCAAATCAGAGCTTTAGCATAAAAGGTCGACAGGTGAGTTCTTCTGATTTGGAGCAATGGATGAAATCATTGGAAACAGAGGCAGAGCCAGAGGAGGGAGAGGAAGAGGAGGAGGACGAGGAAGTCCAAGGACCGTAATCTCTGATGAGATCTGAGAGACTTTAGTTGACAGTGAGGTCAACCCTGGTCTAACAATGAGGGATTCTGGGTAAATCTGAGCAGGAACACTGCAGCATCATCATCAGGACTGTCTGAAACGAGGAGAGGTAAGAAATCTTCTCTCACTAGAAACCTGTAGTACTGCATATCAATACAGTACTCAGTGAGTACTGTAGTACTGAATCGCCTGTAGGACAGTAAAAATACTGTAAAGTATGTTTCAAGTATTTAGCAAATGTACACCTACTTTGTATTGACAGTATTTTACTATTAGTTTGTCAGAACTGACAGATGACTCCACTAACACGAGGTGGGGGGGGGGGACATGTTCTGTCTCCTGAACATGATGACATCATCAACATGCTAGAAAACAACGCCACAGAAAACCACAACAGGAGAGAGGAGGCAGCATGTAACTGTCTACAGTCAGTCCTTCTGTTGGTGTGTTTGTAGTGAATGTGCTGCTTTTGAGTGTGTAAGGAAAGCCATTTTGTAATATATTCTGTATTCAGTTGAGGGGGGAGGGTCATATACGATTTTTCTTCTTCCTCCACCTTTTTCACTCAAATGATTTGTGTTCTGATTTGACATTTGTAGAGTGAAATAAACGTATTGAATTGTGTTGGGTGGGAATGGGGTATACATTGTGTGTACAATGTTTTTGCGGGAAAAATAAAGTTAGTGTAAATGTTCTAGTGTATTTGTGTGTTCTGAGTGTAAAAACATTGTTCTCAGATATTTGACACAATCACATTCTATGTGTATACTGACTGTAGGAAGTGTAACACTGAACCAAACAAGGCTGAAGTCATTCTGATGAACGGTGAAGAAGTGTTTTCTATTCATCACACTATGATGTCACAGTGTTTTCTATTCATCACACTATGATGTCACAGTGTTTTCTATTCATCACACTATGATGTCACAGTGTTTTCTATTCATCACACTATGATGTCACAGTGTTTTCTATTCATCACACTATGATGTCACAGTGTTTTACACTGAGACCATCAGCTGGTTCTTATAAATGTTTATTTATTTGACCGTTTGTGTGACTTTTGACACCAAAATCACATTTTGAGCAGAAATCACATTGTTTTGTTTTGAATGTGAAGTTTAGTTTTCCAGGACCATTGAGGGATTTTGCCAGTTGTAGGTGTTATTTTAGATTTGTGTGTAGAGTTCTGAGAACATGAGGCATGAAAATGTGTGTAAGCAACTAAGAAAAACTGTAAAACACCTGATGTTGAAGTCCAGCTGCAGCCAGGTCTACTTTCAGACCAGTGTGGGTTCGGTACTGGTACGGAGCCGACACCTCTCGGTGTCACATCCTGTTCCTTTGGTGCCCTCTGGTGTCCTGTCTTTTGTATTAATCTTTCTCCTCTTGTTGTTTTCACAGGTGTTCCTTGTTTGTCATCCAGCCCACCTGTGTCTCGTCTTCGTGATCACCTCCCTCCTTATTTAAGCTTCCCTGTCTTGTCAGTGTTTGTCGGTTCTATTGTGTCTTTCGTCTTCCTCGTTTGCCGTCTGTTACCTTAATAAAGCATCATTTTGGATTATACCTGGTTCTGCTGCTGATTCCTCCTCTCATCCCTGCACCTTGGGTTCTCCACAAAACTCAATTCTTAACACTGGGACCTTCTACCCACTGGACCCGGTGGTGCTTTCTGTGTGAGGGAACTCGGCGGACACAGAACCTGTTCCTAACTGCGCGTCTCACGAATCGTTACGGTGATTTCTGACTAGCAGAACCCCGACAGCTCAGATAGAGGGTTCTTCTAAATGATAAAAGGTGTTCCTCAAGGATCTGTGCCGATCCAGTCCTATTCATCATTTATATAAATAATATCGGACATAACATCCCAAACTCGTCTTTTCGTGGCGGCTGCTCTGCAGCAGAGAAAGCAGCACAGAGGACTGTGGGATGCAGCCTACCCACCACCGTGGACCTCTACACCTCCAGACGCAGGAAAAAGGCCTCCTGCATCATGAGAGACCACACCCACCCTGTTTGTCCCTCCTCCTTCAGGCAGGAGGCTGCAGAGCATAAAGAGCAGGACCACCAGACTGAGGAACAGCTTTCCCCCGATGCTGTGAGACTGTTAAACTCTGGAGGACCAGAGTTAAAGAGTTAAGCGGTGAGACCTCTGCTCCACAACACATTCAGTCCTCACCAAATATTAGAAAAATTCCATGTGATTTAATAATTTTGCATGTTACATTCATGTTTACAATCAGCACAATCATTCATATCTTCCTCTACTTACTCTGTACGTTACCCTCACCCTGTGGCTGTGGTTTTAATACCCTTACATTAACATGTTATGTGTCAATTACTTAAATTATCAATAATTGATAATTATGAAAGACCTTTTAATTTATATTCATTATAAAACAATTTTGTAGGTCAAATATTACCAAATTCACAAGTTAGGATTTTTAAAAATTCTAATATTTTCTTGGGGGTGCAATGACTAATCCAGGGGGAGCTACAGCGCCCCCTAGCTCCCCCCTGGAGCCGCCTATGCTTTATGGACACCTGAGTCACTGCTCCGTGTTTGGTCGTTCTGTTTACGCCTACAGGACATGTTGTGATCTGTGGAGCACCAGAGGAAACACGCGCATGCGTGGAGAGAACAGGCGAACTCCACGCAGAAAGACACAGCTGGGATTTGAACCTGTGACCAGAACCGGGCCGATGACCATAGAGAAGCTGAACGTGATTCCGGTTCAGAACATAATAGATCCGGTTCTCCCCCCGCCCGATTACCATCTCACAAGCACGCGCACGCGCGAGCAGAGTATTTTCATGTACGTAACCTGTAAAAACCTGATGTTATTGTAATCCTGCAGGAAGAGCCGAACCTTCATCCCGCCCGGTACCGACCCGGGACCTAGACCGGGACCTAGACAGAGACGGGGCCGACGAGCGCAGCTGTTCCTCCGCCGCCTCCCGCACCGGATGGCGAACGCGTCCCGTTTTATCAGAACCCAAGTAGTGATCACTACTAACCGAACCCTAACCCTATAGAACCGAATCCGAACCGGAGAGGAAGGAGGAAGACGGAGGAGGTACCTGGTTCACCACGTCCATCCTGATCCGGTCCTGATGAGAGAGGAGATGGAGGAGAGCAGTGTGTGTGTGTGTGTGTGTGTGTGTGTGTGTGTGTGTGTGTGTGTGTGTGTGTGTGTGTGTGTGTGTGTGTGTGTGTGTGTGTGGGGCGAAGACAAGAGGGTGGAGGGGTGGGGACATCAGAGTGATGACGCTTGATGACGATTTTAATGCATAAATCATGTGACCTTCAAAAACCGGTCCACCGAAAAAACACACTATAACTACTACTACTAATACTACTGATACTACAATTACTACTACTGATACTACAATTACTACTACTGATACTACTATTACTACTACTGATACTACTATTACTACTACTGATACTACAATTACTACTACTGATACTACTATTACTACTACTGATACTACAATTACTACTACTGAAACTACAATTACTACTACTGATACTACTATTACTACTACTGATACTACAATTACTACTACTGATACTACAATTACTACTACTGATACTACAATTACTAATATTGAAACTACTATTACTACTACTGATACTACAATTACTACTACTGATACTACAATTACTAATATTGAAACTACAATTACTACTACTGATACTACAATTACTACTACTGAAACTACAATTACTACCACTGATACTACAATTACTACCACTGAAACTACAATTACTACCACTGAAACTACAATTACTACTACTGATACTACAATTACTACTACTGAAACTACAATTACTACCACTGATACTACAATTACTACCACTGAAACTACAATTACTACCACTGAAACTACAATTACTACTACTGAAACTACAATTACTAATATTGAAACTACTATTACTAATATTGAAACTACTATTACTACTACTGATACTACTATTACTACTACTGATACTACTATTACTACTACTGATACTACTATTACTACTACTGATACTACAATTACTACTACTGATACTACAATTACTACCACTGATACTACTATTACTACCACTGATACTACAATTACTACCACTGAAACTACAATTACTACTACTGAAACTACAATTACTACTACTGATACTACAATTACTAATATTGAAACTACTATTACTACTACTGATACTACTATTACTACTACTGATACTACTATTACTACTACTGATACTACTATTACTACCACTGATACTACAATTACTACTACTGATACTACAATTACTACTACTGATACTACAATTACTACTACTGATACTACAATTACTACTACTGATACTACAATTACTACTACTGATACTACAATTACTACTACTGATACTACAATTACTACCACTGATACTACAATTACTACCACTGAATCTATTATTACTACTATTTATACTACTATTACTACTACTGATACTACAATTACTACTACTGATACTACTATTACTACTACTGATACTACTATTACTACCACTGATACTACTATTACTACTACTGATACTACTATTACTACTCAGGTAGAAGTCTAAGCGCCTGTTGGAGGTCAGAGGGTCTGGTAGAGGTCAGAGGGTCTGGTAGAGGTCAGAGGGTCTGGTGGAGGTCAGAGGGTCTGGTGGAGGTCAGAGGGTCTGGTGGAGGTCAGAGGGTCTGGTGGAGGTCTGAGGGTCTGAGGGTCTGGTGGAGGTCAGAAGGTCTGAGGGTCTGGTGGAGGTCTGAGGGTCTGGTGGAGGTCTGAGGGTCTGGTGGAGGTCAGAGGGTCTGGTGGAGGTCAGAGGGTCTGGTGGAGGTCAGAGGGTCTGGTGGAGGTCTGAGGGTCTGGTGGAGGTCTGAGGGTCTGGTGGAGGTCAGAGGGTCTTGTGGTTCCTGTCTATGGTGTAGCTCACTGCCATCAGCCTTGAACTGTTCTGTTAAGAGCTTTGAGTTCAGGACTTGGAGGAAGTTTTTACCGATGTGGGACTTTAACAAACTGATCAGAAAATAAGAAAAAACAGGTTTTGAAATAATAAAACTCATGTTTGAACTTGATGGAAGCTGAGTTCCATTGAGTCAGGCTCTGAACTGTAGATGGTTCTCCTGCTTTCATCTCTTCTGGTCTAGACCACTGCAGCTCTCTGAACAGAACCTCCTTGGATCACTTCCAGGTGGTTCAGAATCTCCAGATAGAGCTGCCTCACCCCGCCACTCCACCAGCTTCACTGGCTGCCTGGAAGTTCCAGAGTTCAATTCCAGATCCTGGTTCTGGTTTTTAGGGTCCTACATAGACCAGCACTAAATTCCATCAGTTATCATCATCTAACATCAGCTGATGTTTAAGAACAGAGCAGAGCACTCAGCTGCATTTCAGACTTTATTCGAAACAAAACAAACCTTCAGGAATAAAAAGCCCTTAGATCTATGAATCCAAAGAACCGGGTCGGTTCTGTTAGAACATCAGAAAACTCAACTTAAACATTTCAGGTAGTCTGCAGACAAAAAAGAATGATTTCACAAGATAAAACCCCAAAAAACAGAAAGGACTGAAAGATAAATGAGTTCTGGTGGGTTAGGTAGGTGTGTGTGTGTGTGTGTGTGTGTGATTTATTTCTGGAAGTCTACAGCAGTGCTTTAGAATCTTCATTAGAATTGATTTTTGGTTTCATTTTAATCCCAATTTGTATTATTTCAATCCAATTTTACTATTTCTAATTACAAAATAAGTAAAAATTCCTGTTTTATTGAGATGAGACAAATGTCTCGGACAAATACTCAAAAATATTAATACATGTTTAAAACATTAATATTTGTTTAAAAATCTGCTACCAGGCTAAAAACAAACAAATACACAGATTTACAAACCATACATTAACCAACCTGTGTTAGTATTAATGATGACCTCTTACTTAATAAGGTGTGTTCTGTTGATAATATAAACAACAGACTGTTGTGCAGCTGACCAATCCCATGTCCATACAAGGGAAACAGTTATGTGGGTCAGTTTAGTGATGTGTGTGTCAGGGGGAGGTAAAAAGACTGAGGCTGTGTCTGAATTCAGGGGTAGGATGTTTATGAGGACGCATTTCGAGGCCGATGACGTCACAGCGCCGCGACGAGTGCTGTCCAAATTCGAAGGATACTCATCCATGTGTCCTCAAATGTGTCCTCGTTCCACCCCAATTTTGAGGATCGGTCTGGTGTATCCTCGCTGGCCAAGGCTATCCCAGGATGCTTTGTGTGCCGGCCATTGGATTCTACTTTTTCTTTTTAAAACAACTTTATTGAATTTACAACACAATGAGGCCGGATGTAGGCATGGGCGGGGGCATTGCCCCCCAAAATTCCATGACTGCCCCCCCCAAACGCGATTGCATGCAGAAATAACAAATTTCAAAAATATTTCTGTGAAAAATGGTCAGAGTGAGCGCTCTCTTCTGTTTGTCCTCATTCAAAGTAGCTACTGATGAATGACACAGAAAGAAAGAAAAACAAAAAAAGAATAAAAAACCCAAAAAACAAAAAAAACACAAAAAGAACAACAACAAAAAACACACAAAGAGAACAAAAAACACAAAAGAACAAAAAAACACAAAAAGAACAAAAAACACACAAAAAGAACAAAAAGAAACAAAAAACAAAAAAGAACAAAACAAAAAACACAAAAAGAACAAAAAAACAAAAAACAAAAAAGAACAAAAAACACACACAAAAAAAACAAAAAAAAAAACACAAAAAGAACGAAAAACACAAAAAGAACAAAAAACACAAAAAGAACAAAAAAACACAAAAAAGAACAAAAAACACACACAAAAAAACAAAAACCACAAAAAGAACAAAAAAACAAAACAAAAAGAACAAACCCCCCCCCAAAATACACAAAAAAGAACAAAAAACCAAAAAAGAACAAAAAACCAAAAAAGAACAAAAAACACAAAAAAGAACAAAAACACAAAAAGAACACAAAAAACAAAAAACACAAAGAACAAAAAAACACAAAAAACAAACAAAAAAGAACAAAAACACAAAAATAACACAAAAAACAAAAAAAAGAACAAAAGAAAACAAAAAACACAAAAAAGAACAAACAAAAACACAAAAAAGAACAAAAAAACACAAAAGAACAAAAAACACTAAAAACAAACAAAAAACACAAAAAGAACACACAAAAACTAAACAAAAAACAAACAAAATAAAAAATTACAAAAAAAGAACAACAACAAAAAAACCCCAAAAAAACCCCAAAACAAAACAAAACTAAAGAACAAATAAAAAACACAAAAGAACAACAAACAAAACCAAACCAAACCTAACCAGATGAGGTCAGCCTCAACAGGACATCAGAAGAAAAAAAAAAAAAAAAAAAA